>CM066033.1:362023631-362571245 GCA_033557465.1 Ichthyophis bannanicus
CGGAAGAGCAATGGAACCCCAGAAAGAGCCAAATTAAGCTCCCCCCATCCAAGATTTAGTTTTTTCAGAATATAAATAACATTCTGTGAGAATTATTACATACTAGTTCTGGCTTTTGGGCACAGATTTTTTTTGATTGTCTCTCTATTGATTTAACTTTGCGTTGTATGGCAAAGTGCAATCAATGAATAAGTTCAGGACGTCATATTGACAGAGGCGTCCAAGCCCGTTGATATCTGTGCACAGGCCCCAGTCCAGTCCAAAGCTTCAAAGGAACTGAGACAAACGTTTCTACAGAGACATAACCATTTTAATTATACCTCTTTTTTCAGTTTGATACACTGAGAACTTTTCCTATTGGTTCCAACTCGATACACAAAGCAAACTTCTTATTGGTCTTAACTTCCCTTCCTGCCACCTGTCCAATTAAAATCCCCATCCGGAGCTGGCAACCGGCCCCCTCCCTTAGGATTGCTCTAACAATGGTGCAGTTCTTGATTTCGTACTTCTCTACTCTAACTGCAAGGTTATCCCCTAGCTCCAGGAATGCATATATTGAAATATTTCTAGTTCTTTCCACACACGAGAATAATGGAAAGACTTATTAATTCCATAAAAACTTTTTATTAAGCAGTTTTAAAACAGTTTTCATAATTTTTCACAGATTTTTTGGTTCTTTTCTAGCTAGATAATGGGACGTTAGGATCCAGGGCCTAACACAGGCCTTTCATAGTAGCAGGCCATGCTAGGGCCATAGCCTACCACATTCCCCCCTTTGAGTATTCTCACCCGCAAGTGAGGAAGGGTGAGAATTAAATCACTCATTAGTCAAATTAGCACATTATCCTGGTGTAATAGCATCATCGTCCATGGGGTATAGGGTAATATTGCCACATAGCTAATACCCTTCGCAGCTGCCTTCCGTTTCTATAGTGTTTATCAATTGTTTGAAGATTACCATGCGTAAGCCCAAAGGGGTAAGGAGACAAGGGATGCAATAAGCACATGGCTAGTATGAACAGTACAATCAAACATAAAGGGCTTGTAGAACCACCCAATCCAGGCAAAAATAAGTTTACCAAAACCACCCATCCATCTTTAAAACCCCCCTGTGCCAGGTCTGGACAGTCACAAAGGTGATTTGCTCTCTCATTTGGGTGCTAGATCTTCAACTACAATGCCCAGTATTATCAATCTGTAAACAACAATTACCTTAAATTCAACTTCTCAACCATACCCCACCTTCAGTTGCTAAACAAATAATCTAAAAGCCAAACGATTTTGATAAATGGCTGTTGCGCATTTGTCGAAAGACACAAGCGTGAGCACCAAACTCGCAAGGAGAACCAAACAAACCAAACGGCGAGGCCAGGATCAGGTCACTAGCACTTTATTAATGCAAACCACCCCAACGCGTTTTCGGCTTTATGCCTTCATCAGTGGGGTAGAAAGGATTATAAAACTGCTAGTCATACATAAAAAAGCGCATAAGGCAGTATGTGACCAATGAGTGGCAAAAGTAATAGCTTCAAAAACGCCGAAAATACCGAAAACAGCTCAAGCTGTTGTTTTGGTATTTTGCCGGTTTGTGAAGCTATTCTTTTGCACTATTGGTCCATTACTGCTTATGCGCTTTTTTTTATGTATGACTAGAAGTTTTATAATCCTTTCTAACCCCCTGATGAAGGCATAAGCCGAAACGCGTTGGGGTGTTTCATTAATAAAGTGCTAGTGACCTGATCCTGCTCGCCGTTGGTTTGTTTGTGCGCATTTGCGTACTTTGCTTAGCCAACAGAGTTAGTGCTTTACTAGTTTTCATTGGTTATTATTTCAACAACAGCTTGCAAATGTATTATTCGATTAATCATGTAAACAGGAGTACGATATCCCCAAGTCCCATCCTGCTCCCAAGTAGCAGGTCCATAATATGAGATAATTCGCTCTGGTGGCCATTCTTCAGATGACGCGTCCCATTGGCCTATCTTCAAGGCTTCCTTCATTGTCGACTTCTGTACACAGGATACCCCAGTTGTTCTCCCTGGGATGTAGGCAAAAGGAAAAAGGAAGGTCTAATGTGTTTCCCAATACACATGCCCTCCCCAGTGGTGAGGGAGCCTAGCATATGCTCGGGTTCCGCAAATCCAGTACAGTCCAGGTTGGTGCTTGCCAGGAATTATATGCTGCTAAGTTAGTCCCAAATACTGGCACGTTTGGGGAACTGAACTAGAGGATTGGAAGGTTCAGTAGCGTTGCCTCATGACCATCAAGACGTCTTCTTAGTGGTACTGTTGTAGAACCTCTGATTGAGACAGAACCGCTGCCCCACTTCCATATTAAACAATGGTCCATAGCGAGAAAAACATAAGTTACCTACAATGGAGTGGGCCAATACCCATTCACTTGTGTTATTGTGTATATTAGTCTGATTATATGGAAAGAATAGTGCCGTTCTTTTGCTCCCAAGGCCATTGTCTCCCATTTTTGTTCCTCCACAAAACATGGAGACTAGAAGCAACTGCTCCTGCTAATTCAATAAATACGTTCTGGTAGGCAGGAGGGATTTCAAACTCCTGATTTCACGGCTTCATAGAAGGAGTAGATGTATATGATAGGGTGAGGTATACATGGGTCCTTAGTGTTTAATTGCAGATATAAGATAGTCCCAGGATCTATACCTCCTCCTGCTATACGCAACCCAAACTTGTATCCTTGCTTCCAGTGGCTGGGGTTGACTATGTATCTAATTTATTTGCAGTCTCTTTTATACCGCGCTATTCGCATCAGTGCGGTTTACAATGAAACATAATAGTTGCACATCTCAATTCCGTGATTGTGCTTACAGTGAAACCAGTATAATAACTTGGGTAGACATTAAACAGTACATTAAACGTGGGTATGGCATTAAGCAGGTACTAACAGGTAAAATAGGGTATAAATAACCCGTCCCTTAACAAGGAGACACGATGAATAAATACAGTCTACTTTATGCAACAATATAATGAGTTATGCGGCACTGCATAAGTTTCTCCATGGTGGTTGGAGGGGAAGGTGTGATGCGAGTGATCAGTCTGGGAATGTGACGTGCATGAGTTGAGGTGCTGCATTGAGTGGTGAGAGTGGGGGGGGGTGGGGGGAAGACTGCAGCATCGTAGTGATGAAGAAAGAGGTGACGTTTCAGTGCCTTCCTAAATTGGGAGAGTTCACTGATGGTTCTGATAGTTGCTGGTAGTGCGTTCCATCAGGATGGAGCAAAGAAGGAGAAGGATCTGGATCTAGTGTATTGAGAACACTTCGTGCTTGCCTTATGTAATATGAGAGTTAATGCGGCATTAGATCTCCTTGCTCGATTGGGAGGTGTGATTGAAATTAGGTCAGTAATGGCCATAGCAGGGTATTTCTTGATGGCTTTATGGGTCATAATTAGGATCTTGAATGAGATCCTGGCTTGTATGGGTAGCCAGTGCAATTGTTTTAGTATTGGGGTAATATGAGAACTTCTTGAGGTTCCATGAAGGATTCTTGCAGCTGAATTCATTGCAAGTTGTAAGGGGTTAGTCGTGCACTTAGGTAGACGCTACAAGATCGCATTGGCATAGTCAAAGTGAGGCATTATAGGGCCTGAAAGACAGTTCGGAAGTCATAAGGCTCTAACAGTGACGCAGATTGCGGAGGGTCCGGATTTTATGGTAGACCGACTTTGTTATGTTTTTGATATGAGCCTTCATTATTAAGTTGCTGATCAAGCGTTACACCTAGGTATCTTACTGTAGTCTTGCATATGATCTCTGCGTCGTGAACCTTGATAGACAGGGGTGGGAGTAAAAGCCGATTCCTGGTGACGAAGAGGGCTTCTGTCTTTTTGAAATTTAACTTAAGCATTTGTGCATTTAAGCCAGTCTGTGACAGCATCAAAGCACCTGATAAGTGGGGCATAGTTCAAGATGTTTCTGTCGAAATTGGCATGTACATCAAATGTCGTCAGCATAGACCAGCAGTTTGATATTAAATGATTGAATGAGATCACAATGGGTTGCATATAGACATTGAATAGCAAGGCGGATAGAGATGAGCCCTGTGGAACACCTTTAGTTTGGGGGAAGGAATCGGAGTTGGAGGGACCATAACGGACATGTTGCCAGCGATCAGTGAGGTATGAAGCGCACCATGACAAAGCTGAAGCGTGAACTCCCTTCTCTCTGAGGCGTAGCAGGAGAACTTTCGTGGTCTACGGTGTCAAATGCGGTGGCAATGTCCATGAAGATTAGTGGCAAAGCCTTTGTCTGATGTTATCGAGACCTAAGGTTATGGTGTTGAATAAGGTTGTGAGTAATGTTTCAACACCATGTGCTTCGCGAAATCCATGCTGGCAGGATGCAGGGGTGCATTAGTATCTATGTGATCTTGTAATTGGCATTGGGTAATCTTTTCAATGATTTTCGATAGGAGAGGTATGCTGGAGATAGGCCTCTGAGGAGTTGCAGGGGATTACAGGCACCTTTCGTGGCATTTCTTGGGCTCTTGTAATCTGATCTTTGTTAAGCTGCCTTTGCGGTGATCACCATCTCTCCCATAGGTGCATTCTTCCAGGTAGCAAAATATACACAGTCCCATTTTGGGCACAAGTAATCATGTTTCGATGTGGTGGTGTAAATGGTGGCTGCGGAACTTTTTCCTGTACACCGTCCCCATCTGTAGGCTCCTTCTGGATACATGTATTTAATCATCATGGTAGTATGCTCGCTCCCATGACCCACATCTGTGGTAAACATTTCTGTTGATTGCATCACAAGCATCAAAGTTCAAGATAATAGGTTTTGTGGGGTTGGTGAGGGGTTTTGTCGCATTCAGGATGGCTCCATCTTCATCATTCCATCGTATCTCAAATGTATAATATGAAGGGTTTTGTCGAGGGGTTATAACAAGTCTTACTTTTCCCCTTTGTGCAAATATTCAGTTCGGTGCCATTATAAATACACCTAGATACCAAGTCAGTTCGCAGAGGGTTAAGATTATATATGACGACGAAACCCCTCAATAATAATATTATGTGATTCTATATGAAATGGCACGTTCTACAACACCTTATTAAAAATGATTTTATATTTTGAATATTTTTTATCTAACCTTTTCTTATAGTTAAATTTTTTTTCTCCTGGTTTCCCACTTTTTTTTAATGTTTTCTTCTATGTGAACAAAAGGGTATATGAGTCTCAGACTTCTTGTAGCAGAGGTTTAGATGTTCAAAATCTGTAACCTAACTGCCAAATCGCATCAACGACTCATTTCTGTATATACCCTTCAATATTCTTATGATGTTGCATACGATAAAGTATAAACTTTCATGAACTGTAATGAGGTAATTATGCCAACTTATCTTCAAAAAGAGCAGGCGACCCCAACGCAATCTCCCGGTCCGTTAATGCGTTTTCACGGAGACGTTTCCTCAGGGGGTATGACTACAACTTCAAAGTCTTGGAATTGGCAATTGATACTTTTTAGATGCGTATACATGAATCGATATCTTCAAATCATCTAAAAGGAATCACAACATATCGAAATGGCAAATTAAGTTGTATAAATTAGAAGTAGAAAGCCATTAATGTTACCTTTTTTCAGGCGATTCCAAACATACCTCTTCAGTGTCGGTATTCATTCATAGTTTAAAAATGCTGACAGCTCATCTGGACACTACGCATGCGGGTTCTCCCTTCTAACGACTAAGAAGGAATACGTTCAATGACGTATACCTTGACGTCAATCAATTAGATAAACTCCCCACCAGGATTAGACGTCATACCGGTGACGTTCTTGTCGATATCCTACAGTTGTTCCCCAACATGATTCTTATATTAGTACAAACAGACATTCCATTCAATCGTACTATTTAATCCCATTGGGGACACAGTGTTAAGTGTAAATATCCAACGTTGTTCATCGCAAATGTAAGGTTTGAGCTTGTGTCTTCCCCCGCTGTCCAGACGTGACTAGTTCTATACAGAAGCATCTTAAATCTTCAAAGTCATGATTGAACTGTTGACAATGTGCTACTAGAGGGGCCTCCACTACTCCACAGTGTAATCTACTGCGATGTTCGATGATCCTGGTTCGGAACATTCGGGTAGTCTTACCAATGTATCTCAGCCCACAAGGGCATATAATTGTACATATTACTGAGCTAGATGTACAGGAAGTGGCGTTTCTCAACCTATATAGAATCCCCCCGTGTTCAAATGTGGTGCAATCTTCTGTAACTCCACATATGGAGCAAGTGCCACATTTTCGGTGACCAGGCTGTTCCACTGTGCCGTCCTGTATAATAGGTCGCAATTGTGCCGGACTCAAATATTCTTTTAAGTTGCGTTGTCGCGTCCAGACACAGCGAATGGTATGTTGTTGAAATCCCGGTACTGTGGCTAAGACATTACTGTGTCTTCTCAGAATTCGTTTAATATCACCACTAAAGGGCGAAAACGCAGTAACAAAATTAATGTTTCTTATCATCTTCCTCTTTAGCTCGTTTTGGTTGTATCAACAGTGCTCTGTTCATATATAGGGCCCTCTTATATGCAGTCCTGACCACATGTCTCGGGTGTCCCCTACATTCAAAATCCCTTTGTAATTGTTTAGAGCAGCGTCGGAAATCTGCTTGTTCAGAACAATTCCTGCGGAATCGAATAAATTGAGAGAGTGGTAAGCTGTCCCTCAGCTGTTTAGGGTGGCTGCTGGTGTAATGTAGAAAAGTATTCCTGTCAGTTGTTTTTCTAAATACAGTGAAGGTAAAGAAAAGTGCCACAGGCTGGTTAACATCAGTATTTAGAAAAACAACTGACAGGAATACTTTTCTACATTACACCAGCAGCCACCCTAAACAGCTGAGAAACAGCTGAGGGACAGCTTACCACTCTCTCAATTTATTCGATTCCGCAGGAATTGTTCTGAACAAGCAGATTTCCGACGCTGCTCTAAACAATTACAAAGGGATTTTGAATGTAGGGGATACCCGAGACATGTGGTCAGGACTGCATATAAGAGGGCCCTATATATGAACAGAGCACTGTTGATACAACCAAAACGAGCTAAAGAGGAAGATGATAAGAACATTAATTTTGTTACTGCGTTTTCGCCCTTTAGTGGTGATATTAAACGAATTCTGAGAAGACACAGTAATGTCTTAGCCACAGTACCGGGATTTCAACAACATACCATTCGCTGTGTCTGGACGCGACAACGCAACTTAAAAGAATATTTGAGTCCGGCACAATTGCGACCTATTATACAGGACGGCACAGTGGAACAGCCTGGTCACCGAAAATGTGGCACTTGCTCCATATGTGGAGTTACAGAAGATTGCACCACATTTGAACACGGGGGGATTCTATATAGGTTGAGAAACGCCACTTCCTGTACATCTAGCTCAGTAATATATACAATTATATGCCCTTGTGGGCTGAGATACATTGGTAAGACTACCCGAATGTTCCGAACCAGGATCATCGAACATCGCAGTAGATTACACTGTGGAGTAGTGGAGGCCCCTCTAGTAGCACATTGTCAACAGTTTCAATCATGACTTTGAAGATTTAAGATGCTTCTGTATAGAACTAGTCACGTCTGGACAGCGGGGGAAGACACAAGCTCAAACCTTACATTTGCATGAACAACGTTGGATATTTACACTTAACACTGTGTCCCCAATGGGATTAAATAGTACGATTGAATGGAATGTCTGTTTGTACTAATATAAGAATCATGTTGGGAACAACTGTAGGATATCGACAAGAACGTCACTGTATGACGTCTAATCCCGGTGGGGAGTTTATCTAATTGATTGACGTCAAGGTATACGTCATTGAACGTATTCCTTATATAGTCGTAGAAGGGAGAACCCGCATGCGTAGTGTCCAGATGAGCTGTCAGCCATTTTTAAACTATGAATGAATACCGACACTGAAGAGGTATGTTTGGAATCGCCTGAAAAGGTAACATTAATGGCTTTCTACTTCTAATTTATACAACTTAATTTGCCATTTCGATATGTTGTGATTCCTTTTAGATGATTTGAAGATATCGATTCATGTATACGCATCTAAAAAGTATCAATTGCCAATTCCAAGACTTTGAAGTTTGTAGTCATACCCCCTGAGGAAACGTCTCCGTGAAACGCATTAACGGACCGGGAGATTGCGTTGGGGTCGCCTGCTCTTTTTGAAGATAAGTTGGCATAATTACCTCATTACAGTTCATGAAAGTTTATACTTTATCGTATGCAACATCATAAGAATATTGAAGGGTATATACAGAAATGAGTCGTTGATGCGATTTGGCAGTTAGGTTACAGATTTTTGAACATCTAAACCGCTGCTACAAGAAGTCTGAGACTCATATACCCTTTTGTTCACATAGAAGAAAACATTAAAAAAAAGTGGGAAACCAGGAGAAAAAAAAATTTAACTATAAGAAAAGGTTAGATAAAAAATATTCAAAATATAAAATCATTTTTAATAAGGTGTTGTAGAACGTGCCATTTCATATAGAATCACATAATATTATTATTGAGGGTTTCGTCGTCATATATAATTATAAATACACCGGCTGACTGTACCAGTGCAAGTATAGTAGGAGTGATAGAGCAAAGTCTGAGTAATCTTTTGTCCTGTTCGGGTGGTGGTTATGCAGGCTGCACAAGGGGGTAGGCAAAAGTCTTTTCCAAGATTCCCAGGATCACCACTCCCCACAAGGCAATAGTGGAAGAGCATTGTGATTACAGTCTTTGGGAGTTATCTGGAAAATTGGGTATGATGAACTTGTTGAGTTTTCTTCAGTTTCCGCTGTGATGGTCACTCTCGCGTGACGTAGGTAGATTCTGAAGATTCTCTATAAAGCTGGCTGTCTCCTCAAGGTGAGTCGCAATGGAGTCTCGGGATCATTCACTGACGTCCATTGGCCAGGATCAGGAGCAGCTGCCGGCTTCACTCGACTGTGGTGGATCCAGGGTTCGAATTCTGCAACTTTCACTGCCGTGGGGGTTGACAAGATGGCGACGTAGGGTCCCTTCCAATGCGGCGCCAGCGGGGTCTTTCTCCACTCTTTCACCCACACGGACGTTCCTGGCTTGAAGGGATGCAGAGGCTCGGTCAAGTGGATGGGTACTCGATCTTGCACCCCACGTTTGGAGATTCTGCAAGACAGAACCTAAAGCTAATAGTTCTTGTCTAGTTATTTCAAATCCTATCTGTCTGTCTCCCTTTATTCCCTGCACTATGGGTGGAGGTCGCCCATACAAAATCTCAAAAGGGGAGACTCCTAAGGATCTGGTGGGAGCTGAGCTTATCCTAAGAAGGGCTATAGGAAGAACTTGGAGCCACTTCAGGTTTGTTTCTTGGCAGAGCTGGATAACTGAGTTTTCAAGGTTCTATTCATACGCTCTACTTTCCCTGAGCTCTGGGGTCTGTAAGCAGTGTGCAACTTCCATTTTATTTGCAGAGCTTGAGCTAACTGTTGGGTCACTTGGGATACAAATGATGGACCATTATCTGACCCTATAGTTGATGGTATTCCAAATCGGGGAATGATCTCATGAAGCAATACCCTAGTGACTTCTCGGGCTTTCTCAGTTCGGGTGGGATAGGCTTCTACCCACCCTGAAAATGTGCAGACTAACACTAACATATACTGATATCCATTTACACGGGGCATTTCAGCAAAGTCTATCTGTATATCACTCATGGGGGTCACCTCTACTGACTGAACTCTTGGGGGTGGAACAGGACCTTGCTTGGCGTTATTTTTGGCACATATCAGACATTGCTGTGCCACCGAGGTGGTCAGGGATCCTAGCAGTGAAATACAGAAATGGGGTCTCAGGGCCTTCTCCATGGCTGTTTTCCCATAATGTGTGGCTTGGTGGAAAGCTTGGACAAAAGCTGGCCCTAATGCTTCAGGGATGACTGTAGGACCTGGAGGTGGACTACCTTCTGGGGGTGGCAACACTATCCAACCTTGTTCTGACAAGACTCCTCCCTCCTTTTCACAATAATAGTCTAACTCTCTTGTAGTGCATCGGGGTGCCCAGGAACTGAGGGGCACAGGGAATAGGGCTGCTTGCATTACAGTATCTTGAGTCCTAACTTGTCCTGTGGTAGCTGCCTTCTGGGCTGTGGCATCTGCAAATCTATTCCCTCGGGTAACTTCTCCTGCTCCTGCCTGATGACCTCGGCAGTGCATGACTGCCTCTTGTTTGGGGGCCCACACAGCATCTAATAACATCAATATCTCGGGCCCATACCTAATGGCCTTTCCCCCTGAAGTGATCAACCCTCGCTCTTTATACAAGGCTCCATGTGCATGCAAAGTAGTGAAGGCATATTTGGAATCTGTGTACACATTTATGCGGAGTCCTTCTCCTAATGTCAAGGCTCTGGTGAGGGCTATCAACTCAGCTTTCTGTGCAGAAGTTCCTGGGGTCAGGGCTGAGGACTCAACTACCAGATCAAGGGTCACCACTGCATATCCAGCACAGCGATGTCCATTGATGACCAAACTGCTTCCATCCACAAAGAAAGTCCGTTCAGGGTCTTCTAGAGGGACATCGGTCAAATCAGGGCGACTTGAAAATACAGTGTCCATGGTTTCTAAGCAATTATGATCAGGTGGCCCAGGACCAATTGGAAACAATGTAGCAGGGTTCAGAGCTTGACTGAGTTTCAACTGTATCCAAGGGTTTTCGCACAGCATGCTCTGATATTTCAACATTCGTGCATTGGTTAGCCAGAAGTTTCCTTTGTGTTCCATGAGAGTCAGAACAGAGTGTGGCACGGTGACTTGAAGAGTTTGTCCCAGTGTGAGTTTATCTGCTTCACCCACTAGGAGGGCTGTTGCTGCAACAGCTCTCAAACAAGGAGGCCATCCTTTTGCAACTACATCCAATTGTTTTGACAGATAGGCTACTGGTCGTTGCCAGGATCCAAGAGATTGAGTCAATACTCCCAATGCGTTTCCTTGTGACTCATGGACAAAAAGATGGAAAGGCTTCTGAACATCTGGAAGACCTAAAGCTGGGGATGACATCAGGGCCTTTTTCAAAGTCCGGAATGCTACATCTTGTTCGGGTCCCCAGTCTAGTGGAGATTTTTCCATTCCTTTGGTGACTTGGTATAATGGTTTTACAATCAGCGCGAAGTTGGGGATCCATATGCGACAATATCCCGCGGCCCCCAGGAAGACTCTTACTTGCCTCCTAGTGGTTGGAATGGGGATATTACATACAGCTTCTTTGCGTTCTGGTCCTAGACGTCGGATCCCACTGGACAACTGGAATCCTAAATACTTGACTTCTGTTTGGCATAGTTGTGCTTTGGCTCTTGAGACTTTGTATCCAGCATCTTTGAGAAGGTACAAAGGTTCACTAGTAGCTTGTAGGCATTCACTTTCTGAGTTGGCTATGAGCAAGTCATCTACATACTGAAGAAGAACCCTCTTTCCTGGGTCCACTGGATAACCTGAGAGATCTTGATTCAGGGCAGCACTGAAGAGAGTAGGTGAATTCTTGAATCCTTGGGGTAATCTGGTCCAGGTGAGCTGGCCCCACCTTCCTGTTGTGGGGTCTTGCCATTCAAAAGCGAATAAAAGTTGACTGGTGGGGGCTAGGCGCACACAGGAAAACGCATCTTTCAGGTCCAGGACGGTGAAGTGAGTAGCCTCAGCGGGGATCAGTCCCAAGAGAGTATAAGGGTTTGGTACTACTGGGTGTATAGTTTCAACTGCATCATTTACTCGCCTTAGATCTTGTACTGGGCGGTAGTCCCCTGTCCCAGGCTTCTTTACTGGGAGAAGGGGGGTGTTCCAAGGTGACTGGCATTCCTTGAGAAGTCCGTACTTCAGCAGTTTCATCAAATGACAGTGGATTCCTTCTATGGCTGGTCGAAGGAGAGGATACTGCTTCACATGCACTGGTTCCACCACTGGCTTGAGGGTGACAATGACAGGGGCTATGTTCTTCGCTAGGCCAGGTGGATTATCTTCTGCCCATACTTCAGGTGTGGCTATGAGGTTGGTAGGTATACAGGGACTAGTTGACTTTACTGGAGGTGCACTATAGAACCGCCACTCTTCTTCTCGGGGAACAGTAAGCACCATCAATCCAGCAGGCTTTGGGTTCACAGTCATTTTCATTTCTCCCCCTTCAGCAAAGGATATTTGTGCCTGGAGCTTGGCAAGCATGTCTTGGCCCAGTAGTGGAATAGGGCACTCAGGCATATACAAGAACTGGTGCGTTATCTTCTGTCCCCCTAGTTTACACATGCGGTTCTGCAAGAATGACTTTGTGGCTTTATTTCCAGTGGCTCCCACAATAGTGACAGATCGTGAGGACAAAGGAGCTACTGGCTTGGCTACTACTGAATGTTCTGCTCCTGTATCTACCATAAATTCCATGTATTGGTCCCCTATCTTTAAACTGACCATAGGCTCCTGGGGACCCAGGGTGAACTTGGAGCCCGGTCTGGCCTAGTCTTCATCTATGTCATCCAGGTCATAGCCCGTTGCTACTGCCACTCCCTCAATGGCTTCCTCCCTCTCTTGCTGGAACTGTGTTCGGTTCATTCCTCCCCTCCTTCAAAATTGTCCTCCTGGCCTCCAGGGACTCCTTCCTCTCCTTGCAGGGGTGGAGTCCAGATGCGGGCACTCATTTCTCCAATGTCCTTCCTTGCAGTAGGCGCACTGATTTGCACCCAATTGAGGCCTTTCACTTCCGCGGCCTCTTCCACGTCCTCTGGTCCTTTAATTAGGAAAACCTCTTCCACGTCGTTAGGTTATAGCAGCAGCAAGAAGATCTGCCTTCTTCTTCATCTTTCGTTCACTTTCTCTGTCTCGTTCATTTTCACGATTCACAAATACTTTCTGAGCGACTTCCATTAACTGAGCTGTATTCATGCCCGCAAATCCATCCAATTTCTGCAATTTTCGCTTTATGTCTCTCTGGGACTGACTAACAAAGGCCGCATTTACCATGCATAAATTTTCCTGAGCGGCGGGATCATATGGGGTATACAATCTATAAGCTTCAGACAACCGCTCATAAAAGGCCGCTGGGCTCTCATCTGGACCCTGGAGAACTTCCGATACTTTCCCGATATTCATGGCCCTCTGGCCTCCCTTCTTCAGGCCCTGCAATAAGGTCTGGCGAAATCTGGTTAGGGCCGCCGCCCCCCTTTCATCATTCGGGTCCCACCCGGGATCTTCATTGGGATATTCTGCAACAGCTGCTTGGGGGATTTATTCCTCCCCCTTCTACAAGGTTCTCTTCTAACCAACGGAGGGCTGCTTGCCCGATTCGCCCTCGCTCCTCAGTAGTACAGAGGGTAGACAGGAGCTGTCAACAATCGGCCCAGGTAGGCTGATCGATTTGCATAATGACTCGGGACTATCTTGCAGAGTTTTGCAGAAACTCCAAACATGGGTGCAAGACCGACTATCCATCAACCTGACCGAGCCTCTGCATTCCTTCAAGCCAGGAACATCCGTGTGGGTGAAAGAGTGGAGAAAGACCCCACTGGCGCCGCATTGGAAGGGACCATATGTTGTCATCCTATCAATCCCCACCGCAGTGAAAGTTGCAGAATTCGAACCCTGGATCCACCACAGTCGAGTGAAGCCGGCAGCTGCTCCTGATCCTGGCCAATGGACATCAGTGAATGATCCTGAGACTCCATTGCGACTCACCTTGAGGAGACAGCCAGCTTTATAGAAGAAACTTCAGCATCCACTTACGTCACGCGAAAGTGACCATCACTACAGAAACAGAAGGAAATTCAGCACAGTTCATCCAGTTAGCTTCCAGAGACTGTAGTCACAATGTTCTTCCACCATTGCCTTGTGGGAGTGGTGATCCTGGGAATCCTGGAAAAGACTCTTGCTCTACCCCCTTGTATAGCTTGCATAACCACCACCCGAACAGGACAAAAGGTTACTCAGGCTATCATTCCTACTATACTTGCACTGGAACAGTCAGCCGGTGTGTTTATAAGGGCACTGAACTGAACGTTTGCACAAAGGGAAGAAGTAAGACTTGTTATACCCCTCGACAAAACCCATCATACTATACATTTGTGATACACTGGAATGATGAAGATGGAGCCATCCTGAATGCGACAAAACCCCTTACCGACCCCACCAAACCGATCACCTTGAACTTTGAGTCTTGTGATGCCATCAACAGAAATGCTTACCACAGATGTGGGTCATGGGAGCGAGCCTACTACCATGATGATAAATACATGTGTCCAGAAGGAGCCAATGGATGGGGAAAGTGTACGGGAAAGAGTACTGCAGCCACTATTTACACCACCGCATCTAAACATGATTACTTTTCCCCAAAATGGGAATGTGTATATTTTGCTACCTGGAAGAATGCACCGACGGGACAAGACGGTGATCATCGCAAAGGCAGCCTAACGAAGATCAGCTTACCAGAACCCAAGAAATGCCAGAAAGGTGCCTGTAATCCTCTACAATTCTTCATAGCCAACCCCAGCCACTGGAAGCAAGGATACAAGTTTGGGTTGCGTATTGCAGGAGGAGGTGTAGATCCTGGGACTATTTTATATCTGCGATTAAACACCAACACCCATGTATCCTCACCCTATCGTATACATCACTCTTTCTATGAAGCCATGAAATCAGAGTTTGAAATCCCTCCTGCCTCCCAGAACGTATTTATTGAATTAGCGGGAGCAGTTGCTTCTAGTCTCCATGTTTCAGACTGTTTGTTTTGTGGAGGAACAAAAATGGGAGACCAATGGCCTTGGGAAGCACAAGAACTGAACTATTCTGTTCCATATAATCAGATTAATATATGCAATACCACAAGTGAATGGGTATTAGCCCACTCCATCGTGGGTAATTTATGTTTTTCTCGTTATGGACCAATGTTTAATATGAAAGTGGGGCAGCTGGTCTGTCTCAATCAGAGGTTTTACAACAGTACCACTAAGAAAACATCTTGGTGGTCAGGAGCCAACGTTACTGAGCCTTCCAATCCTCTAGTCCAGTTCCCCAGACTTGCCAGCATCTGGACTAACCTAGTAGCATATAATTCTTGGCAAGCACCACCTGGACTGTACTGGATTTGCAGAACCCGAGCATATGCCAGACTTCCTCATCACTGGGGAGGCGCATGTGTATTGGGAACCATACGACCTTCCTTTTTCCTTCTGCCTACATCCCAGGGAGAACAGCTGGGATATCCTGTGTACAGAAGTCGACAGCTGAAGGAGGCCTTGAAAATAGGCCAATGGGACAAATGGGATGGTGAAGAATGGCCACCAGAAAGAATCATCTCATACTATGGACCTGCTACTTGGGAGCAGGATGGGACTTGGGGATATCGTACCCCTGTTTATATGATTAATCGAATAATACGTTTGCAAGCTGTTGTTGAAATCATAACCAATGAAACTAGTAAAGCACTAACCCTACTAGCAAAGCAAAGTATGCAAATGCGTACAGCCATTTACCAGAATCGTTTAGCTTTAGATTATTTGTTAGCAGCTGAAGGTGGGGTATGTGGGAAGTTGAATCTCAGTAATTGCTGTTTACAGATTAATAATAATGGGCATGTAGTTGAGGATTTAGCCATCCAGATGAGAGAGCAGACATTCGTGCCTGTCCAGACCTGGCACAGTCTAAAGATGGATGGGTGGTTTGGTTCATTGTTTTCCTGGATTGGTGGTCTGAAATCCCTTAGGTATATCGTACTATTCATATTAGCCATGTGCTTATTGCTCCCTTGTCTCCTACCCCTTTGCTTACGCATGATAACGTCATCGCTTGATAACACAATAGAGCGGAAGGCAGCTGCGAAAGTATTAGCTATGTGGAGATATTATCCTATACCCCAAGATGATGATGCTACTACACCAGTATAATGTGTTAATTGACTAATGAGTGATTTAATTTTCACCCTTCCTCACTTGCAGGTGAGAATAATCAAAGGGGGGAATGAGGTAGGCTATGGCCTAGCATGGCCTGCTAATATGAAAGGCCTGTAAGTTAGGCCTGGATTCTAACTCCCATTATAGCTAGAAAAGAACCAAAAATCAGTGAAAAATAAGAAAACTGTTTTAAAATGCTTAATAAGAAGTTTTCATGAATTCATAAGTCTTCTATTATTCTCGTGTGTGAAAGAACAGAAATGTAACAGTATATGCATTCCAGAAGCCGAAGTTAACCATGCAGTAGAAAAGTAACGAGATTTAGAACTATACCATTGTTCAAGCAATCCTAAAGGAGGGGGCCGGTTGCTAGGCTCCGGAGGGATTTCTAATTGGACAGGTGCAGGGAATGTATAAACCAATGAGAAGTTTGCACGTATCGAGCTAGAACCAATAGAAAATTCTCATGTATCAAACTGAAAAAGAGGTATAAAAAGTTATGTCTCTGTATAAACGTTTGCTCAGTTCCTTTTGAAGCTTTGACTGACTGGGCCTTGTGCACAATAAACTGACTTGGACCCTGTCAATCGACTCCTGGACTTATTCATTGATTGCACTTTGCTACAGCAATACCATACTGAAAAAATTAACACCAAAGATGTATATAAATTCAAAATATTTGGTGCTGGATTCCAGCAGGAGTAATTTTGCAAAGCAAGGCCATACTACATTCTCATCTACCTCCTTCAATCCTTCAGCCCATCCCTCTCTCTCTATCCAGCATGATCACCCTTCTTTTCTCCTGGCAGCTGCTACACACTGGCCCACCACTCTTCAAGGCACATCACTCACATATCGCCTGCAGCAGATGTGCAGGTTAGCGCTGATGAGCAGTCATTCTTTCTATGGCTATATCAGGTCCATTGTCACTCCTCTGTGACACACTCAGACCCAATTCCATGGCAGCCACTGACATCACAATGGATTACATGTATACCCCTCAGTGATACAGTCCAGCTGCCTCCCACATTATGCTCATACTCATTGTTTAATTTGTATGGGGCATGGATGTGACATGTCCATAACCTATTCCCTTGGCTCCCAATCCAGCACCTCAGTTCTGACTTTCAGATAGGCTCCCTTATCCCACATTGCAGTGACCGTCATTTCCGTATGCTAACCCACACTCTAGACCCACGTAAAGCGCACTGTCTGTTAAGGTGCGCTGACTGCTAGCACCCTTTATGCAGGAATGCCTCCTCCCTTCCCCTCCCATGAACAGATGCAGACTGTTGCCTGCATTAATCCTATGCTACAGCTGGCATCCTTAACATACTTTAGTAGACATGACCCAAAGAGAAGGCGAGAAACAGAAGAGAGCACAGAGAAAGCATTAAAATGTTAATTCCTAAGGAAAGAGATAAAGAAGGAAGAGCACTGAAATAAAAAATAAAGAGAATACCAGTGAGAGTGAAAATAAAAGCAACAGAGATAAGACCAGAGAAGAAAAAGTGATGCTGAGTCAGAAAATCAAAGATACCAAAGGCTGGAGAGCTTATTTTTAGAAAGCTAATATTAATTATGTGGTAGGCTATGGCCTAGCATAGCCTGCTACTATGAAAGGCCTGTAAGTTAGGCCTGGATCCTAACTCCCATTATAGCTAGAAAAGAACCAAAAATCTGTGAAAAATTAGAAAACTGTTTTAAACTGCTTAATAAGAAGTTTTTATGAATTCATAAGTCTTCCATTATTCTCTTGTGTGTGAAAGAACAGAAATGTTTCAATATATGCATTCCTGGAGCTAGGGATAACCTTGCAGTAGAGAAGTAACGAAATCAAGAACTGCACCATTGTTAGAGCAATCCTAAGGGAGGGGGCCGGTTGCCAGGCTCCGGAGGGATTTCTAATTGGACAGGTGCAAGGAATGTAAGACCATTGAGAAGTTTGCATGTATCGAGTTGGAACCAATAGAAAGTTCTCATGTATCAAACTGAAAAAGAGGTATAAATGGTTATGTCTGTAGAAACGTTTGCTCAGTTCCTTTTGGAGCTTTGACTGACTGGGCCTGTGCACAATAAACTGGCTTGGACCCTGTCAATTGACTCCTGGACTTATTCATTGATTGCACTTTGCTACAGCATATTCTTGGTGCGTTGGTGTCTTACTACATCAAAGGCTAACACCTTGTAATGAAGACGTGCAGTTTATTTACAAACAAAGCAAGGATACTTATTCAGAAAGACAAGTAATTCTCTTAGTTACACATGAGTAGTTAGAAAAGATAACTAGAATGCAATTAGAATAATAACTAATGCACTTAATTACAGTACTGAAAGAGTTATGAGATAGTGCAGCTATTTACAAAGGAATACTTCACCAAACTTGTCATACTGTGGCAGGTGAAGGCCTGTGATCCACAGTGTCTGACATAAGCAGACAGGCCTAACTAGCTTGACCTGTAAATGAAGCCTGTGAAGAGGCCCATAGGAATTGCACATCCCCCAATATGCTGCTATTGTAGAATTAGACAAGTAGAATTGAAGCTTGGAAAAATACAGAAAAATATGTTTAAAAAGCCACTGATAAGAAAAGTACAGCTATAAGGGATTTAATTGAAACTGCTGACAGAAAGGTTACAGAGCCCTGCTTCCCTACACGTACTAACTAGCTGAATGGCCTTGGAAATAGGAAAGTAACAAGTTGGTGAACTGGCCATTGTAATTGGGACTAGAAGGGGGGTAAGCAGGTGCTGAGCCCACTTGAAGAACATAATTGGATAGCCATATCAGTACCGGGACCAATAGAAGGGGTACGGGGGGTACGGGAGGTACGGGAGGTTACCGGGACCAATGAAATGTTTTCCTATGCCTAGAATGGAGCAAAAATCTATAAAAGTTGTTGTATTGCCAGAGAACATCGCTCATCCATTTTGAAATTGACATAGTTTGAGACTTGTGCACAAATAAATGATTTGGACCTTCTGAACAGACTCCTGGTATCATTGGTTTGTCTGCGCTCTGCTGCTACAATACAGCCCTTTACACATCAGCTGGGAGCGCTCAGCGAAAAGCTGATGACAGTCTAGGATTCTTCATGCCTGGCCAAGCAGATCTACGCTTTGTCTGTTCTGGATTTTCTCTGTACTTATATAGGCACAAATGTGTTGCAGCCAGCTCTCACCCATGAGCTTCTCTCCACTCCATCCACCTTTTTGCTTTGGTTTCCGGGCAGGCTTCTGATCACCCCCCTTGGTTTAGAAGCTCAAAACTTGCACAATCAAGACGCTGGTCAGACATCTGAGAATGCTCAAAGGACACATCCCCCATGGTCTACATTCCAAGGCTAGATGAAGTGTTCTTTTGTCATCATTAATGGGTCTCCATTTGTTTGCCAGGAGAAGGACTCCTCCCTAATCTCCCAGCATCTTCCTGTCAAGGGAGACACCCCCCATGGTTTTAGAAGCAGCTCAAAGCTTCTACATTATAATTGATGAATTCTTATCCTGTCTACATTGGCTAGGCAAATGTTTCTATATTGGCCAAGAGAATTGTTCAAAGGCCAAGGGAAGAATTCTGTCTCCCTCTCTGGCCTTCTAGCACTCCCCAGGCTAGATGGGTAAAGATCTCTCACTAGACTGTAAATACAGCTTTGGTCTCTGGGCTAGCAAGCTGACTCAGCATGATTCCTCAGTTGATTTCTCACATGCAGCAATTTCCTTGCAAAGTTGCAATATTCCTTGCTGATCCAAATAAATTTTTAATTAGTAATACATTACACCCGTGGATCAACAAGGATATTGCACGTAAGCAATGGCTGAATCGCATTTGTAATTCATTTAGAAATACAATAATAATAACATGGGCTAAAACATAGTGGATAATATTAAGGTAAAAGCTTGAGGGGACAAGAAGTCATGGTATAAATTAGGTGATATTTTCCCAAGATATCTAATATACCATTCTCACCAGCATTACAATTGCCAAAGCCAAATGGCTTGTAGATCTCAGTTACTTTTATCAGTTCCCCATGCAGTGGGGGGACTCATTTCACCTGCATATTCAGAACTTTTTCTACTATATATCTGCCCCATGGATTTCAATCTACTAGTTATATATTGAGGGTAGTGGAGCAAGTGGTGAGGGACTAACAACCTCAATCATATTGCAACTACTTCTCCCTCCACCAGCTATGAATCTGGTCTTTCATATTTTACCCAAACATTTACACTATTGACCACCCGTGGATTCAAAAGTAGTATAAGCAGGAGAAAGAGAAACCACAGCAATAACTAAGATCTGAGGAACAGGTAACATAAGCAATTGGGCACATGATGTTCAGCAGAAAAAATCTGAGATACTAGAATTACAGTTACTTTCCAAGGAAACAATAACAATACATAAGAAGAAAAAAAAAATCATTCACAAAAGTCCACAAAAGTCCATTTTCAGATAATTTGGCCTGCTTCTCAGCAGTTTTTCCGTAGTGCTATTTCACCTTTCTCTGAAGTTTAAGCTTGGCCTCTCTCAACAGTTGAACCTCTCATTCTCGTAGGTGGACATCTTGGCCTTTCTTTCATTGTAACACATTGAAGCAGATAGGGACTCCCTCACACGTTTCTGCGGTGTGTAGTTTGGATTTCTCGGGATGGTCTGCTCCATCTGGACTCTGGCCAATTTCCTCTGCTGGACTCTCTGGATTGCAATTGGTGACATGGCTCCAGGCCTCATTCAGAAGAGCAGCACCAATATTAAATGAAAAGACTAAAAATACTAGATTAGATTTCACAATAAGATAAACTTAATTTCATTTATATTTACTAAGATCATATCCTACAAATAATAAATATTGCTTTATAAACTTTCAGTGATCTACCAGTAACTATCTCGTATGGTGTCAATCTTATCTCGCAGTTTGATTAACTCCTTGTCTCTCTATCACTGGAAATTCATTTGTTTGTAGGAAATATTCCATTATGCCCTTGACTGACCTTTACATGTTTCAGATCAGACAAGCTGCACACACGTGTTCTGCAATTTTGACAAGTTTTAGAATTATACCCAATTGTGTGAGAATTTGTCATCAAATCATCCCCCTTTGCCTCTGCATGCCTGGCCAGGACATACAGAGGAAAAGTGAGGCAAAAAAAAAAGCATCTGGAAGTACCACATGGCCAGTGTGGGTTTTCCAAAGCTCATCAGGGTGCAAGGTGCACCTAGCCTGTCTCCAAGTATCTATTTCCAATTGTTGAGTATGACTTCCTGAATTGAAGCTTCTGGAGACGGCATAGTTGAATAAAGTGCTCATAATTTTTTTTGTTTACATATTCATTAGGCAGATATGTCACTTCAAATTACCTTCATCAGTTTACTGTCTATCACAGTTTCTCCTTTAATATTCCACTTCATCTCTCACAACACTTTTTCACAACACTTTTTCATCACCTGCATCATTCCACCAACTACATACATAGGTCCTTTTCATGTTTTTTATACCATACTAATGTATCTTTATTTGGCAAGGCTGCTAAGAATATCAAACAATTGTTAATAACTTAATATTGGTGTAAATTTAGATTCTTCTCAATAAGCATAACAGTATGAGTAAACAGTGTCCCTTTCCCATCAACTTAATTGATCCAATGCTAAGTGGACATATGTTCATTCTTCTAAAATAGGAACAATTTGGGTAAAATCCTTACAATATAAAACTATTATTTTGCAGCATTGTATAACATCAATCCCAATAGAAAGAAATATGGCTCATCTCTCACGTATAACTAGAATCTGTCGTATACACTGTTCTCAGTGAGAGTGCTGTTAGACTGATTTTAAAATTGCAGTGTTCACAAGGATTTGTATAAGCTACTCATTAATTATGGTGTCAAAAAGAGATCCTTTTGAGGTGAGATCTAAGAGGGTACAAGGCATTGGTGGTTGGGCCTCACAGCGATACGTCTTCAGGTTCTTCTTGGATTGCAAGGCATTTGTGGCTGGGCCGCATGATGATCCTCGGGTTCTTCTTGGCCTATTCTCCCCCCTGCCTATTCATGTCTCTTCAGAGGCATAAATATGCAAGGTTCCTGTTCTTCAGGCCTTGTGGGTCCTCGAGGAGTCTTAGAGCAATCAGAATTCTGGTAGCCCAGATCATCACACTGGAAGCAGCACATTTTCTTAGCCTAGGCCGTAGCTTCACCTTTCTGCCTCTCTCTCTCTCTCTTATTCTTTTTCTCAAACCTCTCCTGGATCATTGCTGGCAAGCAAGATTTGGTTTTATCCAATCAACTCAAGTTCTCATTATTTTCTGGGAACTCCGTTCCATCTTTAATCTATATTTGCTCTATATGCTTGGGAACAAAGCAATTTCATATCAGCCTCTGTCCAAAATTTCAGCAAACTTATTAATATTTTACTCATCTTGTAATCGCTGTGTGTGTACTGGACCTCTGCGTATTGTACTACTACAACAAGTGTATTTGGTAACATAAGTGCAAGGGTATAAACTAAAGAAAATTAATATCTCACAGTGCTGCAACATATATCTGTTTTCTCTGCAATATATATCTATTTTCTCAGGAACTGTACTGAAACTGAAATATAAACGTTTTAGAACAAAGTACACTTTTTCTCTGGATACTAATACGTAAAATTCAAATACAGGAAAACAGGTGAATTTATCCTAAAATCCAATATTGTAACAAATAAAAACTGTGATGTTACTGTCTTGTCCCTCAGTCATCAGCATAAAGCTTGTGACAAGGCAAAGTAATTATCTTGAATCTTACAGTTCAGGAAACAGGCATTCTCAAATGACATGAAACTGCAAAGAGGTGAAAATTGTGCTTTGTCACATTTAAATTAACCTGAAACTGGTATCAAGCTAGCTGAACAATTAACCTATAGTTATAGCTGTTTATGGTTAACTATGCCCCCTGGGGTGCTTGCCACAATATAAAAATCCTCCTTTAACTTTTAAGTTTACTTGGTAGCATATACAGTCAAAGACAAAGAATAGATGCATAACATATTAATGATAAAGATTACCTTCTTATTTACTCAGGATTTAAATCATTTGCAAACTGGCTCAACAAAAACAGTTTCCTTAGTTTCATGTCTTGTTTGTTTGATCTAGTCACTTCAGCATTCAGGGACCATAAAATCTACTGGAGTAGCCAGTAATGAAAGAAAAACAGTTTTTTGGTTTTTTTTACTACAAACGAACATTTGAACACAGGACAAATCAAAGCTTACAAGAGCTACATACCTATCAGCCTATCTGATCAGAGTTTCTCCTAAGTGAGCAACCAGCAATGAAAGAAAAGAAAAAAAAATTCACTTTTGAACACAGAACAACTCAAAGCTTACAAGTGCTTTATACCTATCTGATCAGAATAAGATGTTTCTCTTAACCAGGGACCTTAATAAAAAAAAACAAGTAAAAAAAAATCTTCACTTCTTCATAATCTTATAAGGATTAATACTAACTCTACAGGATAGGCATTTTGTTCAAAGCACTGAATTAAACATCTTTGCATCACAAGGTTACATATTTTCCTAAACAGTTTTTTATTATTTTTAGATCCCTTTTCCTTGGCTGCAGATCCAGCTGCAGTCATTTCCCTAATCAATTTGAAATTGAATTTGTAAAGTCATAATAACATGACAACACTGATCTTGTATCAGTGGGTCAGAACTAATCAAACAGAATTTCTTATCACCATGATCTATCATTAATCTCTTGTTGATTAAAATCCTCCACAGTATCTTCTAGATTAACTCCTCCAGGATTTTGGGGAGTACTCTGCACTTTCCTCCTATAAATTGGTTAGCAATAGACATGCATTTTCTTTTTCTTTCTTTTTCCCCGTCTCCTACGGTATTTATACTGAGCCACCCTCTCAGCAACTTGCTGATAAATGTCTATTTTATCTGTCCATGCAATCAAATCTAATTTGCTAGAATTTGTCTGATGCATCTTACAATATGCAGACAACAAAAGCAATCTCCTTCTCCCTAAGGTACTCAATTCTGTTCCTTTTTCAACAGGTATTTTTTGCAAGCATGTAAGGGCATTAACAGGTTCATCATCTTTTAAAACAGATTCCCAATTCTCACTTAGTCCTGACCCACAAGAACACTCTCTAGCTAATATTTCATAAAAAGCCTGATGCCCGCTATGAATATTTACAATATTCACATCTCTACCTTCCTTTACAGTTTTTATACTATTTACATTTTTTCCTCTTCTTTTCAACATTGTTTTAGCCTTTCTTTTTGTCGCACCCCACTTCTGGTACCAAATGTCTTACTACATCAAAGGCTAACACCTTGTAATGAAGACGTGCAGTTTATTTACAAACAAAGCAAGGATACTTATTCAGAAAGACAAGTAATTCTCTTAGTTACACATGAGTAGTTAGAAAAGATAACTAGAATGCAATTAGAATAATAACTAATGCACTTAATTACAGTACTGAAAGAGTTATGAGATAGTGCAGCTATTTACAAAGGAATACTTCACCAAACTTGTCATACAGTCCTTTACACATCAGCTGGGAGCGCTCAGCGAAAAGCTGATGACAGTCTAGGATTCTTCATGCCTGGCCAAGCAGATCTACGCTCTGTCTGTTCTGGATTTTCTCTGTACTTATATAGGCACAAATGTGTTGCAGCCAGCTCTCACCCATGAGCTTCTCTCCACCCCATCCACCTTTTTGCTTTGGTTTCCGGGCAGGCTTCTGATCACCCCCCTTGGTTTTAGAAGCTCAAACCTTACACAATCAAGACGCTGGTCAGACATCTGAGAATGCTCAAAGGACACATCCCCCATGGTCTACATTCCAAGGCTAGATGAAGTGTTCTTTTGTCATCATTAATGGGTCTCCATTTGTTTGCCAGGAGAAGGACTCCTCCCTAATCTCCCAGCATCTTCCTGTCAAGGGAGACACCCCCCATGGTTTTAGAAGCAGCTCAAAGCTTCTACATTATAATTGATGAATTCTTATCCTGTCTACATTGGCTAGGCAAATGTTTCTATATTGGCCAAGAGAATTGTTCAAAGGCCAAGGGAAGAATTCTGTCTCCCTCTCTGGCCTTCTAGCACTCCCCAGACTAGATGGGTAAAGATCTCTCACTAGACTGTAAATACAGCTTTGGTCTCTGGGCTAGCAAGCTGACTCAGCATGATTCCTCAGTTGATTTCTCACATGCAGCAATTTCCTTGCAAAGTTGCAATATTCCTTGCTGATCCAAATAAATTTTTAATTAGTATTACAGTTGGCTGGGAAGTGCGAGTGGTAAATGGTATTGAAGTGAATAATCCACGCAATTCACCTTGAGGTTTGGCCCGGTTGGAACCGTGTCTGTCCGAACGCGCGGGAAACCTCAGGCGCCCCCGGCCCCTTTGTGCCGGAGAGGGTTCTGCCTGCCTCGGCGGGCCATCGGGTCCAGCTGGCCAACATCTCTGACCCGGGGGAGTCCAGGTTCCAACTCAGAAGCTGGTGTGGTATCGGGGACCAGATCCGGTGAGTAGACATTTTTGTGATTCAATAGTCAGAAAGAACAGCCTGGGACAACGTCTTGCGTGCGCAGGACTGATTTGGTATATTTGGTATAGACTAACTGGGAAATCTCTCATGAGTGTGGGCGAGACAAGGGAGCCTAATCACCTCCCATAAGGGCGGTCCTAGTAAGCTCCGCGTAAGAGAAAGCGGAAGCCGAAGCCATCGACCCTTCTTGTTTAGAATAGTCAGTTAGTCAGAAAACCTGGGCACTTGAAATATTGAAATATGATTTCCTGTTGAAATATGCTTGCGTGTGTGAGTGAGAGGTCTTGAAATACAGACCGAGTGAGAGCAGACTCCTAAGTAGCGCAGTTCCTGGCCAGGCGACCGCGCCCAGGTCGTGAACAGGAGGAAGCGAGTGGTGTTTGTCCCCCCCAGTGTTCTGTGGGCTGTACGGACCCCTTATCTACAGCCATACTACCTATCCTTATTGTTCATTGTCTTGTACGTCATTACGTGTACGTAGGTACGTAGCATACGTAGGTACGTAGCGTACGTAGATAGTGTACGTAGGTACGTTCAGATTATGGAGGGACGGAGTCCACGCAAACTCCGTTGGCATGTATGATCAAGAATTTCCGTAAAGGATTTTCGGATGATTATGGTATGAAAATGACTCCATCCAGATTAAAAATGTTATGTGAAAGGGAGTGGCCCGCGTTAGCTGCTTCATGGCCCCGTGGGGGCACCTTTGATTTAGAAACAGTTTTACGAATTCATCAGCTCATACTAAGAGTGTATCCTGACCAGTTCCCCTATATAGATTCCTGGTTAAGTGTGTGTGAACAGCAGCCATCATGGATGAAGCGCTGTTATGAGGAGCGCTGTAAAATATTTGTAGCTACTACTAGGGGAACCAGAAAAGTTAAGGAAGAGAAGCCGTCTGTGTATTCTGCCCCAGAGTCCCCAGATATTCTGGATAGGTTACCCCAGCACCCACAGAAGTTAGTTCCCACAGCACCACGACCTGAAGTACAGCCAGAAGAGGAGCCCCAGAAAATACCGATGCAGCAGCCTAAGAAGCACCCTTCCCCGAGTGATAGTCCCGGGGACTGGCAAGGACTGGCATTCCTTGAGAAGTCCGTACTTCAGTAGTTTCATTAAATGGCAGTGGATTCCTTCTATGGCTGGTCGAGGGAGAGGATACTGCTTCACATGCACTGGTTCCACTCCTGGCTTGAGGGTGACAATGACAGGGGCTATGTTCTTTGCTAGGCCAGGTGGATTATCTTCTGCCCATACTTCAGGTGGGGCTATCAGGTTGGTAGGTATACAGGGACTGGTTGACTTTATTGGAGGTGCACTATAGAACCGCCATTCTTCTTCTCGGGGAACAGTAAGCACCATCAATCCAGCAGGCTTTGTGTTCACAGTCATTTTCATTTCTCCCCCTTCAGCAAAAGATATTTGGGCCTGGAGCTTGGCAAGCATGTCTCGGCCCAGTAGTGGGATAGGGCACTCAGGCATGTACAAGAACTGGTGTGTTATCTTCTTTCCCCCTAGTTCACACATGCGGTTCTGCAAGAATGGTTTTGTGGCTTTATTTCCAGTGGCTCCTATAATGGTGACAGATTGTGAGGACAGTGGAGCTACTGGCTTGGCTACTACTGAATGTTCTGCTCCTGTATCTACCATGAATTCCATGTATTGGTCCCCTATCTTTAAACTGACCATAGGCTCCTGGGGACCCAGGGTGAACTTGGAGCCCGGTCTGGCCTAGTCTTTATCTATGTCGTCCAGGTCATAGCCCGTAGCTACTGCCACTCCCTCAAGGGCTTCTTCCCTCTCCTGCTGGAACTGTGTTCGATTCATTCCTCCTCTCCTTCGAAATCTTCCTCTGGGCCTCCAGGGACTCCCTCCTCCCCTTGCAGGGGTGGAGTCCAGATGCGGGCACTCATTAGGAAATGCCCGCAAATCCATCCAATTTCTGTAATTTTCGCTTTATGTCTCTCTGGGACTGACTAACAAAGGCCGCATTTACCATGCGTAAATTTTCCTGAGCGGCGGGATCATATGGGGTATACAGTCTATAAGCTTCAGACAACCGCTCATGAAAGGCCGCTGGGCTCTCATCTGGACCCTGAAGAACCTCCGATACTTTCCCGATATTCATGGCCTTCTGGCCTCCCTTCTTCAGGCCCTGCACTAAGGCCTGGCGAAATCTGGTTAGGGCCGCCGCCCCCCTTTCTTCATTCGGGTTCCACCCGGGATCTTCGTTGGGATATTCTGCAGCAGCTCCTTGCGGGGGATTTATTCCCCCCTTTCTACAGGGTTCTCTTCTAACCACCGGAGGGCTGCTTGCCCGATCCGGCCTCGCTCCTCAGTGGTGAAGAGGGTGGACAGGAGCTGGCGACATTCGGCCCAGGTAGGCTGATGGGTTTGCATAATGCTAGACATTAATTCTGTTAATTCCTGGGGCTTGGCTGTGTAGGAAGCATAATGCGTTTTCCAGTTTAATAAATCTGTGGTGGAAAAGGGTACATAAACTAAGCTGGTTGGTCCTGGCGCCATCTGGCCCTGATCATTCAAAACAGGTATTCCAGGCACTTGGAGTAATGGCATTAGGTGCCATGCCTTTTCCTTCTTCTTGGGAGTTACGCTTCTTAAATCATAAGGCTCCCTGGCACTAGTCTCCTTGGTAGGTGACCCGGAACTGGCAGGAGAGCCTCCGCTTTCTATCTCATCAGAGGACTCGAGCCCCCCTGCTGCGCTTGGGCCTGACCCGGAACTCTCACTCGGGGTAGGGTGCTTCTTGGGCTGTTGCTTCGGTATTTTCTGGGCCTCCTCTTCTGGCTCTACTTCAGCTCGTGGTGTTGTGGGGACTAACTTCTGTAGGTGCTGGGGCAACCTATCTAAAATATCTGAAGACTCTTGGTCAGAATACACAGGCGGCTTCTCTTCCTTAGCCTTTTTGGTTCCCCTAGTAGTAGTGACAAATATTTTACAGTGCTCCTCATAACATCCTTCATCCATGAGGGCTGCTGTTCACATAAACTTAACCAGGAATCTATATGGGGGAACTGATCAGGATACACTCTTAATATAAGCTGATGAAGTCGTAAAACTGTCTCAAAATCAAAGGTGCCCCCTCGGGGCCATGAAGCAGCTAATGCGGGCCACTCCCTTTCACATAACATTTTTAATCTGGATGGAGTCATTTTTATACCATAATCGCCGAAAATCCTTTACGGAAATTCTTGATCATACATGCCAATGGAGTGTGTGTGGACTCCGCCCCTCCCATAATGTAGACGTACCTACCTACTCTTTCTACGTACTCAACGTACCTGCGTACGTTACGTACCCTACGTCCCTACGTACACGTAATGACATACAAGACAACGAACAATAGGGATAGGTAGTATGGCTGCAGGTAAGGGGTCCGTACTGCCCACAGAACACTGGGGGGAACAAACACCACTCACTTCCTCCTGTTCGCGACCTGGGCGCGGTCGCCCGGCCAGGAACTGCGCTACTTAGGAGTCCGCTCTCGCTCGATCTGTATTTCAAGACCTCTCACTCACACACGCAAACATATTTCAACAAGATATCATATTTCAATATTTCAAGTGCCCAGGTTTTCTGACTAGCTGACTATTCCAAACAAGAAGGGTCGATGGCTTCAGCTTCCGCTTTCCTTACGCGGAGCTTACTAGGACCGCCCTTATGGGAGGTGATCAGGCTCCTTTGTCTCGCGCATACTCATGCGAGATTTCCCAGTTAGTCTATACCAAATATACCAAACCAGTCTTGCACACGCAAGACGCTGTCCCAGGCTGTTCTTTCTGACTATCAAATACTTCAAAAATGTCTACTCACCGGATCCGGTCCCCGATACCACACCAGCTTCTGAGTTGGAACCTGGACTCCCCCGGGTCGGAGGTGTTGGCCAGCTGGACCCGATGGCCCGCCGAGGCAGGCGGAACCCTCTCTGGCTCAAAGGGGCCGGCGGCGCCTGAGGTTTCCCCTACGGTCGGACAGACACGGTTCCAACCGGGCCAAACCTCAAGGCGAATTACGTGGATTATTCACTTGAATACCATTTACCACTCGCACTTCCCGGCCAACGCACCAAGAATATGCTGTAGCAAAGTGCAATCAATGAATAAGTCCAGGAGTCGATTGACAGGGTCCTAGTCAGTTTATTGTGCACAAGGCCCAGTCAGTCAAAGTTTCAAAAGGAACTGAGCAAACGTTTATACAGAGACATAACTTTTTATACCTCTTTTTCAGTTTGATACATGAGAATTTTCTATTGGTTCTAGCTCGATACATGCAAACTTCTCATTGGTTATACATTCCCTGCACCTGTCCAATTAGAAATCCCTCCGGAGCCTAGCAACCGGCCCCCTCCTTTAGGATTGCTTGAACAATGGTATAGTTCTAAATCTCGTTACTTTTCTACTGCAAGGTTAACTTTGGCTTCTGGAATGCATATACTGTTACATTTCTGTTCTTTCACACACAAGAGAATAATAGAAGACTTATGAATTCACGAAAACTTCTTATTAAGCATTTTAAAACAGTTTTCTTATTTTTCACTGATTTTTGGTTCTTTTCTAGCTATAATGGGAGTTAAGATCCAGGACTAACTTACAGGCCTTTCATATTAGCAGGCCATGCTAGGCAATAGCCTACCTCATTATGTCAAACTGAGCATCACTCCATTAGAACATAAAAAGTGCCGTACTGGGTCAGACCAAGGTTTATGGGCCTTTCCTCCATGAACTTTTCCAAACCTTTTTAAAATCCATCTACACTAACAGCTTTTACTACATTCTCCATTAACGAATTCCAGAGTTTGATTACGCATTGAGTGAAAACATTTTTTTCTTATTACTCCTAAATGGATTATATTGTAGCTTCATTGTGTGTCCCCTTAGTCTCTCTACTTTTTGACGGAGTGAGCAATCTTCTATCGCCTTTACCATTTTGGTGGCTCTTCTCTGTACCTTTTCTAATTTTGCAGTATCCTTTAAAAAATATGGCGACCAGAATGCACACAATATTCAAGGTGTGCTCACACCATGGAACGATACAGAGACATTACAATATCCTTGGTTTTATTCTCCATTCCTTTCCTTATGATTCCTAGCATTCTACAGTATTTGCTTTCTTGACCGCCACTGCACACTGGGCAAAGGGTTTCAACGTATTATCCACGATGACACCTAAATCCTTTTCTTGGGTGGTGGTTTCTAATGTGGAACGTTGCGTTGTGTAAACGTAATTTGGGTTGTTGTTTCCTAGGTGCATAACTTTACACTTGTCAACATTTAAATTTTATCTGCCATTTGGACGTCCAGTCTTCCAGTTTATCAAGGTCCTCTTGCAATTTAATAACTTTTAATAATTCCTCTTTTAATAACTTTTAATAATTTTGTATCATCTGCATTCTGTTATTCCTATTTCCAGGTCATATATAAATATGTTAAAAATCAGCGGGCCCAGCACAGATCCCTGGGGTACTCCACTATTCACCTTTCTCCACTGAGAAAATTGGCCATTTAGCCCTACCCTCTGCTTTCTGCATTTAACCAGTTCCTGATCCACATAGTACACTGCCTCCTATCCCATGACTTTTTAACTTTACCATGAGTCTCTCATAGAAACATGATGGCAGAAAAAGATCACATGGCCTATCTATTCTGTCCTTCCATCACTACAATAGTCGCCTTTTTACTTTTAGAGAGATCCTCTGTGTTTGTCTCATGCTTTTTTGAATTCAGATACTGTCCTCGTTTCTACCTCGTCTATTCCACGCATCTACCGCTCTTTCTGTAAAGAAGTATTTCCACGTATTACTCCTGAGTATCTGCTTTCACCTGCATCTTATGTCCCTCGTAATAGAGCGTGCTTTCAATCGAAAGAGCCTCTCCTGTGCATTTATGCCACAGAGATATTTAACCATCTCCATCATATCTCCTCTATCCCGCCTTTCCTCTAAAGTATACATATTACGATCTTTAAGCCTGTCCTCATATGCTTTATAATGAAGAGCACTAACCATTTTAGTAGCCACCCTCTACACCTACTCTAACCTGTTTATATTCTTTTGATGGTGTGGTCTCCAGAAATGCACACAATACTCCAAATGAGTTCGCACCAGAGACATACAGATGGGTCTTGTCAAAGGCTTTCTGAAAATCCCAGATACACAATTTAACCAGCTCATTTTTGTTTACCTGTTTTATTCATACCTTCAAAAAAATATAACAGATTAGTAAGACAAGACTTTCCTTAAGTAAATCCATGTTGGCTTCCTCCCATAAACCTTGACTATTTACATGTTTAGTAATTTCATCTTTATAATGATTTCTATCATTTTGCTTGGTACTGACATCAGGCTAAGTGGTCTGTAGTTTCCCAGATCACACCTCAACCCTTTTTAAAAATTGACATTATATTGCCTACTCTCCAATCTTCAGGTACTACAGATGATTTTAATGATAGTTCACATATTAATAGTAGGTCTGCAGTCTGATATTTCATTTCTTTCGACACCCTTGGATGTGTACCATCCGGTCCAGGAGGGGCGAGGGGGCAGAGAATCAGCAGTTCCTGTTTACATTACTGCCATACCCAAGCTGGGCAACATGATAGCAGTTGTTAAGTGCCGTCGAGTCGGAGTCAACTCATGGCGACCCTCTGGATAGCTATCCTAAATTGTGTTCGGTCTTCAGTCAGGCAGCTCATTGTTGACAGACTGGTACCCATAGCTGCTGTTATTGTATCGATCCATCTCATTGCTGGCCTTCCTCTTTTGCGTTGATCTTCTATCTTGCCAAACATGATGTCTTTTTTCTCTAATGATCTCTTTCTTCGCATGATGTGTCCAAAGTATGAAAGTTGAAGTCTTGTCATCTGAGCTTCTAAAGAAAGCTTAGGTTTGATCTCCTCTAGTACTGACTGGTTTGTTCTTCGGGCAGTCCATGGTATAACAGTATTCGCCGCCAGCACCATAATTCAAAGGCATCAATTTTCTTCCTGTCTATCTTTTTCACTGTCCAGCTTTCACAGCCATATGATGTTATTGAAAATACCATGGCTTGAACAAGTCAAATCTTTGTATGGAAAGAGACATCTCTGCTCTTAATAATAGTAGGGGAGGAAATACATCTATGGGTTGTATGGGGATGTGAACAATGTATGTGATGAATGCCATCAACATCTCTGATATGGAAAAGGTACTGTATGCCACAGGCCCAGTTTGGGAAGAGTGAAGTCAATGGGCTGCTGTGGGCACATGGCATTACTGCACCGGTACTATGGAGGAGTTGCCTACATGTTGTAGCTTGCCTCCAACAACCTCCCATTGCCCGGCATCAATCATACCCAATTTTGGCACACCGTGCCCTGCCCATGCTAGAGCTGCAATGTTGCCATGCCTCCATAGTTGATGCTGCGCCTGCAAATATGTCAGTCATGTCAGTTGCAATTCCATATAGTTCATAGATAGTTGTGCTAGGCTTGAGGGTTCAAGACCTGCCATTGTACCTATCAATTGTATGTAAGGTAACGAGATACCTGTCTCCCATGATAACTGGGGACAGACAAAAAACATTGCTTTTCATGAAAACCCCTCTCATTAATTCTCCATGATCCATGAAAGAGAAGATAGAAAATGACCTCTTCCTCCAGTCCAGTCCAGTACGTGTGGGTTATCTCCATCCTCCAACAGCTGGGAACTGAGCATTTCTGATGTCACAGTTCAAGAGCTCCACCTTCAGTTCCAGGAGCCAGTATCTCAGTTTTCAGCAGCTGGAGAGGAGCGTTGTCATGGTGGACTCTATTTAAAGGATGTCTATAAAACAAAACAAAACAAAAGGACCAAGTGCCTCAGTATTAACAGTTGGATATCACTTCAGGCACTACCTGTGTAAGTGAAGGCTGGTAGTATTTCAGGAACAGTCGTTACCACCAGGACCCTTGATTGGGTCAGGTGAGGCCTGGGGTTGAAACTACCTGGTGGTCCAGGTCCTTTCTCCCCCCAGCCGGACAGCTCATTCTCAAAGGGTCTTGAGATGCTGAGCTTTCCATTGATGTTTGCATTGAGGGCTCTGTGTTTTTAAAAGAAAAACTAAACGGGGAAAAAGAATTAGCGAATTAAAGAAACGGCAAGGCAGGAAGTTCTTTTTGCTTCGAAGCTCAGGTGATTCTCAGTTTAATTTCATTTTGTCTATGAGGATGTTGTTCTGCACTTTGAGCTGGCGATTTTATGAGTTGGTGAGTGTGTGTGTGTTTCTGCAAATTTCCTTCCCTCTCCATCAGCTGTCCAAGCAGTCCCAGAGGGCTGTGAACATACCAATAGCTAAATGTATAAAGATCTTAATGGGAAGAGAGCTCTTGGTGTGAATTTTGGAGGCAGCAGGTTTGGTACCTTCTTCCCGATGGGGAAGGTAAGGTGCTTGGGGCTGAAATCGCTGATGTGTTGCCTTTGGGTCCTAGTCCTTATCAGCGACGTCGGGCCTCTGGAGCATTGTAAGTCTGGCCGGTGGCCTTCCCAGTGACCCCTCAGTGGAGGAGGGGATGCAAATAGCTGTTGTCAGACGGCTGCCTAGGGTGAGAACTTACACAATCTTGATGATGCATATATTCATATGATTCTTGCAAGGTATTGTGGGTAATGTAGTTCATTCACTCCCAAACACAGCTGAAGACAATAATTGAGTTGTGAAACCAAGTAGTAAAGCCAATAAAATTCTTCTTTTATTGATGGGGTTTAATTCACCCAGCACAAATATCCTTGGTAGCAATATAAATGAGGATACTTGCTTGCAGTGTTTAAATGGATAACATAAAGTCACAAAGCAAACCAGAAAACAACCTTCAGCTTGTCAGGCAATTAGCTAATGTTTTCTTAGCAAATAATTACCAAATAAAAAGGCACAAAGAAATGAATAAACTTTGCTTGTTAGGTTAACTTCTGCTTATTTTCCATGCAGATCCCAGCAGTGATTCTCCCTTGCTCACACACAATCAGGTGCAGCTTTAATTACTATCAATTGACCAGCTGAAAGCCTTTAGCTGGCTGGCTGCTACTGTGTGAACCCAAATCCTGCTTTAAGAGCTGTTTGCAGTGGAAATAAAGAACAAAGTTAGGTTTCTTTGTGATGGCTGATGTGTTTGCTCACAGAAAGCTAGCAATAGCATTTAGATAAAGAACAGTCCATGTAATGAATAGTTTCATCTGCTGTATCTCCCCCTTCATCAATCAGCATAGGGTCACTATCATACATTGGCACAGACGAGTCTTTCATTAAGGCACTATCATGAGAATGCTTATTCCCTTGCTGCCATTCACTATTATGGATAGGGTCTGGATCAGTGTTCATACCTGAGCCTCTCCTGCTATCATAATTCCTCTCTGTATAGCCTGGCCAATATGTAATCCAATTCTGATGTCCAGCCTTCCAATCTTGATCCCTGGACACTGGATCTTTCCTCACATACCTTCTGGCATAGGTCTGAAAGTCCCTTCCACGTGCAGTCTTCTCTCTCCTAGGTAGCCACTGGTGATTCCTATCTCTGCCATTCCATTCCTCTGGCTGACTCCAGTCCAATGGACTCTGCTGGCACTTGGAATACCTCCCAGTAGGGGTACTGCCTTGGACTCTCCCAAACCTGCCAATGGCCTTTCTTCTCTTCCTTCCAGAGAGTTTCCTTCTCTCTCTATCCGCTTGGCTTGGCTTCTGCTTCTCCAGGTGATGCTGGTGCTTGTAGCCGTTGCTGTAGCTCTCCCTGAAGCTCTTTCTGTAGCTATTATCTGTAGAATAAGCTCTATTCTTATTCTGTCCTAATGTGTGCTCCTCCCTAACACAGCGCAGCTGTGTTGAATCAGGCCCTGCCCTTTGAGATGAGTGCTTAGGGATTACCTCATAGCTCTCTTGATTGCACACACGTTTTCTCACTTCAGCCCCCCTCATGGCTGCTGGAAACCTGGTGCATTCTGGGACTGGTAGTCTTTTATGTGAAAACTCTGTTTTCTTACTTCTACCAAAACTGACAGGTTGCTTGTTCAGAGTCACATCATCTTTTCTATAGCTCCTACCTGAGCTATGATAAGCTTCCTTATCACACTGTGTTTCTCCAGGTCTTGTCAGGGTGCGCAGTTCTCCTCAGAGGAAGGCAGTCATCGGCAAGCTCGGCCCCAGGGGGTAGTCGGGCCTCATGTTAACAGGTTACTCGTGAGGTCCATCATCTAAACTGAAGTTCTGGCCAGGTCAGGCCGGTTGCCTTCAGTCCACCAAGTCCCTATCTTAGCCCAGGGAGGCGGTGAAAAGCAACACGGTAGAGAGCTAAGAAGTCGAGGGGCAGACCTGCCATGGTAGCTGCACTTTGGGGCCTTTTTGCAGTTGTTTTTTTGTGGTGTGCATTGTTTTGGCAGGTGTTTTGGTGTCAGGCAAGAGGCGGGCGCCAAGGGCCGCCATTAGTGTAGTGCTTAGGTGTTTTTTGACGGTCATGCTGTTTGGGCATTGCGATTTGATCAAGAGGGTTCTTGCAGACAGTTGGTGTTATCTTTTTGCCTTAGGCCATCTGCCCATTTGATTGTTCAAACAAACAAAAAGCAGCATACGCAAGTGGAACATTCTGCCACTTCAGAGTTTTCTAATGTTATGAGCTGGTTTTCCTCAGTGCTCAGCTTGTTGGCTCATTCTAGTGCCGGGCTGATCATCATGTTACTTTCATAATGTTACTGTAACTCTTTTTTTCATACAAACAACACCAAAAAAACCCCTCACAAAATGTGGAGAAAGTGTAAGCACTTTGACCTTTCTAAGGGGTGTAGCTTGACAAACACTGTCTACTATGCCCCTGGGGTGTTACATCCCGTGGTTCTGATCCCTTGCCTGTTCTCTTCCGCCATTACTATTTTGGGAGGGCATATAGATGGAGGCCTCCCTTACTCCTGTGCTGTCCAGGGAAGGGATCTGGGCTTGCTGGCAACACTCAGCATTGGAGTCCCTTGCCTTCCTCCCTGGGGCGGGGGATAGGCACTGGCTCTCCGGACAACATTTTCATGCCCTATAGAAAAATAAACAAATAATAAAATACAATAAAATGAAGAAAAGAAAAAGAAAAGCTCATTGCTGACAGAGCGGCTCTGAGCAATATGATAATCAGTATGATACACAGATTGCCCTTTTTCTACTGTGGAAGGAGCTGTGGAGCATTCTCTGGGGTAAATGCTGCCTCAGTGCTCTTCAGTTTATAATCACTGCAGGGATTGGTCACTCCGGTGAGCGTCCCCTTGAGTAGGGAGCTCCTGGAGAAGAATTGCATTAATGGTAGGTTTTCCTGCAAGTGAGTGTATGCCTGCTGATGCAGTTGGCTGTGGTGCATGGGAAAGGATCCCTGGGTTGTCATTTGCAGGCCTCTGCAGAGTTGGTTTCAGAAGGGACAGAGAAGCTGAGCGGTTTGTAGCACTCGGTAGCATGTGTCTTGACACAGATCCTAGGGGAGGGGTGTGCTCTGGAGTTTGCTCGACCCCTCTTCGATGCTTTCATGCAGTCTCCTTTTCAGATACCTTGAAAGAAGAAGGTGGGCCTTGACACCCTCCAAGGCTTGCTGCACCTCGAAGCGGGGGTGCCAGGGCCGCAAGACCAGTATGGCCTAGGTCGATACACCATCTATTTTATGGTTCCCTAGAAGGAGGGTTTCTTCCAGCCCTTAATGATTGTTAAGCACAGAAGCGCTTCTTGCAGGTACCATGCTTCCGCATAGAGGCGTTGTGCTCAGTCATTCTAGTGGTAAGGCAGGGCAAGTTCCTGTTCAGCTCTAGATCTCACGGAGGCTTATATACATATCCCCATTCGATCAGACCGTCAACAGTTCCAGAGATTCCGATCCTTATGGTACATTTTCAGTTCTGAGCCTTACTATGTGACCTGGCCACTGCACCCTTACTTAGGCAATTGTGTCATAGGGGTGAAGACAAAGGCTGATAGTAGGTTCACCACTCCAGAGAGGTAGACCTCTTGAAGAAACTCGGTTGGGTAGTCTACAGGGCCATGGGCCAGCTCGAGCCACTCCAGAAATTGGTTTGTCGGGGGGTGTAGTTCGATAGAGGAGCCAGAGTTGTCTCTCTGGCAGCTGACAGAGTCCACAAGATTCAACACCAAGTCCGGAGCTTTCTAACCAGGAAGGCGCCCTTGTCATGGTGCTATTTTGAAGTCCTAGGTTCTCTGGTGATGGATCCTGGACTTAGTGCCTTTGGCTCAGGCACACATGATGCCTCTGCAACAGGCATTACTCCCTAGATGGTCACCGCTGGGTCATCTGTTGTCGAAGAAACTGGTCTGCCAAATGGAGATGAAGGGCACTCCTCACTTGGGGGCTACAGCAAAGTCCTCTGGCAGTGGGAAGGCTGCTGGAGTCGCTGCACTGGGTGCTGGTCACAATTAATGCAAACCTCACAGGGTGGACAGTGCATTGCAAGTCGCAGGTCATGCAGGGATTCTGGACCACGGGGAGAGTGTTTGGTACATCAGTCGTCTAGAAATGCAGGCGGTCTTTCTGGCACTCCAGTTCTGTCATCCGTGGATTCCTCAGTGAGCACTGAGAGTTTGCTCCGACTTTGCCACCACAGTAGCCTACATCAATCAGCAAGGTGGTGCAGGCAGTGTGATTTTGGTAGAGTTCAGCCCTGGCTGTTCTGGGTGAAGAAGAACCTTGTGGTTGTCTCCATGGCCCATGTAGCAGGTGGGAAGAACATGCAGGAGGTTTTTTCTCTTCTGCCATCATCTCTTCTGCTATCCGTGGAATAGTCTCCCAGTGGAGGTGGTAGAGATGAGGACAGTAACTGAATTCAAAAAAGCATGGGACCAACACAGAGGATCTCTAAAGGTAAAAAGTGGACTGTAGTAGTTGTTGTTATGGAAGGACAGACTAGATAGGCCTTGTGGTCTTTTTCTGTCATCATGTTTCTATGTTTCTATTTAGACCCGAGCTAATGGGAATCAGACGTGATGGTCTTTCACGACATCGCTAAGCACCGGGGTGAGCTTGTCAGGGACCAGTTGGCTTCATTATCCAATGCCAAGGAGAGCAGGTTCCTCAGCAAACAAAAGGAACATAGCTCTAAGGGTTTTGACGCTCTGGCACAAGACTGATCAACAGGAGTTCTCCTATATGAGTTACCCCGTGGGAGCTGATAGGTCATATTTTGCACTGCATAGAGGCCCACAGCTGTCCAGTGACTCCCATCCCTCCGGATTGCCCTCAGCAACTGTGGTATGCCGACCTAGTCAGGCTGGTGATTGCCAAGCCATGGTGCCTCCCAAGCAGGGTCAAATCTGTTCTCGCAGAGGTCCTTGCTTAGTCTGCAAGTGGAAGATTCTTGTTTGCGATTTGACTCGTGAAGTGGCTTGGCTGACATGTGAGGGCTCGACCGCTTTGGTCGTAGCCACTCCTTGAAAACCAGAAAACGCTCCACCTCCCTAGCCTGCGTACAAGTCTGGCATGTATTTGTGGACTGGTGCCCTGATAGAGAGATTTGTCTTTTTCCTGCATTTCTCCTGAATATCTTGGCTTTCCTGCAAGTGGGACTGGATAAGGGGTTGATATGAGCTCCTTCTGGTCCAGGTAGCAGCTATCTCCTGTTGCAGGGGACACGTGCAAGGTATGTCTTTGGCGCCTCACATGGATGTTGCCCATTTTCTTAGGGCAGGGAAGCAAGCCTTTGCAGCTGACCGTTCCTCCCTGGAATCCCTACTTGATGCTCACAGCTCTGACAAAACCGCCAATTGAACCACTTTCAGAAGGCTCTCAGATGGTCCTGACCAGGCAGACGGTATTTCTGGGGGCTATCTGTTCGGCTCATCAAATGTCAGAGCTCCAAGACCTCTCTTACATGGGCCTTTCTGGGTCATTTCCAAAGACAAGATAGTGTTGAGACCAGTTCCTTCCTTTTTACCCAAGGTGGTTTCTCACTTTCAGCTGATCCAAATGCTTTCCCTCCCGAGTTTCTCGGACAGGGGACACTGAGGTAAAATCAACAACTGCATTGTTGGATTTTAGAAGAGTTCTGCATCTTTTCTTGAAATATATTAAATATTTTCATGGACAGATCTATTATTCGTCCTGCTTGGGAGGCTTCCGTGAAGGAGAGGCAGCCTCCGAGGCCTCAGTAACTCACTGGGTAAAGGAGGTGATGGCCTCAGTCTAGTTGTTAAGCGAAAATGTGGTGCTGCTTGGTCTCTGGGTTCATCCAGTAGGGTCCCAGGCGGCCTCCTGGGCAGAGCAAAGCTTGGTGCTGCCAGGGGGACGTTTATAAGGCACTAATGTGTTTTTTGTGGCATGCTTTCACACAGCATTATTGGCTAGCTACCCACTTATCTCAGGATGAGTACTTTGGGAGGAGCTTCAGGGCTGCAAGCCAACTTGTGGGATTCTCCCATCTTTGATTACTGCTCTGGTACATCCCACACATACTGGACTAGACTGGAGGGACGATAAGGAAGGTGAAATTAGGCCTTATCTGCTAATTGTCTATCCTTGAATCCCTCCAATCCAGTCCAGGACCTTCCCTGTTTTTGCAGCAGTTTTCCTTTGTATCTCAGGTCCTGGAGTAGAGGGGCTTGTCCGGCTGGTTGTTTCCAGGGAGGACCTCACAAAGAGAACATCTCTGCACTTGTTTAAGTCTTCCCGAGCGAGGGTAGGTGTCATGGCAAATATGACCTTATCATTATAGTTCATCCTCACTTTGTACATAATTTGTGTTGCTAGTTAAGTGCTATAGTTCTGAATTAATCTGAGTCTGTCACATACACCAGGGCAAACATTCCAGTGCTAAGTTTGATTCTGCTCTCTTAAAGTCTGCTTTGTCAATAGGATACTGGTTTCCTGGAGTTGAAGTGGGAGCTCTTGTACTGTGACATCAGAAATCTGATATGCTCAGTTCCCAGCTACTGGAGGACAGAGATAACCCACACGTACTGGACTGGACTGAACGGACTCAAGGAAAGACAATTAACAGTTAAGGCCTAATTTCATCTTATGGTGAAGAAGAGAAGCCATTTGCCAAACTAAAGCAAGTCTTCACTAGAGTTAATAGATAAAGTTTGAGTACTGTGGTACCGAAAGCATGCCTGAGCATGTGGTAGGCGACGGCCTATGATCCATGCTAATTGAACTAAGCAGACAGGCCTGAGCAGCTTGACCTGTAACTGAAGCCTGTAGTTAGGCCCAGAGGAATGAAAACCCCCCTGAATGATGACACCATAGAATTGAAACTTAACTCAGTTTAACTGAACATAGCTAAGCAGAAACGAAACTTATAAAAGACAGAAAACAGCTCTAATTGGTACTGATAAGAGAGCACAGCTTCTATGGAATTAATTAACTCTGCAAAAAGCAAGGTTACAGTGCCCTGCTTCCCATATGTTTTAACAAGCTCAGCGACCTTGGAGGAGAGAAGTAACAAGTTAGAGACACTGACCATTGTAATTGGGACTAGAAGGGGGGCAACCAGGTGCTGGGCCCAGACCAGAGTCCCGATTGGGTAGCCATATCAGTACCGGGACCAATAGATGGGTGAGAGGGGTACTGGGACCAATGAAAAGTTTGCCTATGCTTAGAATGGACAAGAAAGCTATAAAAGTTGTTGTTTTACTAGAAGCCATTGCTCAGCCATTTTGAAATTGCTTATTGCTTGAGCCATGTGCACATTAAACTGGCTTGGATCCTTGAAAAGACTCCTGGATTTATTTATTGCATGCTTATCTGCTGCTACATTCTTGGTGCGTTGGCCGAGAAGTGCGAGTGGTGGATAGTGTTCAAGTGAATAAATCCACGTAATTCGCCTTGAGGTTTGGTCCAGTTGGAACCATGCCAATCCGACGCAGGGGAATTTCCCTGGGCCCACCGATCCTCTTGTATCGGAGGGAGTTCTGCCTGGCCTCGGCAGGCACTGAGTCCAGCTGGCCAACACTTCCGACCCGGGGGAGTCCAGGATCCAACTCAGAAGCTTGGGAACCAGATCTGGTAAGTATAGTTTTGAAAACCTGTCTAGACAGATGAGTTAGAACTGCAGTTTGAAAACTTTGGTAAGACTTAAGTCTTTGTTTGAAAATCCTTGCATGAGTATTCGCTAGGTACAGCTGTTATAGAGGATCATGATTCAGCCTGGTCAGAGCAGACAGGACTGGGTTTTTGGTATGTCTAGACAGAAATAGAAAGAGCAGTACTGCCAGTGGAACTTGGAATTTGTAATCTCGAGATATTGGGAATTGGTAAGAGAGCTCTCAAGGAAGGGCCGAGTAACCCCGCATGGGAATTCGCCGGGTGAAACCCTCATCCTTTTTGTAATTGGGAAAAAGACTAGTCAGAATAGATAGAAAGGAATGCATTCTAAGATACGTTGCTAGCATGATTGTGTGAATGAAGTGTGAATGAAAGGTCTGGCAGCACGGACCAAGCAGAGTGGACTCTGGACTAGCGCAGTTCCTAGTCGGGTGACTGCGTCTAGGTCGCGAAACGGATGAAGCGTTTGGTGTATTGTCCGTCCTGTGTATTTGATTTTTGCTATCTGTTGAAACTGCGAGTTTCCCTTTTGTTATATATGTGAGATTATTCTGTTGAGTAATTTGTGACAGTTCACTGATTAAGAAATTGTATTAATAGAGCAGAATGAAGACCCAAAACACCTACAGTCATTTTTAGAAATCAAAAAGCTGGTCTGACCCAGTTAGTTTTTCTACTGCAGTGTGAAAAACTGACAGGGGGCGTGTCTGAAGGAAAGAATGTCTAGTGTCGTCTTTCTAATCTTGTGCAGGCTTAAACCTCAATGCTGGTAGTTTGTGCTTATTTCAGGCAAATTGTACCTGTTTTATTTAATATGTTTTTGTTCCTTCTGCTGTGGTTATGTAATATATATCATTTATTTATCATTTAATAAGAATGTTTAGTCAGGATTGTGGGTCCCGATAGTTTTTGGGTTTAGCCTGAAAAGGATTAAGTTTGTATTAATCCCTTATGGGTTGCGGACCAAGTGAGAGGAATTTCTGTCGGCTGTATGTTCAAATTTTCAGTAAGCACTGAAACAGTTTAAATAGGAAATGATAAAGGACTGTTTTTGTTTTTCCTTTGATCTACAAAGTAATTAGATCACGACTTAACATTGATTTAAATTGTTTTTTTCTGGCATCTCTGTCCATGTGAATGAGAAGTCTCTTCATTTAATCGAAGCGTGATGAATTTATAATTAGTTTTTTCTCTGGTTTCACTAGCTCTGTTTAACCAAAAGTTTTAAAAAACAAAGTTTATCTTTTTATGAATGAGTATAAGTCATTTGAATGCATGCTTCCCCTCTGTGCTGGTTACTAATGAACAAATCAGTTAGCTTTTCTGTATTTAAAAAAAAAAAAAGGAAAGGTGTACTGTATTTTATGAAAAATATCCGGAATGTCTTTTAAATATTTGCTTCCTGAACTAAAAAATAATTTCTTTTGCAGAGACATGCTGACAGATAGCTATAGTTCTCTCTATAAGAAGCATAATGGATGTATGTGCTCAATCTAAGTGTTTCCTGCCTGCCCTATGTTTACAGAAATAATAAGTGTCTTTTCAAGTATGATCAAGAATTTCAGTAAGGGATTTACTGAAGATTATGAAATGTCTGTCCCAATCAGGATTTTGCCCCAGAATTTCTAGATATCCTGTCTCGTCTCTCTCTCTCTCTCTGTAAGTAGTTCAGTTCAGAGTGCTTAAGGGGGGGATGGAGCCCAGTCCACCGATGATGTCAACCCCCCCCCCCCCCGGTGGGCGTGAACTAATGTGCCCACAGCAGAGAAGTGGATCCTTAAAAAAAAAAAAAAAATCAACCTCCTGGATAGAGCATTGCTAGGAGAAACAGAATCCAGGAGAGGGGGGGGGGGACTACAGATTCCCAAGTAGTTTGCTAGCCACCTCTGCAACAGGGGAATGTCCACCCCCTCCGGACTAGAAGTGAAAGTCAGCTGACCAGACTTGTTTAGAACTGAAAAAAAACAACTGCACTGAGAAGTTTTAGGACTTGATTGAACTAATGAACGGAAATTGCAGAGAACTGGATGAATTTGCGGGCATAATGGTTAAATGAAAGTTAACCAGAGGGTGTGTGAATTGTGAAAATAAATGTAACAGAGAAAGTGAATGATATTTTAGTTGAATGATGTGAGGTTATCCTAATCGAAGGAACAGAGGAAGTGAAAAACTGGGTGTGAGTACGCCCATTATAGAAAAAGAAGGACATTAGAGAAGTGAATGCCCGTATCTTGACTCCTCCCCAGGAGGGGAGTACTTGATTGCAAAGTCATAGACAGAATAAAACCAAGCACAGTGTTTCAGCACGAGAGTGGAGCAGCTATAGCATGAGTGGCAGCCTGAGAGGGCTACAGCATGGATGAAGACTAGGCCAGACCGGACTCTCCAGTTTCCCTGGGTCCCCAGGAGTCAGTCTGAAAAATAGGGGACCAATATATGGACTTTTATGGGGGATACAGGAGCAGAATACTAAAGCCAGTAGCCCCTGTGTTTTTCTCGCAAAGCCTTTTCTGCAGAACCACATGTGTGAACTAGAAAATAATAATAATAATAATGTACCAGTTCCTGTATATGCCTGAATGCCCTATTCCATTTTTGGGCCGAGACCTGCTTGCAAAGCTTCAAGCACAGATATCCTCTGTTGAAGGAAGAAAAAAATGAAACTCAAAATCTGCTGGCCTGATGGTGTTAACTGTCCCCAAGAAGAAGAATGGCGGTTCTATTCACCTGCATCCAAAGCAACAAGCTGTACACTTACCAACCTCATAGCCCTACCTGGAGGATGGGCAGAAGATAATCCACCTGGCCTAGCGAAGAACATAGCCCCTGCCATTGTCACCCTCAAGCCAGTCAAGAAGCCTGGGACAGGTGATTACCGCCCAGTGCAGGATCTAAGAAAGAATGAATGATGCAGCTGAAACTATACAACCAGTGGTACCAAAATCCTTATATTCTCTTGGAACTGATCTCTGCTGAAGCTATACATTTCATCATTCTGGACTTAAAAAGATGTTTTTTTCTGCATACGCTTAGCCCAAGACCCCACTACAAGGAGGCGGGGCCAACTCATCTGGACAAGATTACCTCAAGAATTCAAGAACTCGCCTCACTCAGCAAAAGATTTGACAAGTTATCCAGAAACTCAAAAAAAAAAAAAGAAAAAATTCTACTTCAATATGTGGACAACTTGCTCATAACCACCAACTCAGAAAGTGAATGTCCACCAGCCACCAGTGAACTCTTGCACCTTTTTAATGAGGCTGGATACAAAGTCTCAAGAGCCAAAGCATAATTATGTCAAACAAGTTAAATACCTAGGATTCCAGTTGTCCAGCGGAATTCGACGCCTGGAACCCTTACCAGAACGCAAAGCAGCTGTATGCAGTATTCCTACTCCAACCACCAGGAGGCAAGTGAGAGCCTTCTTGGGTGCCACAGGGTACTGTTGTATATGGATCCCCAATTTTGCGCTGCTAGCAAAACCATTGTATCACACTGTATCAAGCTACCAAAGGAATGAAAAAGTCTCCATTGGAATGGGGACTTGAATAGGAATGCAGTCTTTTGATCTTTGAAAACCGCTCTGATGTTATCACCAGTTCTGGGTCTACCCGATGTCCAGAAAACCTTGCAGTCTCTATGTTCATGAGTCGCAAGGAAATGTTCTGGGAGTGTTGACTCAATCTCTTGGACCTTATTTGAGAAGCTGTTACAGCTACAGCCTTCCTAGTAAGCAAAAACTAAAAGAAAATCCCTTTGAGACAGGATCTTCAAGTTACTGTACCACACTCTGTTCTAACCAATATGAAATACAAAGGAAATTACTAGCTAACAAATCTATGAATGTTGAAATATTAGAGTATGTTGTGTGAAAACCCCAGATACAACTGAAGGGTCAGTCAAGCTTTCCATCCTGCTATGTTATCAGTTAGTCTTGATCCCCTGATCATGACTGTTTAGAAATTATGGACACTGTATTCTCAAGCCACCTGGATTTGACTGATGTCCCTCTGGAGAACCCTGAACAGACTTTCTTTGTGGCTGAAGGCAGTTTCATCATCAATGGACATTGTTGTGCTAGATATGCAGTGATGACCCCTGATTTGGTAGTTGAGTCCTCAGCCCTGGCCCCAGAAACTTCACCACAGAAAGCTGAACTGATAGTCCTCACTAGAGCACTAACAATAGGAAAAGAGCCCTGTCTAAATGTGTACCCAGATTTCAAGTATACCCTTACAACCTTGCATGCATATGGGGCCCTGTACAAAGAATGAGGGTGGATAACCTTAGGAAGCAAGTCCATTAAGTATAGCCCCAAGATATTGATATTAATAGATACATACTGCCTATAGATCTCAGAATTTAGGAAAAGTAGAATGTGTGAATAGAACCCTGAAATCTCAGTTGTCTAAACTTTGCCAAGAGGTTTACCTGAAGTGGCCCCAGGTTCTTCCCATAGCCCTTCTTAGGATATACTTAGCCCCTGCTAAGTCTTTAGGAGTTTCCCCTTTTGAGATTCTGTATGGGCAACCCCTGCCTATTGTATAGGAAATAAAAGGAGATATGAGACAGATAGGATCTGAAATTATTAGACATGAACTATTGGTTTTAAGTTCTGTTTTGCAGGAGTCTTCATACCTGAGTACAAAATCGATTACTCATCAATTTGCCTGCACCCCTGCATCCTTTCAAGCCTGGAGTCTCGGTGTGGATCAAAGAGTGGAGAAAGATACTGTTAGCCCTGCATTGGAGAGGACCCTATGTCGTCATCCTGTCAACAACTCCAACTGCAGTAAAAGTCGCAGAATTTGAACCTTGGACCCATCATAATCAAGTGAAGCCAGCAGCTGCTCTTGAACCTGATCACTGGACTACTGTATAGCATCCTGAGACTCCATTGCACCTCACCCTACAACAACAACCACGGACCTAAGACTTATTGGTCCCTCAGAAACTGCACTATTTCAAGACTGTTTGTTTATCTGAAGGTAAGCCTCGCATCTGAAAAAAACTGCAATCATCAGAAAGAGACTGTGTTGTGTCAAGAAATTGAATCTTCTAAGAGACTATGTTTAAATACTCTGAAAAGACTGTTTTGATCTCCTAAAGAGTGAACTGCTCTAAGGAAGCAATAATAGCCTAAGAGACTATGCTATGATATTTTAAGAAATTGAGACATCCCAGAGGACAGTGATACTTTGGAATCTACAGACCTACTCCTGCCAAAAAGCTGGTAGGTCTACGTACGGCAGAAGCTTGAGGATCTACAATCAACCCTACATTTGTTATCTGTTGTGGAAGTCGACAGTTCCACCAATTTTCCAGAGACTATGCCCATTATGAATTATTATTATTGCTTTATTTTGGCAGCAGCCTTGGAGTGCTTTGAAATGACTTTTGCCTTATCTCCCTGGGCAGCCTGTATAAGTACAACATGAACTGGACCGAAGGTCACTCAGACCTTGATTTATCATTCTCCCTATACTTGCATTGGTATACTCTCCAATCCAAAAGTTGTTCTAGATCTTGACTTTCTACAAGGCTATGCAAGCCACCGTTGCAATTCCTCATACCACCACCAGAACTTGTTTCTTGAACTTGCTGGAGCAATAGCATCTAGTCTCCACACTTCTGACTGTTTCTATTGTGGAGGAACTAAGATGGGAGATCAGTGGCCCTGGGAGACGCAAGAACTGAACTATTCTATCCTATACAATCAGACTGATTTACATAATACTACTAGTGAGTGGGTATTGGCCCACCCCATTGTTGACAGTTTGTGTTTTGTTCGGACTGGACCACAATCTACTACGAAGGATGGACAGCTGGTCTGTCTAAATCAGAAGCTTTACGACAGCACAACAAAGATGCAACCGAACCTTCTAATCCTTTAGTTCTTTTTCCCACTCTTGCCAAACTATGGACTTTGACTATCTGCCTGTTGCTCCCTTGTTTCTTGCCATTTTGCTTGCAAATGATAACTTCAGTTATTAATAACACTGTAGAGCGTAAGACAGCTACAAAGATGCTAGCTATGTGAACTTACTACCCTATACCACAGAGTGATACCTTTACCTAGTATTATGTGATTTGATTCTCACACCTTATTAACATGCGGGTGAGAATAATCAAAGGGGGGAATGTGGTAGGCGACGGCCTATGATCCATGCTAATTGAACTAAGCAGACAGGCCTGAGCAGCTTGACCTGTAACTGAAGCCTGTAGTTAGGCCCAGAGGAATGAAAACCCCCCTGAATGATGACACCATAGAATTGAAACTTAACTCAGTTTAACTGAACATAGCTAAGCAGAAACGAAACTTATAAAAGACAGAAAACAGCTCTAATTGGTACTGATAAGAGAGCACAGCTTCTATGGAATTAATTAACTCTGCAAAAAGCAAGGTTACAGTGCCCTGCTTCCCATATGTTTTAACAAGCTCAGCGACCTTGGAGGAGAGAAGTAACAAGTTAGAGACACTGACCATTGTAATTGGGACTAGAAGGGGGGCAACCAGGTGCTGGGCCCAGACCAGAGTCCCGATTGGGTAGCCATATCAGTACCGGGACCAATAGATGGGTGAGAGGGGTACTGGGACCAATGAAAAGTTTGCCTATGCTTAGAATGGACAAGAAAGCTATAAAAGTTGTTGTTTTACTAGAAGCCATTGCTCAGCCATTTTGAAATTGCTTATTGCTTGAGCCATGTGCACATTAAACTGGCTTGGATCCTTGAAAAGACTCCTGGATTTATTTATTGCATGCTTATCTGCTGCTACAAGCAGATGGAATGGCAAAATAGTGAGCACTGCACCTTTAAAAGCCAGAGCAAGCCAGGTTTCCATGACAGCAGGAAGCTTTCAGAGAGAAGGCAACTCAGTCAGATTCATGACGTAAGAGCTGGAAGCAGCCCTAACGAGGTGCACCTGGATAGTCAGAAGGGCGTGCCTGAACAAGGAAGCCATTTTAAACCAGCTTCAGGGCAAGTCTTTCAGAACAGCACGCAGTACCAGAAGAGCCGACAGGATTGTCAGCAGAGAAGGAAACTGGACAGACAAGAAAGCAGGGAAAAGCCTTTACAAGTGTCTAAACCTCTTCAACAAGGAAGGCAGCAACTGAGGAAGTCTTGGAACCCAGCCCCAGGCAAGAAGGATTCTGGTGGGTCCATTACTGGTTACCTTGAAGCTAAACCTAAGCCTTTGTGGGAGCTTCCTGAAGACAGGGACAAGCATTTTACCTGTAGAAGGGAAGAGAGCTCCAAGCACAGACCGGGCAGTGATAGCAGACAAGGTACGTTGGATTTTCTGCCTAATCAGAGTCTTGTTGAAGACATTGTAAAACAATTAAAAGCCAGTGCTAACAAGTGCCACGATAGCACGGCTGTAAAACCACCTAGCAGAAACCCTTGGAATAAATGGTTTAATGCAGATGTAGAAACCACAAAGAGAAGCTTACGTACTAACCAAACTCCTGAGCTAGAGGACGTCACGGCTAGTAGAGGAGGGAATCTTCTAGAGCAGCTGCAAAAGGCTAGTCCAGGATACCAGCCTAGAAGTTCTCCTATGCAGGGCTGTGAGAATGAAAGCGAGGACATGATCATTGACGCAGCAGATGTTCCTGAGTCCTCTGGTTATTTTGAGATGGACTGTTCTATGTGTAATAGAGTGGACATGAACTTATGTTAAACAAGCTTTGGTAAGAAGAATTACAAAGTTGTTTGGAAGTTTTGTGCTGCTGTGAAGAAACAGTTTTTCCACTTTTATTTGATGCTTTTCATTTGCTCCTGTTTTCTGTTTATTCTGGAAAAGAATTATGTTGCTTTGCTTATTTGCCTGAGAACCTCTGTGAGGGAAAAACCCAACAATAATAATAAATTTATCTGTTCCAAGAGACCCTTGTGCCACAACACATTTTTGTGAGAGTGAAACCTAAGAAACTACATATCCCAGCAACCCTTGCTGCTAGATAGTATAAAGGACACTCAGAACCAAAACAGCGGTCACCCCTACTATAAAGCCTTCGGCCAGTAGCAGGGGAGCGTGACAGTACATATGTTGGTCTTTATGCTTCAGATGCCAATGACTGCAACAATCTTTGAGTTAGCTTTGGAATTAATAAATGCTTTGTACACTGCTCATAAGGCAGGACCCTCGCTGCATAGTTCTGCCCTGGTCAGGTGTCCCTGGTCAGCTCTCCAAAATGCAGCTAATCTAAGTTGTATAACTTCTAAGAAATAGTTCCTGTGCTGCAGGAAAACTCTAACAAGATCTTTCTTTGTTTCACAGCTCTCTCATCTGCCCGAATCACTGCACAATGGTCCTGACACACATACATATAACTACTGCACAGGTAACTTGTCTATGAACAAAGGATGTAACAGCCAAATATATCTACAAGCTGCATGCAAGCGCAAAGTACACCTTTCCAGATAAGGCTATGGACACATCAAGAATGTACCTCTGACATGTATCTACGCAGACAGTATGCTGGAACAAGGTCCCTCTTATAATATAGCACATCTGTTGTCTACCTACCTCTCTGAACTGATGTGTGTCACAAATTGCCCATATGGAGCAAGTAAGGAAGTGTGCTGACCTGTGCAGATGAGCACAATTCACATTCCTGGGATGGCCAACTGCATATAATATGTGATTGGCCAACATGTGTGTATTGAATGTTGTCAATAAAAATTCTAGTAATTTATTACTAATTTGTGAGGCACTACTGGCTCAAGTTCTTGGATCCTTGGTGACATGGGGCACTGGAATAAGTTATGCTGACAGACAGGCATGATTGCAGTGTGCATACATACACACCAAGTGTCCAATCATAATCATCCTGGGCCCGGTCAGAGATGTCTATTGGATGAGAGTAAGTGGCCAATTAGGAGTTTTGCCTGTATTAGACTGGAGAAGAAAAGTATATAAACTGTCATTTTTCTGAGCTCTGGGCTCAGACCTTTCATATGCAACTGCAATCTGAGCCTGTGTACACATTAAACCGGCTTGAATCTTTGCCTGACTCCGGGTATTATTTATTGCATTCTTATCAGCTACAACAATAACACATCATGTAGATTCATATGTGTATATGTGTCACTGTGTGCTGCACATCAGCAGTGCCACAATGCTGCACCGATGTAGATAACATCCCTTCCACAGATAAAGGCCAATCACAAAACAAATTGTATTATAGTGCTGGAAGATGAGACCCCCAGGTTGAAAGGCCCTCAACTGGCTACTGGGGAGGAGCTGAAGACTTTTCAGAGAAAAGCCAGCATTTATGATGTGGTTGGATCAAAGCCCTCGGGACATCTGACTGCTGAGGTAGCTGCGCATGAAATGAGAGTCAAAAGCTGCAAAGATGTCTTACATATTGGGACATGGAATGTACGAAGCATAAACCAAGGGAAGTTGGAGGTTGTTAAGAATGAAATGGAATGTGTACAACTCAATGTTTTTGGTGTCAGCGAACTGAAATGGACTGGCATCGGGCACTTTGCATCTGATGATCACATGGTCTATTATGCTGGAAATGAAAGACAGAAGAAATGGTGTTGGATTTATAATTAAGAAGAAACTTGCAAGAACTGTAATGAAATACAATGCAGTCAGTGAACGCTTAATCTCTATTCGTCTATGAGGAATGCCTATCAACGCAGCTATAATTCAAGTATATGCCCCAACAACAGCTGCAGAAGAGGATGAAATTTGATGAGTTCTATGAACAAGTACAAGCTGAAATTGACAGCACATGCAAATAGGATATCTTGATAGTCATGGGTGACTAGAATGCAAAAGTTGGCAACAAAGAAGAAGACAAAATAGTTGGAAAATATGGATTGGCTGCATAAATAAAGCTGGAGAAAGACTGATAGAATTCTGCAAGACTAACAATCTATTAATCTCAAACACTTTCTTCCACCAACACAAGCGGCAACTGTGCACATGGACTTCACCCAATGGACTGTACAAAAATCAAATTGACTACATCTGTGGAAGCCAACGATGGGACAAAATCCGGAGCTGACTGTGGTACAGATCACCAACTGCTAGTATGCAAATTCAAGCTAAAGTTGAAAAAGAGCAAGCCACTCATGAATGTAGCAAAATATGACCTTGAGAATATACCACCAGAAGTTAAAGATTGCCTGAAAAATCGATTTGCTGCTTTAGATACAAATGACAGAGCTCCAGAAGAGTTATGGGATGACATCAAGAAGGTTGTGTTGGAAGAAAGTGAGAAATCTCTACAAAAGATGAAAAAGTAAAAAACAGCCAAAATGGATGACCGAAGAAACTATGAAAATTGCCCAGAAATGCAGAGAAGCTAAAGCCAGGGGAGAAAGAAAGGTAATCACAGAACTCAACAAAGATTTTCAGCGTGCAGCAAGACCAGACAAGAAGAACTACTACAATGATACATGCAAGGAAATAGAAGCAGAAACTATTAGAGGAAGAACAAGATCAGCATTTCTAAAGCTATGAGAGTTAAAGAAAAAATTCCAGCCTGGAATGTTATAAGATGCTCAAGGATCTATGTTGAATGATGCTGAGAAGATCAAGAAAAGGTGGAAAGAATATACAGAGTTATTATATGATAAAGATCAAGTGGACCGATAGCCATTTCATCCTGTACCTTATGATCTGGAACCAGTGGTGATGAAAGAAGAAGTTGAAGAAGCATTGAAAACCTTATCAAAGAACAAAGCACCAGGCATTGATGGCATTCCCACAGAAAGATTACAGCAGTCTGATGCAGCTGATACCATACTTACAAAGCTCTGCCAGGAAATTTGGAAGATTATGGCCAACTGACTGGAAAAGATCTGTGTTTATACCAATACTAAAGAAAGGTGATCCAATTGACTGGAAATTATCGCACAATCGCTCTGACACCACATGCCATCAAGGATCTACTCAAGATTATTCAGCAGATACTACAACCATACCTGGAACAAGAACTACCTGAAGTACAAGCAGGGTTCAGGAAAGGGCGGGGAGCAAAAGACATCATTGCAGATGTGAGATGGATCCTTGAAAAGACTAAAGAATACCAAAAGGATATCTATATGTGTTTTATTAACTACAACAAGGTTTTCAACTGTGTAAGCCATGAGAAACACTGGACCACATTTAGAAGCATGGGTATACCAGAACACCTGATGTTCTCTTGCACAACCTTTACATTGATCAAGAAGCAACAGTTTGAATGGAACAAGGAGAAACAGAATTGTTTACAATCAACAAAGGTGTATGACAAGGCTGCATACTTTCCCCCTACCTGTTTAATTTATATACAGAACAAATCACTGGTCAACACAATTTTTGTCACAGACCCGCTCTGACCTGTTTCATATGTAATATTTCCCAATATGGTATCAGAATTTTTCTGTCACCCATACTTCAGGATATATCATCTAGTAAAGTGTGTACATTACTGTTAATTAGCCGTTGGTTCTGTTTCAGTAAACAAAGGTTGAATACGAAAAATTCCATCATAATTATTATTGTATGTTGTCAGCCACAACCAAAAATGCTGAGTCATGTAGTTTATAATATAATTAATTAACCAGGCGCCTTGCCCTACTGGTCCGGCTGATACAAGCAGAAAACACTGAGTCATGTATTAGTATGCTTTCTGTCACCATCAGTGATTGTGGTTTGTATTGTTTGAAAAAAAACAGAATCTGAATGGATGTGAGTTTGCGTTAATCTATTTCATAAATAGCAGTTGGTTAATAAATATTACAGTTATCGCTTGTAGTTGTTTAACAATGTGTGTTAATCATCTGGATTCATTTTGCTACATTTGCGGTGAGGTTACTTTTAAGAAGCAGAGAAGACGGTTTACTCCGCTTGTTAAGACATGTTATAAGCTGTACTTTGGATGTCAAGTCGGTGACCAGGACAAAAATTGGGCACCTCACGTCTGCTGTATTACCTGTGTCAGACTCCTAACAGACTCCTACTTTTGCCTTACAAACATTGCAATCATTACTTCAAAATCAAAACACACTGTAAATTACCCAAATTTACCATCTGCCATGAGGCCTGAGCCTCACTGTCAAGAATTTCCAGTGCCAAAACCTCCAGAAAATCTTACAGTGAATGAGGATGAAGAAGAAGAAGAACCAATGATGATGTTGACGATGATGGCGATGCTGTAATGCAGGATCCAAGCTTTGAGGCATCTGGTTCCTCTTCTGAACCACATTTACTGGACCACGGCAATTTGAATGATCTCGTCAGAGATTTGAATCTTTCAAAGCAACAAGCAGAACTGTTAGGGTCACGATTGAAAGACTGGAATCTTCTTCAGAAAGAAACCAAAGTGTGCACTTTTAGAAATAGGCATACCAAGTTTGTGGATTACTTTGCCTTTGAAGATGGAATTGCTTTTTGTTGTGAAATTAAATGCCTGATGGAAACACTTTGTCTGGATTATAGAACAGAGGATTGGCGACTATTTATTGATTCTTCTTGTGATGTAGAAGCCCCTATAGAGCCCATGGAAATAGAAAGAAAGGAAAAGGTTACCTTTGAAGCTGACAGTCAGCCAGCTCACATAGCTCACTGTTTACAAGAGAAAGACAAACAGTGGGAGATAGGAGTTGAGCTGACACGCCCAAGCTCTGACGTAGCAGCAAGCCTGGAGCTTGATCACTCAACCTGTTCAGAAAGGCAGAGCCAAGCCTCAGGGAACAGAAATATAAACGCTGGTTGGGAGCAAAGGAGGGGCAGCGAGGACAACAAGAGAAGCAAGGAAGGAAGCCAGAGAGGGAGCAAGAGGAAAGAGCTCCTGAGAGACGTGGTTGGAGAAGCTCAGGAATCCTAGAGAATTGGAGACTTGGCAAAGAACCTACCTGCAGTTCTGGGAGAGAAGCCGGCAGACTAGAAGGTGGGAAGGCACAGCCTGTTGCCAGGAACCAGCCTGAGCAGAGAGAACAGGGAGCCCTTCAGTCCTTACTGCCTGAGGAAAGGCTTCAGAGTTTGCACAAGTGGAGACCCAGCACCAAAGCAGGGAGGTTAAGAAGCTCTACCTGGAACAGAGAGCCAGGGGGTGGCTCTAGTCAGGAATTACAAATGGAGAGTCACAGAGCATTTCCTTATAACTGGAAGGAACTAGATGAGAGCCAGAGAAGAAGCTCCAAAGCCACAGGTATTTCAAACCCTTGCTGTCTAGAATTGTATACAGGGGAAACACACAAGTTTGCAGAGGGAGGTTACCTTAAACACAGTAGTAACAGCTGGCAGCCAAGCTCAGTAAATCCTGAGCTGGAAGATATGCAAACGGACTGTAATGTTAATGACATAGCTGAAGTTCCAATGGATTGCACGCTTTGCTTAGCCGATGATATCGAGTCACTGTGTTAAGTCTTTGAGTTAAAGAGCTGTGAAACAGCAAAGGAAAAGAAGTTATTTTACTTTGCCAGAAGAAGCTGTTTAGTTTTCCCATCTTTGTTACTTAGAAAAGGCACAGCACGTTTTGGAGCCAGAGTGTGAAAAGCAGCTACCTTATTTTGTTGTAGATAATCCTCAAGCAAACACCTGGACACTCTCCTATTTTGTTCTACACTAAGTCCTAATGTGAGGGGAATAAATTTCTTGTCATTTTGCCTTAAACACTCGACTCATAACTATTCCTTTATCAGAGGTCTAAAAAGGGACTACAACTCCCAAGAGGCATTGCGAAAGCAGAAAGGTGTGGTCTCACTTTCTGATTAAAGGACATCATGGCAGACCAGCCCTCTTAGCCCTAGGCGGAGGGCTGACCTCGTGACATTCTAAATATAGCCTAAAAGCTGTGCTTATCTACAACGGAAATATTTTACCATCAGTTCCAGTAGCTCATGCCGCCAATATGAAAGAAACTTACAGCAGTATGCATCTCCTGCTAACAAATATCAAGTATGAAGAACACAAGAATATTTGTGGTGATTTAAAAGTAATTGCCCTCTTGCTTGGACAACAGCTTGGTTGGACAAAGTATTGTTGCTTTCTGTGTGAGTGGGACAGTAGGGACAGGAAAAATCATTACATCCGGAAACAGTGGCCAAAGAGAACATCACTAGTCCCAGGCCAGAGAAATGTTGCACATGACCCACTTGTGGAGCCGAATAAAGTATATCTACCTTCACGCCATATAAAGTTGGGTCTTATGAAGAACTTTGTGAAAGCCATGGATAGAAGTGGACTTGGATTTGCATATCTAAGAAAGACATTTCCACGAATCAGTGAGGCGAAGATCAAAGAAGGGATCTTTGTAGGACCTGATATTAGAAAACTGATGAAAGATGAACACTTTGACGGTCAGTTAAATGAAACTGAAAGAACTGCATGGGAGTCCTTTAAGACTGTTTGCCGCGACTTCTTGGGAAAATAACAAGGCAGAATCAGTGGATACTCTACTGAAATCTTACCAGAAACTGGGATGTAACATGTCTTTGAAAATGCACTTGCATTCACACCTGGATTTTTTTCCTGCAAATCTAGGAGCAGTCAGCGATGAACATGGGGAAAGGTTTCATCAGGACATTTCGGTAATGGAAAATAGGTACCAGGGCAAGTGGAGCTCCAGTATGCTTGCAGACTATTGTTGGACCCTTAGGAGGGATGATCTTGAGGCGCAATACAGCAGAAAATCATGTACAACTACCTTTTAGGAGACATTTATTTATTTATTTATATTCTCTTATATACCGCGCTATTTTGCATCAGTGCGGTTTACATTGAACAAACTGAAATTACATTGAACAGGGCATTATAACCTGGAGATAACTATTTTACAGGGAACATGGGCTATGGAGGGTTAAGTGGCTTACCCAAGACCACAAGGAGCACCTGTGGGACTAGAAACCCCAGTCCTTCCGGCCCAAGGTTGCTGTCCTCTAGTGGGATTTGAACCCCCGACCTTCCGGCCTGAAGTACCTTGCCCCAACCACTTAGGCCACTCCTCCGCTCCTAGATGTATATTGAAACATTACATTACAATATACATCTAATGTAAATATGAGCAACATAGTCTAAATTTAAACTACATGTCACTCAAAAACGTTACATGATGGAGAATTTATAAGTACATATCCGAGTTCGTAATCAAAAACGGTACTAGAATCAGCCATTTTCATTTCTGTGACAGAAAAGTTTTTGAATTTTGTTTGCCAGTGGATCATCAGAGAAGCAGGACTGTATGACGATAACAGAGGTGTGAGAATTGGTGGCAGACTCAACAGCCTTCACTATGCTGATGATACCACATTACTGGCTGAAAGTGAAGACGATCTGAAACATTTACTTCTCAAGATCAAGTAACATAGTCTTAAAATGGGCTGCACGTTAAGGTAAAGAAGACAAAGATCCTGACAACTGGCAAAATCAATTAGTTTATCGCTGATGAAAAATAAATTGATATAGTGAACAACTTTAACCTACTTGGATCAACTATCAATTAAGAAGCAACAAGCAGTCAAGAAATCAGACGATGCATTGCTCTTGGCAGAATGGCTATGAAGGACCTAGACAAGATTCTCAAGAGCAGAGATGTCTCTCTCAATACAAATATTCAACTTGTTCAAGCCATGGTATTTTCAACAACATCTATGCATGCGAAAGTTAGACAGTGAAAAAATAGGAAGAAAATTGATGCCTTTGAATTATGGTTCTGGCAACGAATACTGTTATACCATGGACTGCCCAAAAAACAAACCAGTCAGTACTAGAGATCAAGCCTAAGCTTTCTTTAGAAACTCAGATGACAAGACTTTGACTTTCATACTTTGGGCACATCATGCGAAGAAAGAGATCATTAGAGAAAGACATCATGCTTGGCAAGGTAGAAGGTCAACGCAAAAGAGGAAGGCCAGCAATGAGATGGATCAATACAATAACAGCAGCTATGGGTGACAGTCTGTCAACCAATGAATTGTCTGACTGAAGACCGAACACAGTTTAAGACAACTATCCAGAGGGTCACCATGAGTCAACACCGACTCAACGGCACTTAACAACAACACAGATAAAGGCCATAGTGAGCATGTTCATGGACCCACTGTGACAGGAGATAAACCACAGAAATTAATGAAAAAGTTAAGAGGATTAATTACGGTATGATGGAGTGTATGGGAAATGCCCCATCCCCATAGGGACTCTTCTCAGCCAAAGCCAGAACCAGTGAGGTATTGCTCTGGTAAGAGCTTAAACCCATGTCCCTTTAAGAGAATAGGCTGGAGAATGCCTGAGAAGGGTGTGGCCAGGTCCCGGGGTTTAAACCAGGAAGCAGGAGACCTGGGGTGAGAGAGAAGCTTGGAGGTCTAAAGCATATGACAGAACCACTTACCTTTGAAAGGAAATCTGCCAAGAAGGTAGGAAGTGTTTTGAATCTATTACTGCGCACTCAGCCTTGCTGTTGAAGTCCTGCCCATTTGGAGGACTCCCGTGCTGCAAAGGACTGCTGTGTTGTTTCACTTACGATTATCCTGTCCTGCTGTTAAGGAATGGAAGAAGACTATTGAGTTGTGCTGCCCTGAATGAATGAACTTTAACATAGTAACATAGTAAATGACGGCAGATAAAGACCAGTATGGTCCATCTAGTCTGCCCAGTAAGATGGCAAGAGTAGGTGCACCTACCGCTCCATGCAGGTCACCCCTCCCCATGTCTTTGTTTAGGAGTGAACCCATCGCTGTCTGTAGGACACCCCTGTTTGTTGAGAAATTAGATAGTTAAGTTTTTATTTTGATTTTATCCTGTTGCTGTGAAGGGATCCACTGTGTCTGTCCCATGCCATTTTGAATTCTGTCACTGTATTTGCCCCCACCACTTCCATCGGGAGGGCATTCCAAGCATCCACCACCCTTTCAGTGAAAAAGTATTTCCTGACATTGTCTTTCAATTTACCCCCTTGCAGCTTCATATTATGCCCTCTAGTTTTACAGCTTCCCCATCTTTGGAAGAGGTTTGTTTGTTCACTAATTCTCTTTAACTATTTAAAGGTCTGAATCATATCTCCCCTATCCCTCTTCTCCTCCAGCATGTACATATTTAGGTCTTCAATTCTCTTCTCATAAGGCTTCTGACGCAGGCTCCAAATCATTTTGGTCGCCTTCTTCTGAACAGTTTCCAGTCTTTTTACATCCTTTGCAAGATATGGCCTCCAAAACTGAACACAGTATTCCAAGTGAGGCCTCACCAGTGACTTATACAGTGGCATTAGTACCTCTTCCTTTCTGCTGGTAATTCCTCTTTGAATGCAACCCAACATCCTCCTGGATTTTGCCACTGCCTTGTTGCACTGTTTTGCCATCTTGAGATCATCAGAGATAATCACTCCGAGGTCCTTCTGGTCTGTGCACACCAACCTCTCACCCCTATCGCATACATTTCCCTTGGATTTCTGCTTCCCAAGTGCATGACACTGCACTTCTTTGCATTAAATCTTAACTGCCAAGCATTAGATCATTCTTACAGCTTTTGTAGATCTTTCCTCATGTATTCACTCCCTCAGGGGAGTCCACTCTGTTGCAAATTTTCGTGTCATCTGCAAAAGGACAGACTTTTCCATTCAGTCCTTCAGCAATGTCACTCACAAATACATTGAACAAGAGTGTGGGACGCTGTCAAAAGCTTTCTTATAACTTTGGAGGGACAATCCTGTTTTCTTGCTTTAGAAGTGCTGTTTGTGCTGGACTTCTATTCAGTTAGAGAAGCTGTTGCTGGGCTGTGCTGTCTGAAGTGAAGAAACTGAGGAGCCAGTTTGGTTTTGTTTTGGAAGTGCCCTCTGTGCTGGAGCAGCATTCAGCTATTCAGCAGAGTAGCCCTGCTGAGAGCAATTAAGGACTTGTTACACCTGGAGAAAAACCTAGGGCAATAGAGTGTTTAACACTGTGTGCCTAAAACTCAAGGAAAGCCAGGGCAGTCTGGATGCTTGTCCCCCAAATAAAGTATATTTCCTTTAAACATCTTGGCTGTGGAGTCCTTTGTTGTGCCTCATTCTGGCCACATCTATCTGTGGTATACTGCAGCCAAACAATGCAAATAAGAGGTTTAAAGAAAACACACTTTATTTTCAGGATAAACACCCAAGCAAACTGCCCTGGCCCTTCTTAGGTCTGCAATACACATGGAGCCCCCTTCCGGGAGGGGAATATCTGGAGGTCCTCGCTGAAGATGGGGCCGTTAGGACACGATTCTGGTCCGTGGGAACAAAACAGTCCCGTGGGAGCCAGGATCATGCTCGAGGGTGGCCTGCAATACCCCCTTCGCCTGTGGGGACATCCTTCACACAGGCGCCCCAGGCAACTGTGTTCCTGGCCCCTCTTTTCCCCACCACCTGACCTAAGGCTGGCCTCCCATGGCCTACATCGGGTGTTGGAGACCCCCCTCCCCACCTGGCCCCGATCAGCCAAAAATGCTGCTTATACCACCTCTGAGATGTTATAAGCAGCACGTCCCAGCAGGTCCAGCAGCATGTAAAGGACCATGGCCTGAATCAACTCTGTATGTGCTGCTGGGTGGCCTGCCCTCGCTTTGCCCCCTCCTGCCCCCGCCAGCTCTCCCCATCCTGAAGCACAGGACATATGGGGAGAGCTGGTGGGAGAATAGGATCTAGTGGATTGCGGGGCTGCATGTTCTGGCAGGACGTGCAGCCCCACAACCCGCGTTCAAGAATGAGGGCCATAGTGTTACAGATATATTCTTGTTCCAGGCTTTCCTCAGCTGTAGCAATTCCTTAATCGGTCTTAGCCTCTGTGTTCTGCTGGGTGAGAGAACGCTGTTCCAGCACAGACAGTCCTCCAGTAAGAAAAGTACTTCTTCTCCAAAGTTCCTTCGCTCTGGGGCACAATTCGGTATTCTTCCCAAAGTTCCTTCACTCTGAGGCACAATTCAGTAGTACTCTTTCGGTCTTTAGCAGCGGGGTAGCATATCCATAAATAAAGCAAATAGCAGCTCTCTATAGCTCAAGAGTCCTCCAGGTAGGTAGAAATCTCACAGCAAGGCTGCAGGCATCACAGCAAATTTAAACCACAGTTCCTACCTTTTCAGCAGTCTCTCTTTCAAATGTAACTGGTCACCATATTCCAGAGAACCCAGGGCTCCTCTCTCCCTCTCCAGGTCCCTTGCTTCCTGGGATAAAGCCTGGAGCTTGGCCACACCCTTCCTAAGCATTTGCGGCCTTTTTTCTTAAAGGGATGGGTTTACAGTGCAATATCTCACTTGTGCTTGGCTTGACTGGGGAGTTTCCCTGTGGGGGATGGGGTATTTCCCAAACACTCCATCACGTATCCTCCCCCTCAGCTCAACTCTAGACAGTTGAGCGTCTGGAACTCCAAGCTCCTTAATAATGCCATGGAAGGTAAAATGGGTACGTCCTGGATCACAGGAGAACCAATCTTTATTCCGCTGTACCCAGCGAGTCAAATTCCCTTTCTGGGTATTTGAGATGACTTCCCAAAACAGAACCTGGTCTGCATTTGAAGGTAGCTGCACTTTGGGTCCATGCTCTTCTCCTTGGACCATTGCAGCCAGGACAGGAGTCCATTTCTTTAGCCGGGTCACTGGGTAGACTGCGACTCTCCTCCTTTTGTCTGGCTGTGCAGTCTTGCAGTGAATAGGTCCTACTGACTGTATCACCTTATAGGGGCTTTCCCCCCCCCCCAACACGGAGTAGAAAACCAGGACTCTGTCCCCAGGTTGAAAAGTCCGCTGTGCTGTCTCTTGTTCATAGGCACTGGCCTGGGGTCTCTGCATCTTCCCTAGGTATGGTCTCGCTGTTTCTCCAGCTTCCTTTAATTGCTCCTGCATCTGGAGTATGTAGTCTGTCACATTAGGACTGAGATGGGGTTTCTCATCCCCTTGGGTTCTCTTATGTTGACTTAGACTCCCCAAGCTCCTCCGCTCAGATGGACTGTCCCTGTACTCGGCTTTCTCAGTCGAAGAGATGGGGTCTTGAGAGCTAGCTGTAGGCCTTTCAGGGGACTCTCTGGTTTTTGAGCCTTCCCCTACAACTGCCCCATAGTCCGTTTATGAGAGGACTTCTCCAACTGGCGCTGCCTGTGGGACTTGGGAGCCCTGGGGTTTGTCCCCACCAGGTTTGGGTGCGTCTAATGGCCAAGACCTGGAAAGTCATCCACCATCTCCCACTCTGGGTTGTTTTCCCTCTGGTTCAAGAGGTCCTTGAAATTCGGGACATCTCAGCCTATAATTATGGGGAGCGTTAGCCAAGGTAAGACATCAACCTCGAGGGTCTCCAATCCTAAGGGGGTTTTCAAGTCAACTAGTGCTGTTGGATGTTTTTGTTTGTCTCCATGGACACTACCCAAAGTCATAAGCTTGTCATAGTTGATTTTGATGTCTTGTCCTCATGTCCCACTTGATGAGAGCCCTTGCGCTCCCTGAGTCCACCAGGGCTTGGAACTGAGTGCCCTCCAGCTTCACAGGTATCACAAACATTTCACCCATGGCAAGACTGCACAGATGGTAGGTCATAAAATGTGTATCCATTGCTTCCCCAAATGCTAGGGGGCACTCCCGGGCATAGTGGCGCCTGCCCCCACACTTTAAGGAGCTCAGATAGGCACCATCTGATCCTTGAGGGGGGAGAATGCACAGACCTTGGCCCGAGAACCCGCAATGGCTCGGGTTTTCCTCGCCGGCCCCGTTGGGCTATGGACAGCTTAGTTTCCTCCTGCTTGGGGGTCTCTGCTTTAGGCTGAGCTTCAAAGAATCCTTCTGCAATTTCCAGCAAGGTTAATTTCGAGAATTGATGCACCCATCATCTCATGGGAGAAGTCAAGCCATCTATGAACTGCTCCAACAAAACAATGTTGGCCACTTCCACTCCAGTCTCAACCTCAGATTGCAGCCATTTTGAGGCAGTCTCTTTCAATCGATAGAAGAAATGCTGGGGGTTTTCCTTCAGTCCCAGACGCCTCCTCTGAACTGTTGCCAGTAGACCTCCAGCATACACCCGGCCCGCTTCAAGATGGCAGTCAACTGCTATACAGTGTGACATGGTGGATTCCTCCAGCCCTTTAGAAAGAGCCAAAAAGGAGGAATCAGAAGCAGTGCTGGATGGTAAACAAAAGCACATGGCTAGTAGTTACCAGGGAAACCAGACACAGGGGAAAGAAACACGCCCTTGCTGCCAGTTAGCTCAGGAGTCACGAGCTGAATCAGAGCACCTGCTAGGAGGAGGAGTCAGGCACTGCCCTAGAGGGCAGACACATAAAGAGGCCTCAGCAGAAAGAAAAGGGTCTCGAATAGGAGCCACACAGGAAGCTCCAACAAAAGCTCAGCTGGGAGGTTACCTACAAGGCCAACCGAGGGTTCCGGTGAGAGGCCAGCAAAGAGGGCAGCTAACAGACCAGCTAACAGACCAAGAGGAGGACCAGGGAGGAGTCCGAGTTCCAGGCCTAGGCAGAGCTACCGGTAGAGTTCCAGCCCAGAACCATGGGAGAGAGACCGTGGCAAGCCTAGAGGAACACTCAGTAAAACAGAGAGAAAGCCCAGACCAGAGCCAAGCTTAAAGGTAGAAGGAGAACCATTTACAAAGTTTTATTCAAGGGAAGGATACAGCAAAAGTAGGCCAGGCTGTTTGCAGTATTCTGGGAATTACAAGGAGAGGAAAAAGCCAGGAAGGCAGTTGCAACCCTCAGCTCATAAATCAGGTTTTGAATCAACAGCTGTTTCCAAAGCCCAGAGAAAGCCGTGTGCCGGCAGACGAAGAGATAAGCCCAGAGACTGGGTTTCACATAAGGCTGTTGATAATCAGTGTGATTTTACTTACCCAAAGGGTTGGGACTGTGGTTTTAATACCTGTAATGAGGATGATTATTTACAGCAATGCATGTGCCAAGAGTATGATATAAAGCCTAAGACAGAGAGGAAGGGCGTGGCCCCTGAAACAACGCTGCAAACATTTCTACCTGTCTTCCATGAGGAGTTAATGGAAACAGAGCCAGGGCTAGGCAACATATCTGAAGAATTGATGGACTGTACGATTACAATATCGAATGAAATATTTACCCTGCGTTGAGTTTAAGCAGTGTAGAGAACTGCAGAAGTGTTAAGAGAAAAAGTACAAAGCTGTGGGAAACAGAACTGTTTATTCTAATTGCTGGGAAGTGAATGTTTATTACTGCTGAAGTTAAGCTATTTCTGTTGAAGACTTTTTATTTTGTCCTTTGCCAGAAGTATATGGTTTTTGTTACCTTTGTTCCATGCTGAAATCTGCCCGGAGGGGAAATAAATCCTGTTTGCTTAAAACCACTTTGAGCTCACGCTACTCTTCATTGGACAGTGAAAGAAACTACATTTCCCAAGAGGCTTTGCCTCAGGAAAAGGTCAGACAGCTGTTCAAAGGATAACAGGTCGCTTAAGCCCTACACGCTTCGGCTGGGGCACTAAAGGCGGTTACAACAGGCAGCCCCTCCATCATAGTTAGCCTCCTGGAAGATGGCTTGACAGCTTCCTGTCAGCAAGCTTCCCAGATATGTAGCCCACATTGTCTCCGGCCACCCAATCAATCGGGCTGTCCGTTCAAAATTTAATAGGAAGTGATCTGGGTTCTTGCCCTCCACCATTTTAGACAGGGCTGGTACTGAGGGTGGGGCTTCCGTCCTTGAAGTGCCTGAGACACTTGCACTAGCAAACACTGCTGAATTTGTAGCAGATGCTGCTGTTATTGCTGCTGTCCTTGCACTAGGGCACACTATAGCTGTTGTTGCTGCTGTCCTTGCACTAGGGCACATTGTAACTGCTGCTGTTGTTCCACAAGGGTTTGGAGTAATCTCTCCAGTTTGGTTTATATATATATTTTTTTTGTTTGTTTGTTTTCCAACCCACCCCGGCTAGGAGAAAGAAAACAAAAGTCCTACCTGTTTAGCTTCTAACGAAACTGAAGTTTCTTCCCTAACTACAACAGATCTAACCCCTTTAGCCATGTACCAAACACAACACCCCCCCCCCCCTTCCTTTCTTTCTTTCTTGTCTGTGGAGAGGTCAGAGCTCAGGAGGGTTTCTTCTGTCCCTTGATTAAGATGAATCCCACCACTGCCACCATATGTGGTATACTGCGGCCAAGCAATGATACAAGATTCTACAACAAGTAGGAGATTTAAAGAAAACACACTTTATTTTCAGGATAAACATCCAAGCAAACCGCCCTGGCCCTTCTTGGGCCTGCAGTACACATAATGTTACAGACACACTTTTGCTCCAGGCTTTCCTCAGCTGTAGCAGTTCCTTAATCAGTCTTCACCAGATCACCAGATGGTGTGGTTCAGTATTGGGCTGTTAAAATTCATTCAAAAGCAAGGGTCTTAGACTTTAGGAAAACTAACTTTGCCAGGATGGGCCAATACCTCAGGGAGTCGTGAGCAGGATGGGAACAGCTGGGGTATGTAGAAAAACAGTGGGCAAAACTGAAAGGGGATATTTTAAGGGCAACCAACCTTTTTGTTAAAATGGTAAATAAAGTTAAAAGGAAAAGGAGACCGCTATGGTTTTCGAAAGAAGTAGCTGAAAAGGTGAAAAAAAGAGGGAAGACTTCATGAAATACAAGAGATAACAGAGAGAGAAAGACAGGCTTCTATATTTGGAAAAAAATTAGAGAAACTAGCAAAGTAGTCAGGAAAGCAAAAATTCAAAAAGAGGAGGAAATAGCCAATGCAATAAAATGGGGAGGATAAGACTTTTTTCAGATATGTTAGTGAGAAGAGGAAGGGCAAAAGTGGTATTATCAGATTCAAGGGTGAAGGGGAGGAATATGTAGAAATTGATGAGGATAAAGCGGAATTGCTTAGCAAATATTTCTGTTCCATGTTCACAGATTAAGAACCAGGAGCAGGACCTAAGAAAACACCCACAAACAGGAATAGAAGCAAGAGGCATCTTGAACAATTTTCAGAAGATTGTGTTTGTGAGAAACTTGCTAAATTTAAAGTAGACAAAGTGATGGGACTGGATGGGATACACCCTAGAATACCGAAGGAACTTGGGGACATTCTAGCAGCTCCACTGACTGACCTTTTCAATGCCTCATTGGAGTCGGGAGTGGTGCCAAAAGACTGGAGAGAGGCACATGTGGTCCCTTTACATAAAAGCGGATGTGGTTGAAAACTACAGGCTGGTTAGTTTAACTTCGGTGGTGAGTAAATTATTGTAAGCGCTGCTGAAAGAGAAAATACTGAGATTTCTGGAGTCAAGCGGATTACAGGATCAGAGGCAGCATGGATTCACCAGAGGCAGATCTTGTCAGACAAATCTGATTGTTTTTTTTGACTGGATGACCAGGGAGCCCTAAATGTGGTGTATTTAGATTTCAGTAAAGTCTTTGACACCGTTCCTCACAGGCAACTTATAAACAAATTGAGTACCCTAGGGATGGACCCTAAAGTTACTGCTTGGGTTAGAAATTGGTTGAGTGGGAGGCAACAAAGGGTACAGGTATATGAGCTCACTCTGAGTAGAAGGAGGTTACCAGTGATGTGCCCCAGGTATCTGTCCTTGGTCTGATTCTTTTTAACACCTTTGTTAGTGATATAGCGGAAGGGCTGTCGGGTAAGGTTTGCCTCTTTGTGGATGATACCAAAATCTTCAATAGAGTAGACACCCAGGATGGTGTAGATAACATGAGGAAGCATCTAGCTAAGCTTGAAGAATGATCTAGAATTTGGCAGCTGAGATTTAATGCTAAAAAATGCAAGGTCATGCATTTGGGCTGCAGCAATCAAAGAAAGCAATATAGTATAGGGGGTGAAGTACTTTTGTCCACTAAAGAGGGACCTATGCGTCATTGTGTCTGATGATCTTAAAGTAGCTAAACAGAAATGGCGACAGCAAAAGCTAGAAGGATGCTTGGGTGCATAGGGAGAGGAATGGCCAGCAGAAGAAAGGATGTGATAGTGCCTCTGTATAAGTCTTTGGTGCAACATCATTTGGAGTATTGTGTGCATTTCTGGAGACCGCACCTTCAAAAGGATATAAACAGGCTGGAGTCAGTACAGAGGGTAACTACTAAAATGGTTAGTGGTCTTCATTATAAAATATATGAGGACAGACTTAAGGATCTTAATATGTATACCTAAAGGCGGGATAGAGATGATATGATTGAGATGTTTAAATACCTCCGTGGCATAAATGCACGGGAGGAGAGCCTCTTTCGATTTAAAGCAAGCTCTGCTACGAGGGGACATGGGACGAGGGTGGAAGGAGATAGATTCAGAAGTGATATACGGAAATATTTCTTTACGGAAATAATGGTGGATCTGTGGAATAGTCTCCCATTGGAGGTGGTAGAGATGAGAACAGTATCTGAATTCAAAGAAGCAAGGAAAAAACACAGGATCTCTAAAGGAAAAAGCTGTAGTGGTTGATATGGAAGGACAGACTAGATAGGTCATGTGGTTTTTTTCTGCGTCATATTTCTATGTTTAACAGCCCTGTTCTGCTGGGTGAGAGAACGCTGTTCTCAAGAGTCCTCCAGGTAGATAGAAGTCTCACAGCAAGGCTGAAGGCACCGCAGTAGGGTTGCCAACTTTTTCACCGAGAAAAACCCGACACCTGTGGCTCGCCATGCTCCACCCATTCTCCGCCCCCAGTCCCACCCCTGCCCCGCCCCCAGCCCCACCCACAAAAATTACCGAGGATTCACTCACACCCCCCCTCCCCTCAGTGCTGGTTCACTCACTCACCCCCCCTGCTGACTCACTCACCCCCCTCCCCTGCTGGTTCACTCACTCACCCCCCTCCCCTCCCCTCCCTGCTGGTTCACTCATCCACCCCCCCTGTCACTCACTCACCCCCTCTCCTGCTGGTTCACTCACACCAACCCCCCTCCCCTGCTGGTTCACACCAACCCCCCTCCCCTGCTGGTTCACTCACACCACCACCCCCCCGCCCCTGCTGGTTAAACCACACCCCCCCCCCTCCCCTGCTGGTTCACTCACCCCCGCCCCCCCCTGCTGGTTCACTCACACACCCCCCCCCCCCGCCCAAGCCGCTGCTTCTGCCTTGTACAGAGCAGCGGCTGCAATACGCTTACTTTGAAAAGTAAAGACAAACTGTGTGAGGAGCCCTCCGCTCATTGCAGCGCCCGAGGAAGTGATGTCATGGGGGCGGGCTCCTCACAGGTTGTCTTTCCTTTTCAAATTAACTTTATTGCAGCTAAAGTTAATTTGAAAAGGAAAGACAACCTATGAGGAGCCCGCCCCATGACATCACTTCCTCGGGCGCTGCGATGACCGGAGGGCTCCTCACACAGTTTATCTTTAGTTTTCAATGTAAGTGTATTGCAGCCGCTGCTCTGTACAAAGCAGAAGCAGCGGCTGCACTGCTATGGGGAATCGCGTTCGCACCGCAGACTTCGGGACAAAAGCCGGTTTTTTGCTCTGGCCGCTCCCGATCTTGCGGCCAGAGCAAAAAAACGGCTTTTCAATGGCCGGTTTTACATCTGTGCCGGCAGCCGGCCTGGCCATGGAAAAACCGGCCAGGCCGGCTGAAAACCGGCCGGTTGGCAACCCTACACCGCAGCCAACTGAAACCAGAGTTCCTACCTTTTCAGCAGTCTCTCTTTCAAACGTAACTGGTCACTGTATATTTTAGAGAACCCTGGGCTCCTCTCTCCCTCTCCAGGTCCCTTTCTTCCTGGGATAAAGCCTGGAGCCTGGCCACATCCTTCCCAGGCATTCTCCAGCCTTTTTTCTTAAAGGGACAGGGGTTTACAGTTCAATACCTCACTTGTGCTAGGCTTGGCTGGGGAGTTTCCCTGTGTGGGATGGGGTGTTTACCAAATCCTTCATCACACTATCATATATGGTTAGGTGGACTTCTGCAGATAAGGAAGAGATAATGTACTGCTAGGAGTGGAGGAGTAGCCTAGTGGTTAGAGCAACTGCCTCATACCCAGAAGATCAAGGGTTCGATTCCCACTGGCACTCCTTGTGACTTTGGGCAAGTCACTTTACCCTCCATTGCCTTGGAAGAAAAGGCTGGCAATCTACTTCCGGTGATACATTGCCAAGAAAACCCAGAGGTAGCTGGGTCGCTATGAGTCAACACTGACTTGATGGCACAAAAAAAAAATGTACTGCTATGATTGTGCTACAAACCCTATATTTAAATCAAGAGAGTATACAAAGAGAATCCACCAAAAACTGGAAGAAAGAAAAAAATCGCTATACAAACAACTGCAAAAAGCTACAGATGCAAATTTAAAATCTTTAATTTCGCAGATCAAAGCAAAGTATGTGAATGATAACATCTTGAAGCAACTAAGGGTTTCTGTGGAAAAATAAATACAGGGAGGAGGAGGAGGAGGAGACCTGGGTGAGAGTACCAGAAGAAAGGAATGCACAGAAACAAAAAGAGCGGTTGAGGAGAAGATGGAGCTTGGAGATCTGGAACTGCAGGAGAGTGAGATAGCTACAGGACGGGTCAACCAATCAACTGAAGAGGAGGAAGAAAGGGAGGAGAGAGACCCAGAGGTGGAGGAATTCAAGATCAAACTTCTAGTCCACATGGAAAAATATGAATATGCTGGGTTTCAGGCAAAGGAAAGATTTCCTAAGTTAAATTTAACACCTAAGGTTAAAAATATGATTATAAAGATGAACGAGGTCATATCTAGTATAAAGGGACCATTTATTGACATCACCGAAATAAATCAAATACAATAGTGTACAGCTAAAATTATTACTTCAAGAATACTACTAGCTAAAGTGCAGGGCCAAAAGAAAAAGAAACTAATAACAGTTCCTTCTTGGAAAAAGCGCATCTAGGGAAAAATACAATCATTGCATGCAGAGGTATCCCTTATAGATAGGTATCTAAAAGGATTAAGATAATCAAATATTAAGGAAGATCCAAGACATCAAGCTGAAGCATGCTGCATTAACAGAAAAGACCTGAAATTTATATGTTCCAATAATAAATTGAAAGTAGCAGCAGAAGCACAAAAACTGCAAAGATATGAAGAAAACAGAAAAGGAAAATATCAAAATAAGCTATTTAGAGAGAACCCAAAACAATTATACAGGGAATTGGGAAAGAGCATTAATATGGTAAAAGCACCACTGACCAAAGCGAAACAGAAACCTTCTGGAGAAAACTATACGAGCTCCCTGTAGAGCACGATCAAGTTAGAAAAAGCAAGCATCAAACCTATGGAATGGCCTGCAGTAACAATGGAAGAGCTGGAAAGCAGGTTAAAATGACCCCAAACTAGAAGAGCCCTGGCCCTGATGGAGTTACCAATATTTGGCTTAAGCAGTTAACATCTCTCCACTAAGACCTGGTAAATTACAAAATCAATTGTTCAAGCAGCCAGACGTAACACCAGAATGGCTTACCACAGGAAGAACATTTCTCCTTCCAAAGGGGGACCCAAGTAACATTCCCAAAAATTATAGACCAATATCTTGTCTACCTCTAATCTATAAGCTGTTCACTGCAATAGATACAGACAGAATATATGATCATATTGATCTAATAACATCATGGCAATAGAGCAAAAGAACAACAAGAAATGAGCATATGGAACCAAAGACCAGTTAATGTTGAATAAGGCCATCATGGCCAGCGCTAAGAAAAGTAGAAATCTCCCTATAACATGGATTGATTATAAGAAAGCTTTTTGACAGCGTCCAACACTTTTGGATAATAAATTGCCTTGAAATGTATAAAATAAATCCTGGTTTGATAGAGTACATTAAGTTCACCACGACAATATGGCAAACCACACTCTTTCTGAAATATGAAGATGGTCAATACATCATTCCTAACATTAAGATCCAGTGAGGAATATTTCAGGGGGATTCCCTGTCACCTCTTCTGTTTTGTGTGGCACTTAATCCAGTGAGTACTGTCATCAACTCTTTGGGATATGGATTTAGTCTGAATCCTAAAGAAGGTAACAACCCAGAAACAGCATCCCATTTATTATTTGTAGATTATCTGAAGCTTTACAATTCCAGTGACCAACAATTAGCAGAGCAACTCCTGTAGTGAAAGGTTTTCTGATGACACCAGGATAACCTTTGGCCTTGACAAATGTGCTAGACAACATTTTTTAGAGGAAATTTGAGCAAAATGAAAAACATCTCTCTGGCTGAAGGCTATGACATAAAGGACCTTGAACAGGGGATATGTTTAGGGGATAGCTGATCCTATTCTTTGTATATGTCATATGATGGAAAATTGTTGGTTGCTCTTGCAACAAGATAAAATGGGTGCCTTTTTCAGCCAGGAGAGAGAAAAAGGAGGTCTTACCTATCGAGTGAACACGTGCACTGCCTAGGATTCTCCCAGCTGAGAAGTCTCTCTCTCTTGCCTGGCTGAATCTGGGACCTATTTAGTCAAAGTGTGGCATGAGATGAAGTTTATGGCTCTGTTGGTGATGTATCATTTTCTTGTATCTTGCTGTTTGTAGATAAGTGAATCATCTGCTTTCAAGTTATCTTTTCTAACTAATTATAGGCGAATAAGTGAATTGCTTGCTTTCAAGTTACTTTTTTTTGATATTTTATAAATAAACATCATATCTTTAATCCAAAGTATGTTGGCCTTTATTTTCACACACTGTTCAATTAGCAAGACAGAAGGAAAGGCACTCAATCTGAAATTACTGAGAGAAAAGATCAGTAAAGAATACTACAGGAGATTATAATCATTATTGAAAAGTGCTTTACCATCATGAAATAAGATACAAGCCATCAATCAGCTGGCAATTCTTGTACTCTCATACAGCTTTGGGGTTGTGGACTGGCCTCTTAAAGATCTTCAAAAACTGGATGTGCGAACAAGAAAATTCCTCCATGCCAATTACAAGAATCAGTGTATGCCAAGACTGTAGATCCCTAGAGCTGAAGGAGATGTACTACACATACAGAACTACTATCGTAGGCCTCAAGGCCTACCTACCTGCATCATCGGATCCAAATGCGCTAAAAGTGCTGAAATATGAAAGTAAATGTCCCAAATCTGTCTCCATCATCAAACTTGGACAGGTGTTTCGATGACTAGAAGGAATGAGTGAGATTCCACAAGCATACACAGGGAAGGAAGTAACAGAATTTGAAAAACAAGAGAAAAAGTTCTTCAAAGAATTAGATCAGCAAACAAGGAAAAACAAGTAGCAAATGCACAAATACAGTTGGAAATACAATGTGTTATCCCAGGACCCCTTTATCAATCAAGAACAGACACATGAATGGTTAAAGAGAGGTGAACTGAAACCGAAGGATGAGAAGTTGATAGTTGCAGCCCAGGACAGTGACCTATGAACGAGATAGTATACAGCGAGCACTGAAAAAACTGGAAAAACATATGTTGATTCTGTGAGAAAGAGCTGGAAATGGTGACTCACCTGTGAAGTTCTGATGGCAGAAAATATCTATACAGAAAGGCACAATAAAGTAGCACGTCTTATCCACTGGAAACTCTGTAAGCACTACAACATCACTGTGCCTGAAAAGCACTGGGATCATGGCCCTAAAAGAATTATAGAGAATGAAGAGGTTATGATCACCTGGGATACTCCCATTCTGATCAATAAAAAGCTGGATGCGAGAAAGCCAGATATAATGGTAAAGGAGAAAGACACCAGAATGTCATTGCTTATAGAGGTGTCAGTTCCAAGCGACTTCTCTGTGAATTGTGTTGAGAGGGAGAAAATCTTCAAGTACCAAGAAATGCAGTCAGAGACCAAGAAAATGTGGCAGAAAGAGATGGCGTTATTTCCCATCGTGTTGGGTGCCACAGGCCTAATTAAAAGGAATTTCCAAGCACACCTTGATAAATTACCCATACATGTAACATCTTATGAACTTCAGAGGAAGGCTCTCTTTGGCACAATGCAAGTGCTATGCCGAGCATTAGCAGTAAATTTGAGAGACTGAGATTGTACTTCACATACCCTAGCTTAGAAGAGAGGTTCATGACTGTCATGGTATGCACAGAACTTAACCATTTGGAGAAACTGCCCTGCACAGATGCAGGCATGGTGTCATGATTGCTCATGCTCATTAGCTCCTTTAAACAGAGGCCTCTGTGGGCCTCATGTCCATGTCATGTGCCTTTCATAACTGCTACAGAGGGATCCCCAGTGCACCACTCCCCTCTTCTCTTTGCTATACATCCCCTGCACACATATGAATACATCACTTGCCTGTCTCAGTTGTACATTTCAGCTGATATAAGCACATACATAGCTAATGTGTATGACGTGCAGTCATGCAGTGGTAGCATGTAACTAAAACACCTGTGGAATGCATATAGGGCTGACATCAGCTATGTATGCAGCTGAAATATATGCACCGTTTTGGGAACATCCCTGCCAGGCAATCAGATATGTATTCTGCATGGCAGTACTACCTGCAATTTCCATGTCATGGTTACCAACAGGCCTATGAAACATTGAAGTCTATCTGTGACCTGCAAGAAATATATCTACATGGGGCTAGGAAATCTCTGTATATAGCACCATGTAGTGAGTGGGTATGAGAAGGGCATGTAATGTCAGCTTGCTGCCAGAGGTTGCAGCTCTGAACCTTGTGGCTCAGTGCAGGAAATCTGTGGAGGGGATAAGCAAATTGGTATTTCCTGCCTTACAGCTGGGGGCCTCTCATTAATGCATCCTCAGTGTCAGTCTCTTGTACCAACCAATATGCTAGCAGTATTGCTAACAGTAGTCTGGTGCTTCTCATTATTGTGCTCTGCCCCCCTAGATCGAGATATACATAACCACATAGCACCACAGTGCATCATTTCACGTGCACCATGTCTGCAGTGCGGGATGGCTACAACAAGCTTGTACTCTAACCAGCTGCTATGACATCACATAGTTTAGAAATAGACAAGAGCCAAAGTGACAAACATATTTTAAATGTCCATTAGGGGGAAGGGAACTAAACAAAGGGAAAGGGAATCTACTAACCTTTTGGCTTTAGGAGACTCCTGACCTTCCTGCTGAGGTAAAAACGGCTGGCCTTAGTGAAGGGGGATATGGTTGCACTTGCGAGATGTTCCCGCTGCAACTACCTAGGTGTCTAAACCCCACCATTTCAATCATCAGCCTCCAACTAGTTTTTATACATTTTTAAATGTATTTAAAACTCCAAAAGAACTTAGCTGGTGTTGAATGGTGCCCCGCCCTCAGGACTCAATATTGCTGCTCATCTTATTCAATGGTCATCGACACGAGTTTCGCCTGTTAATTATAGGCTGCCTCAGGAGAGAGCATAAGCAAGCAAACAATTCCCCTTTATGGAACGCTGAATGCCCCTCAATAGAGGGCTTTTAAAGGGAAGAACTAACAGCAAACATGCAGACAAAGAGGCACGGATTGCCTGGCCCCACAGATCAATCAACGTGACTGATGACAAAACGGTGATATGTATGAGTGGGCGGGACGATAATTCAAACCGCTGTCATCCAATCCAGAGATTCATTTAAGCCTATAAGTTGGACGGCATTAAGCCTAAATATCCATTTTTGTTCCAGACGTGCCAATCATTGCTCAGTTGGCTGGCTTGCAGATCTTTAATTCCATCAATGACAACCATTTTAGATCTTGCCAGGAATGTTGATAGTCCACACAATGTTGTACTAAGGGTGCTGTCAATATACCATTTGTCAATCTGGATTTATGTTCTTACCGGGCAGCAAGGCCTCCCCATATAAACTCGTGTGCAAGGGCAAACTATAACGTATATCACCCATGAAGTCAGGCAATCAGTATTGCGCCTAAGAAAATGTTTATGGCCATTCACAGGATCAATCCAGAAGTCTATTTCCAGTGATGTGACACACATGCCACAGTGTCCACAGGGCCCATGATGTCCACTTCCCTGGCTCGTGGAAAACCAAGGATAAGAACTAATTTTATTATATCACCATATAGAGGATCAACGCCAAGGACCCGACAGGCCGTGTTTCGTAAAAACTTCCTCAGGGGTGTATTGGCGTGCTGCAGTAATAAATACAAACATATAAACAAATCATAAATGAATCAAAATATTAAAAAACAATTATAAAAACATCCGTATGATAAACTTACCTAAAAAATATATTGTGATGTATTGAAAAGCCGGCGTAATGTGAATACATTTATCAAAATGGAACATGGACATTAACTAAGGATCTATTTACATATTGGTGAAAATGTCTTTCCTACCTTATTTACTAACCATTGAAAATTATGTACCTTGATGTTTAGTCGTGAATTATTGAAAACCTTCTTGTATGACTCGCCACACTGGTTAGTCATTTAGTAAAGATGCCTGCACTTGCGCCGTAAATATAAACTACTAACCGCGGGAAAAATGATTGGCTGGCGAACCCAGTGTAATAGTATTAGTTTTTTACAACATAAGTGTTTTTTTTAAAAACTTTGCAGGTGTAGAACATCACAATATATTTTTTAGGTAAGTTTATGATTGTAGCATAGTACAATGCTTCCAATGCTTTTATAAATATCTCATGGAACCAATCTTTATGGCTGCGGTTTGGCATTTTTGCAACTTTTAAATGTCCACAGTGTCTTTTTTTATCAGCACAGTATTCTTTTATTTTTTTATATTGTGAGACTATATCCGCCTTAGGCGCCCGTCTAGACATGGGGTATAGCCTGGGTTGTTAAAGAAATACTCTGTAGTCGTGTCCAAAGTGTAAATTAAAGCTGGGCTTTATTCCCCTTCCCTTGAGGATTGCCTTTTGAATACTTCAAACAAGGATAACATAAATAAACCGTTGCTTCACAGATAAATAAAAGTTTCTTCCAAACAATACTTATGCTTCTTCTTGCTTCTTTTTAACAAAGAGATTCTATCTCATCTGAAATGCATAAAGCACACTCCATCGGTTCTGGAATGACCTCTGGGTTTGAACTTTCCCACTGCATAACCTCAGGACCTGGTCCTGTATATGGGCACCATGTTTCTGTATCACTGCTTTCAGAACCTTGCACTCGGGAGACCTCAGCTTCTGGGAGAGGAGACTGCTTTGTACAGTCAGATGTACAGGGAGCTGTGCTTGGGGTTTCTTCCCACCACCTATTCCAATAGGGGTTTTCTAGCACCCTGTAAGCTTGGCTTTTTATACAAGGACCCACTTCTTTCCCTTTATAGAAGACAGGGTACTTATCTTTCTTTATCTTTATCTTTATTTGCGGATTTAATATACCGCTCTTTACCGGTGGCATCAGAGCGGTGTACAATAGTAGGCAAAATACATGCTGCGAAGCAGAAACAGGAAAGGAACGCCATTGTATAAAGGACAGGACAGAAAGGAGAAAGCAAGAGGCCGTAGATAGTGCATCAAAAAGGAACAGAGCCAAGTAACAACAACATACAGACAATACTATCACGGAGGGGGGGAGGCAGGTGGAGGAGGGAGACTGAAGGCGGTGCAAAAAAGGTGTGTCTTTAGCTTGGATTTAAAGGTCTTATATGAGGGTTCCAGGCGGAGGGCGACGGGGAGCGAGTTCCACAGTCTCGGCCCCAAAAAGAAAATCTTCTGGGTGAAGATTGTTTTCAGCCCTTCCTCCTCTAGCCAAGGCTTCTTCTCCGGGGTGCAAACTGCCTTTCTCCGGGCGTACCAGACACTGGGCTTAGCTGAGCTGAAATCACTTCCTGGTTTCAGGGAGCTTTCCTGGGTGTGACCTTTGCTCTCAGCCTGCTTGGTTGCTTTCCTCTGCACGAGGACCCCTCTGGCTTGGAAGTCTTTTGCACTGTTCTTCCCAGCCCTCTCGGGTTCAACAGCCGGCTTCCATTCAGCCCTGTTTCTCCAAGACAGCGTGTCTCTCGGTGTTTGCTCCTGAGTCCTTGTCTCTATTCCCTTCTGAGACTGGCTCCTCTGCCTGGACTCTCTGCTCTCCTTGATCTCCCCAATCTCCCTCCTCTTCTCACTGATCTCCTCTGGTGGGATTTCCCACCTGGTTTTATTTCCCTGCTTGTTAGATGTAGAACGTGACTCTTCCCTCAGGTGAGCCTGATTGGAACTCTGAATTTCTACTGCGTCACTAATGCCATGAGGAAAGTTTTTTTTCTCCATTCCCTGCTCCCCTGCAACGTGAATGTATCAACTGCACATGTGGCTGTGAGGTAAGCTCTTCTTTTACATTTCCCTTTATTATTTCAGGCTCAGTGCTGTCTGCCTCATGACATATCCCCCCCCCTTATGCTATTTCGGGCTGAGGGACATATGTCCTTACTGCACGGAATACGCGATAATGCTTCTGCATTGAGATGGAGCTTGCCTGCCCTGTGTTTTACAGTAAAATTGAATGCCTGCAAAGCTACGTGCCAGCGGGTGAGCCGCGGATTATGATTCTGCATGGTACCCAGCCACTTCAGAGGTGCATGATCAGTTACCAGTATAAAGTGGTGACCCGTGAGATAAAACCTAAGGGCTTCTACCGCCCACTTAATCGCCAGGCATTCCTTTTCCACGGTTGAGTAATTAATCTCCGCCCTTGACAGTTTTCTGCTCAAATATAGAATGGGGTGTTGCACTTCCTCAAATTCTTGCGATAGGACCGCCCCTAGACCAGATTCCGAGGCGTCCGTTTGGAGGATAAATGGCCTGTGGAAGTCTACCCCACGCAAAACCGGGGCTTGACATAACTTCCCTTTTAATAGGAGGAATGCTCTCTCCGCCTCAGCTGTCCATACTAGGTTATTTGGGGCATTTTTCCTCAACATATTAGTTAAGACCGCACTTTTGTCCGCAAACCGAGGTATGAACCTGCTGTAATAACCAATTAGACCGAGGAAACTCTGAAGGTGCTTCTTGGTTATCGGCTGTGGGAACTTTTGCACACTCTCCACCTTACTGACTAATGGTCGAACCATACCTTTCCTGACCATGTGCCCTAAATATTTCACCTCCGCCCCAGCGAATAAACACTTCGCCGGATTTAGGGTTAGACCGGCCTGTCGTAGGGCTTTTAATACGGCCTCTACCCTAGGCAGATGCTGTGCCCAATTTTCACTGTGTATAACGATGTCGTCCATATACGCCACCGCATAGTGTTGATGGGGACGTAACACTTGATCAACTAAGCGTTGACATGTCGCTGCTGCCCCATGTAAACCGAACGGCATTCGCCTGAATTGGAATAAACCGAGGGGAGTACTAAAGGCTGTTTTTGGCCTAGAGGCACTGGTAAGTGGAATCTGCCAATAACCTTTTGTAAGGTCAAGAGTGGTCAGATACAGTGCCTGCCCTAACCGGTCGAGCAACTCCTCAATCCTCGGCATGGGGTATGCGTCAAAAAGGGAGATGGTGTTGACTCGACGAAAATCGATACAAAAGCGCAGGCTTCCATCCGGTTTTGGTACCAAAACCACCGGGCTGCACCACGGACTTTTAGATTCCTCAATGACTCCCATTTTTAGCATATCCCGTACTTGTTCTATTACCTCCCTCTTACGGACCTCCGGCAGGTGATATGGCCTTTGCCGCACTATTTCCCCGGGAGGGGTATGAATCTCATGGGCTACCAACCCTGTTTCTCCTGGCAATGGGGTGAGGACGTCTCTAAAACCCGCTAGCAATTGTGTTAACTGGTTTCGCTGCTGCTGTGATAACTCCTCTCCCATTTTCGGAGCTGGGTTTTCCTTACAATCCCTGACCTGGGGTCCTAAATCCTCCTCTACCTTCTCTTCCACTAGGGCGGTCATACCTTTAACCTCTTTTTGCCCCGTGGAACCAAAACCGCCCCCTCCGCGGCTGGTGGTAGTCAAATATGGCATCTCTTTTAACTCGGGGAACCCAACCCGCTCACATATGAGTTGGGCCACTCTGTCCCCTATCTTAACCCTAAAATCTTGCTCGCCAAAATTAAAGAGTAAGATTTGAACGACCCCCCTGTAATCGGGGTCAATAACCCCCGCCCCAACATCAATAAAATGTTTGGCCGCGAGCCCAGACCGGGGTGCTATCCTACCATAGCAGCCTGCTGGTAACTGGATTTGTAACCCGGTGCTTATTAATGCCTTTCCCTTTTTGGGAACTACCTCCTCTACCGCACTGAAAAGGTCGTATCCCGCCGCAGCGGCACTGGCTCTTTGTGGGCCTTGGGCGTTTGGGACAGCTTTACAGTATTTTAAAACAAAACCCTCCTTTTTGACTACTCCAATATTCTCGGGGACTTCCTTACCAGACTCCTTCCTTTTGGGTTTAACAAATAAAGGCTCAGGAATTAAGGTCACCAAGGCTTCCCCGTCCCCCTTGTCCTTCAGTTGCTTTTGGGGCTCCCACCCGGTCAGTTTATTTTCCTTCGGGGGATCAACCTGGCTCCTCATAAGAACATAAGATATGCCATACTGGGTCATACCAAGGTCCATCAAGCCCAGTATTCTGTTTCCAACAGTGGCCAATCTAGGTCATATGTACCTAGCAGTTTCCCCAAGAGACACAAGTTCCACAATGCTTGTACTGGATCAAGCATTGATATCTTCGGTCACTTCTTAATAATGGTTTATGGACCTTTCCTCCAGGAACTTGTCCAAACCTTTTTTAAACCCAGCTACACTAACAGCCTTTACTACATCCTCCGGTAACAAATTCCAGAGTTTGATTACGCGTTGAGTGAAAAAATATTTTCTTTTCTTAGTCTTAAATAGTTTACCCTGTAGCTTCATTGCATGTCCCCTAGTCTTTCTATATTCTGATAAGGTAAACAATCGATCTACGTTTACCCGTTCCACTCCGTTCATTAATTTATAGACTTCTATCATATCTCCCCTCAGCCGTCTCTTTTCCAGGTTAAAGAGCCCTAACCTTTTTAGCCTCTCTTCATAGGAGTATCCTTCCATCCCCTTTACCATTTTGGTGGCTCTTCTCTGTACCTTTTCTAAAATCGCTATATCCTTTTTAAGATACGGCGACCAGAATTGCACACAATATTCAAGGTGCGGTCTCACCATGGAATGATATAGAGGCATTATAATATCTTTTGTTTTATTTTCCATTCCTTTCCTTATCATACCTAGCATTCTATTTGCTCTCTTGGCCGCCGCTGCACACTGGGCCGAGGGTTTTAACATGGTATCCACAATGACGCCTAAATCTTTTTCCTGGGTGGTGGTTCCTAATGTGGAACCTTGCATCGTGTAACCATAGTTTGGGTTGTTCTTTCCTAGGTGCATAACCTTGCACTTGTCCACATTAAATTTCATCTGCCATTTTGATGCCCAGTCTTCCAATTTATCAAGATCCTCTTGCAATTTTTCACAATCCTCTTGGGTTTTAACAACTTTAAATAGTTTTGTGTCATCTGCAAATTTGATAACCTCACTCATTATTCCACTTTCCAGGTCATTTATGAATATGTCAAAAAGCAGCAGACCCAGCACAGATCCCTGGGGTACACCACTATTCACCTTTCTCCATTGGGAAAATTGGCCATTTAGCCCTACCCTCTGCTTTCTATCTTTTAACCAGTTCCTAATCCACAATAGTACACTGCCTCCTATCCCATGACTCTTTAGTTTTGCCAAAAGTCTCTGATGAGGGACCTTGTCAAAGGCTTTCTGAAAGTCCAGATACACAATATCAACCGACTCACCTTTGTCCACCTGTTTATTCACTCCTTCAAAAAAACATAACAGATTAGTAAGACAAGATCTTCCTTGTCTAAAGCCATGTTGGCTGTCTCCCATTAGGTTGTGACTATCTACATGCTGAGTAATTTTATTCTTTATGATGGTTTCTACCATTTTTCCCAGTACTGACGTCAGGCTCACCGGTCTGTAGTTTCCCGGATCACCCCTGGAACCCTTTTTAAAAATTGGTGTTACATTGGCGATCCTCCAATCTTCAGGTATTAGAGATGATTTTAATGATAGTTCACAGATTACTGATAGCAGGTCGGCAATCTCATATTTCAGTTCTTTCAACACCCTTGGATGTATACCATCCAGCCCAGGTGATTTGCTACTCTTCAGTTTATCTAATAGATGTAAGACATCTTCCCGATGTATCGATATTTCCTTCAAATCTTCCGCACCTTTAAATACCACTTCAGTCATGGGTAACATCCCTACATCTTCCTCAGTAAAGACCGAAGCAAAGAATTCATTCAGTCTCTCCGCTATCGCCTTGTCGCCTCTTAGTGCTCCTTTAACCCCTTTATCATCTAATGGACCAACTGACTCTCTCACAGGTTTTTTGCTACGAATGTACTTGAAAAGGTCTTTATTTCGCGTTTTTGCTTCCGCAGCAAGCTTCTTCTCAAATTCTCTCTTTGCCTGCCTTATCAATGCCTTGCATTTGACTTGCCAGTGCTTGTGCTGTTTCCAGGTTTCGTCGTTTGGCTCTTTTTTCCATTTCCTGAAAGATGCTTTTTTGGCAACAACAGCCTCTCTGACCTCACCTTTAAACCATGCTGGCAGTTTTTTGGACTTCCTTCCACTTTTCTTAAAGTGTGGAATACAGCTGGTCTGGGCTTCCAAGATAGTATTTTTCAACAACACCCAAGCTTGATGTACGTCTTTAACCTTCACAACTGCTCCTTTTAGTTTTTTCTTAACTGTTTTCCTCATTTTATCATAGTCTCGCCTTCGAAAGTTAAAAGGTAGTACTGTGGATTTCCTTACTATCCCTCCTCCACTAATTAAATCAAAGGCGATCATGCTATGATCACTATTGCCAAGTGGCCCCAACACCCTTATCTCTTGCACTAGATCTGGTGTTCCACTAAGGGCTAGGTCTAATATGGCTTCCCCTCTGGTCGGTTCATGAACCAGCTGCTCCACGAAGCAGTCATTTATTTCATCTAGGAACTTTATCTTCCTAGCATGTCCTGACGTGACACTGACCCAGTCGATACCGGGGTAATTGAAATCACCCATTATTATTACTGTGCTGTAACTTTTGTTAGCTTCCTTGATTTCTTTGAGCATTTCATCATCCATTTGGTCATTCTGGCCAGATGCTCGATAGTACACCCCCACTGCCATCGCCTTCCCCCTTTTATATGGAATTTCAATCCATATAGATTCTACAGCAGATTTTGTTTCCTGCAAAACTTTAATCCTTTCTGAGTCAATGCCCTCTCTAACATAGAGCGCAACCCCTCCGCCAATTTGATCAGCTCTGTCATTACGATATAGTTTGTACCCAGGTATCACAGTGTCTCACTGGTTGTCCTCCTTCCACCATGTCTCTGATATTCCAATCATATCTAACCTTTCATTTAGTGCTATATATTCTAACTCTCCCATCTTATTCTTTAGACTTCTAGCATTTGCATACAAGCATTTTAGAGAATGTATTTTATTCATGTTAATTTGGCTATTGTTAGACATGGGTAAATTGGGATCTTTAAGCTCTGTCTGCTCCATACTTGAGGGCATTTGGGCTACTTTACTCTTTTGTGGAACCTCTCTGCTTTTGGTAGTATCCTTCAAGGATACATTCTTCCGAACCATCCGCTCTTGGGCGACTGTCGTCTTTCCCCTAATATCTAGTTTAAAAGCTGCTCTATCTCCTTTTTAAAGGTTAATGCCAGCAGCCTGGTTCCATCCCGGTTAAGGTGAAGCCCATCCCTTCGGAAGAGCCCCTCCTTTCCCCAGAATGTTCCCCAGTTCCTACCAAATCCAACACCCTCATTTCTGCACCATTGTCTCATCAACGCATTGAGACTCCGGAGCTCTGCCTGCCTTTTGGGTCCTGCGCGTGGAACAGGAAGCATTTCGGAGAATGCTACCCTGGAAGTTCTGGATTTCAACTTCCTACCTAAAAACCTAAATTTTGCCTCCAGAACTTCCCTACCACATTTTCCTGTGTCATTGGTACCGACATGTACCAAGACAGCAGACTCCTCCCCAGCACTATCTAAGACCTTATCTAGGTGGCGCGTGAGGTCCGCTACCTTCGCACCAGGCAGGCATGTTATCAGGCGATCCTCACGTCCACCAGCCACCCAGCTATCTACATGCCTAATGATCGAATCACCAACTATAACGGCTGTCCTAACCCTTCCCTCATGGGCACATGGCCCTGGAGAAACTTCCTCGGTGCGAGAGGGTTTTACATCACCTGGAGGACAGGTCCTAGTTACAGGATCACTTCCTGCCACACCAGGGTGATGCTCTCCTGTCACGTGACCTCTCTCCTCCATGGCAACAGGGGTGCTGCCAGACTGGAGGTGGGACTTCAGGACTTAATCCCTGTAGGTCTCGTCTATGTACCTCTCTGTCTGTCTTATGTTTTCCAAGTCTGCTACTTTAGCCTCTAGAGAACGGACTTGTTCCCTGAGAGAAAAGAGCTCCTTGCACCTAGTGCACACATAAGACCTCTCACCAACTGGGAGAAAATCATACATGTGACACTCAATGCAAAAGACTGGAAAGCCCCCATCCCGCTGCTGGACTGCTGTCTGCATCTTAGTTTTAAGTTTGTGTCTAGATCTTTAAGTTCTTACTTACTAGGGGTTGCTATGGGTATTTATACCAATAAAACTGTACCTAATACGTTTAATATACCTTGTTCACCTGAAGCTTAATTAATCTCAGGTCCTTAGTGTATGACTGATTCGGGTAATGAGCTTCACCTGAAAGCACCTCCTGTCTTTTAAGATGTGCAAGTACCTATAAAGCTATGATTATCCCAGGGGTGGGTGGGTGAGGGGAGGGAAATAACACTTATTAAAAGAGGGCTGCTACACAGTACCCTGTCTTGTGCTGCTGAGGTAAGCTAAATTCTGATTTGATTTAAATTATAGCTCTTAGCTGCTGCTAGGCTCTAGCTTCTTATGAAATTTAAACTACAAGCTCTCTGCTGGGTACTAAATTTAACCAGAAAGCTCTCTTCTGTGTGTTAAATTTAAACTAAAAGTACTTTGCTGTTACTTGGCCCTGAGTGACTATTAAATTTAAACTACAAGCTCTCTGCTGGGTATGAAATGTAACCAGAAAGCTCTCCTCTGTGTTTTAAATTCAAACTTTAATTGGTGCTACTAGGCCCTAACTGATCCACCACCCAACCGTGGGTTCACAGATTAAGTAGCTTTAATACAAAGAATTCTTTTTAGAAAATTACCAGAAGTATATACTCACAGTTGCAGATTTCTCTTCAGAAGTAACAGTCCCCCTTTCTAGTCCTTCAAGACCTCACCTGTTGGATGTAGGGCTCGCTAGGTATCCTCTCTTCCTCACAGTGTAGGCCTTCGCCTAGCCCTTCATCAAATAGTGGCCAATCTCTGCCTAACACTGTGTCAAAGGGAAGATGTGGAACTAAAGCGACTAAAACCTTTTCCCTGGTTCCCAACCCTTTTATGTTTAAATTGTAAAGAGGGTAAGCGGTAGACGCTCCATGTATACATTTTATTTTGGCCATGCCTTCCGGTTGATTGGGGTGGATTGGTTGCTGGCCTGTAAGCGACGCCAGAACTTCTCCGACACCATAGTCTGGTCCGCCCCTGAATCAAGTAGGGCCTCGGCCAGCATGCCCTGTACCTCTACCTCAAGGCGAAAGCCTTCCTGCCTATATTTTTCCTTTTCACCCATCAGTGCTGTGCGTGACATGCATTCATCCCTCTTGTGACCCGTCCTCCCACATTTAAAACATTTCATGCGAGAGTCATTCCCCATACCTTTATCCATACATTTCTTTGTATCTGGTATGCATGACATTGGGTCTTTCATTACTCTGCTGAAATCTGCCACCCCATACGAGTCGCTAGCTTCTCCGTGCGGTTTATGGGCTATCCGAGCCTCCATGAACCTTTCGGTTAAGAGAGCAGCCTCATCTGACGTCTGGCAATTCTGGAGAGTGAGGAATGCCCTGACCTCAGCTGGCACAGCTTCAGAAAATTGCTCCAAGACTAACGTATCAAGAATACTATCTATTGTTCTCCCTTCTGGCGTAAGCCACTTCCACACCAGGCTACGTATCCGTTGGCCTAGTGCCTTAGGAGTTTCACCTGGCTGGATTTTTGTTGCCCTTAACATTCGGCGATACACCATAGGCGACAGGCCTAGCCTGTCCCGTATGGCTGCTTTTACATCTTTGTACTCAGTTGCCTGGGCGGCGGGCATAGCTTTATAAGCCGCGAAGGCTTCTCCCGTCAGGGAGGTGGCTAACCGGACCGCCCACTGCTTCTCGGGCCAGCCTGCACCTCGAGCTACCCGCTCAAAGGCCTCGAGAAAGTCATCAATATTGTCTTTGCCTGACCATTGCCCAAAAGATAAAACCCCACATGTTTGTGGGCCTACCCCACAATAGTGTCCTTCAGGCCTCTTGTCGGTCAGCCGCTCCTGTAGCACAGCCTGTAGCAAGTCCGTCAGCGGCTTCTGCTGCGCCTGCATGGCTGCTAACGCTTGCTCCTGACACTGCTCGGCCAACTCCCGTTGTTTTTCGAACTGGAGCCCAATCCAACGCAGCGTCTCCTGTGGCGTCTCTATGATGGCAGCCTGTAACAAACCAAGAAAAAACACACCAAGTGCGGCACTTTTTTTTCTAAATGCAGTTAAGCTGGGGTTTTCAGTCCCCCTTATTTCTCCTCACAGAATCCCACCCTGGCTGTACCTAGATGCCTTTTACCTGAGTCAGGTGGTGATTCTGGCCTTGAGAAAATTCTTTGCCTTCCAGATCCTGGAGTCCTCTGGGGCGTGGTCCACCGCAGCCCGGTCCTGTTCTCCAGTGCTGGTGACTCCACTCTGCTCACACGGTATCCTTCTTTTCAGGAATCCAAAGAACTACGCCATTTGTGAGACTATACCCGCCTTAGGCACCCGCCTAGACATGGGGTATAGCCTGGGTTGTTAAAGAAATACTCTGTAGTCGTGTCCAAAGTGTAAATTAAAGCTGGGCTTCATTCCCCTTCCCTTGAGGATTGCCTTTTGAATACTTCAAACAAGGATAACATAAATAAACCGTTGCTTCACAGATAAATAAAAGTTTCTTCCAAACAATACTTATGCTTCTTCTTGCTTCTTTTTAACAAAGAGATTCTATCTCATCTGAAATGCATAAAGCACACTCCATTGGTTCTGGAATGACCTCTGGGTTTGAACTTTCCCACTGCATAACCTCAGGACCTGGTCCTGTATATGGGCACCATGTTTCTGTATCACTGCTTTCAGAACCTTGCCCTCGGGAGACCTCAGCTTCTGGGAGAGGAGACTGCTTTGTACAGTCAGATATACAGGGAGCTGTGCTTGGGGTTTCTTCCCACCACCTATTCCAATAGGGTTTTTTTAGCACCCTGTAAGCTTGGCTTTTTATATAAGAACCCACTTCTTTCCCTTTATAGAAGACAGGGTACTTATCTTTCTTCTGGGTGAAGATTGTTTCCAGCCCTTCCTCCTCTAGCCAAGGCTTCTTCTCCGGGGTGCAAACTGCCTTTCTCCGGGCGTACCAGACACTGGGCTTAGCTGAGCTGAAATCACTTCCTGGTTCCAGGGAGCTTTCCTGGGTGTGACCTTTGCTCTCTGCCTGCTTGGTTGCTTTCCTCTGCACGCGGACCCCTCTGGCTTGGAAGTCTTTTGCACTGTTCTTCCCAGCCCTCTTGGGTTCAACAGCCGGCTTCCATTCAGCCCTGTTTCTCCAAGACAGCGTGTCTCTCGGTGTTTGCTCCTGAGTCCTTGTCTCTATTCCCTTCTGAGACTGGCTCCTCTGCCTGGACTCTCTGCTCTCCTTGATCTCCCCGATCTCCCTCCTCTTCTCACTGATCTCCCTGATCTCCTCTGGTGGGATTTCCCACCTGGTTTTATTTCCCTGCTTGTTAGACGTAGAACGTGACTCTTCCCTCAGGTGAGCCTGATTGGAACTCTGAATTTCTACTGCGTCACTAATGCCATGAGGAAAGTTTTTTTTCTCCATTCCCTGCTCCCCTGCAACGTGAATGTATCAACTGCACATGTGGCTGTGAGGTAAGCTCTTCTTTTACATTTCCCTTTATTATTTCAGGCTCAGTGCTGTCTGCCTCATAACAATATTCACATATTAATTACATTTTTTAGGTAAATTTATGATTGTAGCATAGTACAATGTTGTATACATTTTTTAGGTAAATTTATGATTGTAGCATAGTACAATACTTTTATAAGTACCTCACGGAACTAATCTTTTTGCCTGTGGGTGGGCGTTTCTGCAACCTTTAAATGCCCACAGTGTCTTTTTTTCGGCACAGTATTTTATTATTTTTTATATTCACATATTAATTACATTGCTTAGATTGTTGATACCTTACATTTTACCTCCTTGATGTTTAAAGAAACAGTCATGCTGTAGAAAATCAATATCGTACTGTGGTCGTCTGCCAGTTAGAGACTAAGATACGTCATTTTCCTGCGGTTAGAAGTCTATATTCACGACGCAAGTGCAGTCATCTCTACTAAACGACTAACCAGTGCGGTGAGTCATATTAGAAGGTTTTTAAGCATGCACGACTAAGTATCAAGGTACATATATTTTTTTATTTTTTATTAGCTGATATATATTCGTAGGAACGACATATGTATCAATATGCAAATAGATTTTTAACTAATGTTCCGTTTTGATAAACGTATTTACATTACACCGGCTTTTTTAACATATCACAGCATCTATCTAGTCTTCATTTATTTATTTACCTATTTACAATAATTCCGCGGCTTTATAAGCACGTCATGTTTAACCTTTACTTCAGAATAGAATTCATATAAGATTTTCATTTCTGTAGCATATTCCATTTTTAGTAATAGTTGGATATAATACAAATTTTGATGGTTCTTCTTTTCTTTTGAAGTTTAATCCGTATTGATCATAATGTTTACAATTGTACTCTTCTGACCATGCACTCCTGCTCCGCTCCTCACTCCTGTTTCTTCATCTCTTTTTATTTTGTTATTATAGCTCTCAAAGGATATCACACATGAGCTAGGTACCAACTTTTTATGATGTTTATGTTTTTATTATGATATATGGTGTTTGATCTCATTCTTATCATTTATTTATTTATTTTATTTAATTTTCTTATATACTGCACTATTTGTCATCAGTGCGGTTTACATTGAAACAATACAACAATTGGTCAGATATAACAGACCTATTACAAGTAACAGGAAAATTAACATGGAAGTAAACAGGGAAATCATTTATATTTCTAGAAAATACATGTTGGAGATATATAAAATCTATACAGTTAGGGTAGGTATGAGGTTAAAAGGATGGGGGAGGGGAAGGGGAGTTTAGGTGTTTGAAGTGTGCGATGAAAAGGTGGTGTTTAAGGGCTTTTTTGAATTGTTTGATGTCTTTAATTGCTCTGATATTGGGAGGGAGTTTGTTCCAACATCTAGGAGCATAATTCGAAAAATCCCTATTGATGGATGATTGATTAGCTTTTAAGGAAACTTTTGGTATAAGTAGTGTGTCAACAGCTGGAGATCTCCTGGACCTGTTATTTGTTGTGTGTATGATGAGATCAGAGATGGAATCTGGAGAAATATTATTGAAGGCCCTAAAGGTGGTAAGGATGGCCTTATATTGGATTCTACAGTTTATTGGTAACCAATGAAGCTTCTCTAGAATGGGGGAAATATGCTCACACTTTGATGATCCGCAGAGGACACGAGCAGCTGCGTTCATGGCTAATTGTAGAGGATTAATAGTTATATTTGGTATATTTATATATTTATATATATTGTCATGATGTGGGTATTGATAAAGTTGAAAACTTGAAAAGAAATCCTGTTTCTTTTAAGAATCTAGATGTGCAATTACCTCCAGGCACAGCTAGAGGGAGCAGGAAGGAACATTCAGGAGCTAATGAGCTTGAGAAGCCTAATGACTTGCACCTGGAAATGAACCCGGAAGTCAGGCAGGAAAGATTTCCTTATAAGCCAGAGCTGAATGCTTGCAAGAGGTGTCCAGCTGCATTAAGGAAGAGGTGCCCGGCTGCATCAGAGAAGAGAAGCACGGCTACACAGGGGAGCACGGCTTCACCAAAGGAAGAGAAAGAGGAGAAAGGAAAGGACCTGAGAAGGAACAGAGACAGAGGAACGTCTTTCCAAGGAGGAACAGCTATATTCAGAGGATCATCTCCAAGAGAAGGAGTGAGTGAAGAAATCCTAGGGGAGCAAGCCCACAGGTACAGGGTTCACAAGGGTGAAATCCAGAAGGGCCAGGCTGACTGTGCAGCTGTCCCAGGAAAGTTTTTTAGGGCCAGCTCTGAAGTTAGAGGCTGTGCCACGCCCTGTTCTCACAGCGTTCCTGACTCAAGAACAGAGAGACTTAAGCAAGGAGCCAAAGGGAATGGTTTGGAGAGAAGCTTACAGTCTCTGAGAAATAATTACCCAGGTTTTACCAAGCAAGAAAGGAAAGGCATTTTATAATAAACCTGAGTTCTTACCAAGGGAGAAAAGAGAATCCATACCAGGTTTCACCAAACTGCCAAGAAGCACAGCCCTGCCTAATGCTGACAGGCAGAGAAATTGCTACGGCAGGAAAGTTGCTAAAAGGAAAACCTCTGTGGAGTCAAGCCAGCAAAGCTCCAGGTATGAAACCTTTATTGATGCTATTGAATGCTTGAAGCCTAAAGGCCCTGTTAAAACAAGTCCTCACTCTACAAAGAAGGAGAAACCAGACTGGTTTAATAAAATCCCTAAAGCCCTGAGAACAGACTGTTATTGGAGACAAGGCCCTAGAGGCATAGGACACCAACCCGAGTCGGACAGGGACAGTGTTTATTCCCCCTGATGATTCTAGTGATGAAGAATGCATGGAGATAGATTGCATAAATACATTTCCCATGTCTCCACCAGAACAGATGGAGTGTGACCTGTGCACTGCCTCATGTCAAGAGTCTGTAGTCTCTGAGTAACATAGAAGAGTTTATAGAATGTTTATGCTTTTGGAATGAACTGAATTCCTGTTACCCAAGCTCTGCATTAATTGTGAAGTGTAACAATTAAGCACATGTCTTGAATACTGATACCCTTTTGAAACAAAGGACTTTGTGTTTCATTATCCATCTCTTATTTTTGAACCCTTGCACTGACGGGGAATAAAAGCCTTAATTCTCTCCACTTGGTTTTGTTACTGAGTTCTTTTAGGCAGCCGGAATTGGTGAGGACATTTACTACGCAAATGAACCTTACGTTCCCTGTGGCTCTCTAAAAATAATCTTTGCCGTGGATTGCCCATAGGCGTAGGTGGCGCTCCCCACGACAAATGGCGTAGTTGTTTGGATTGCGGATATAATCCTAAGAGATACTGTAAAGAAATTTAAAAAACTACCAGTATTCAGTCTGAAAAAGAAAAAGAAAAACCCGGAATGGAGTTGGAAAAACCCGGACTGGAGTTGGAAAAACCCGGACTGGAGTAGAAAAACGTGGACCGGACAGCAGCGAATCCGGAACGGAAGGCGAGGTTGCTGGAGAGTGCTACAACACAGAGCAGCACCACCCTTGCTGAGAGTTCCAGTCTACATTTCTACCAGGTAACAGGTAGAAGGGCATAACTTGTGCGGATACAAGAAAAAGTTTAAAGGGAAAATTTGAAAAAAAAAAAAGGGGAAGTGTAGGGCTGATTTTTGTTGTACAGCCACACTTGGTTTTTTTTTTGTTTTCTTTCCTTTCCAGGGATCTCATCGCAATGGAGCAGCGCGAAATGTTTAGTTGGATGACGGCACAATTCAGCAAGGAGGCGGAACTGGCTGCGCAAACCCAGCAGCATGCAATCCTGGCAATGCATGAGCAACAAAAGCCAGTCCTGCAGATGCTGGAGACCTGGATGAGCCATCAACAAAAGACACAGGAAGAAGCCGCTGGACTCATGAAGCAGAGCTCAGGACTGGGCAACTGGCCGGTAGGACTAGGGTCCTACGAGACTCTAGGGAAGTTAGAAGTGAATGACGATCCAGATGACTTCCTGGACTCTTTTGAGAGAATTGCTCTTTCCGTGGGTTGGCCGGAGGAGCAATGGCCCATTAGACTGGCAGTATCCCTTACTGGAGAGGCACTGTCAGCCTATAAGGCAATGCCCGCTTCGTTGGCTAAAATTTATAGCGAGGTGACGAAGGCCATTAGGGAACGTCTCGGCCTAACTCCTCTTGTCTATAACCGCAAGCTACGTGCGGCGCGTCTTGAGGTAGGCGAAACGCCTAAAACATTGGGACACAGGCTTAAGAGCTTGGCTGAGAAGTGGCTAAGGCCCAATGAAAGATCTGTAGAAGCGCTAATGGATATAATAGTCCTTGAACAGTTTATGACTGCGGTACCCAGTAAAATAAAGAGCTTCCTTATTCTTCAGAATTGCCGCACTACTGCAGAGGCTATTGCCTTAACAGAAAGGTATCTAGAGGCTGAATTTGCTACCTCCCCAGTACACTGGGTAGCTAAGACAGCAGTAGCGACATTCAGGCAGGCATCAGGAAGTCCCTCCCAGTTTAAAACTCAAAATATGAAAGCTGATAAGAATGTAGAGAAAAGCCATTCTAAAAGATGTTTTGGCTGTGGAAAGTTGGGTCACATTATGAATGAGTGCCGAGTACGCACTGCGCTCATGGGGGAGCACAGACACTTGGTATCAGAGGGATTTGTACTTGACGTTACAGTACAAGGAGTAGCTGCCAAGGCTTTACTTGACTCTGGCGCGGACCAGACAATGATTTCGCGCAAGCTCTGGTCCATTATCAAAGAGCAAGCTGTGTCCGCCCCAGATCAACCGGAGGGTAGAGTCAAGATAAAGTGTGTGCATGGCGCTGCTACCTTTTACCCTGTGTACAAATTACTGGTCAGAGGTTTGGGGTTAGAGAAAACTATGCTAATAGCTGTAGTGCCCAGGTTACCTAAGGAGCTGGTCTTAGGTAGGGACTGGCCACAGTTTGAAAGAGGCCTAGAAAAAGGTTTAAACCCCAGAGAGGTTTTTGTCTCCACTCGCAACCAGGCGAGTGCCTCAGAAAAACCCTCATGTTCTAGGGAGGAAAGTGTAGTTGACCTTCCATCTCATGATGACTTAGTCAACATTCCTCCAGATAGGGATAGGAAGACAAGGGCTGAAAAGCGCAAAGAGAGAAAGGGACGTTCTCAGGGCCGAGCAGAGTTGGAAGCGGGTGAGGAACTACCCTGGATTCCAGCGGAGCTTGTAGAGAAGTTCCCTTCATTTGCCGCAGAGCAATGGGATGACCCTGCGCTGGCACGCGCATTGGAATATGCTCAAACAGAGAGAGATGTTTTTCCACGATTCATAAAGGAAGAAGGACTCTTCTACAGAGAAAGTATAGACCCACGGACTAGAGATGTCCGTAAACAGCTAGTAGTCCCAAACACGTTTAAGTCTGCAGTGCTAAGATTAGCACATGATCACCCAGTGAGCGGTCACAAAGGGGTACAGGGGACCCTTGACCAGATACTGGCCAGGTTCTATTGGCCAGGAGTTTTCAAGGAGGTCTCACGTTTCTGCGAATCCTGCGCTTCCTGCCAAAGGGTGACCTCCATAAAACCAGCTGGGGTGCCATTACTGCCGATGCCAGTAATAACAGATCCCATCAGAAGGATGGCCATGGACATAGTCGGTCCCCTCATAAAAACTCCTAGGGGTTTCCAATATATATTGGTCATCATGGACCAGGCAACACGTTTCCCCTGGGCGGTGCCCTTGAGGAATATATCAGCCAAATCCATTGCCCTGGAGCTGATAAAGCTGTTTTGCGAGGTGGGATTCCCTCAAGAGGTTTTAACGGACAGGGGCACGAACTTCTTGTCTAAATATTTAGCCCAAGTCTGGGACGCCTTTGGCATCAGGCATCTCAAAACCGCCGCATATCACCCCCAATGCAATGGTTTGGTCGAGAGGATGAATCAGACCATCAAGCAGATGCTGCGAAGAGCGCTGGACGGAGAGATGGCAGAGTGGGATACAATGCTACCTTTTATACTGTATGCATGCAGAGAAAGGACACAGACTTCATTAGGCACATCGCCTTATGAACTAATGTATGGGAGATCACCCAGAGGAGTGCTCGATATTCTGAGAGAGCAATGGGTGGAACCTGAAGAGAATGAAATAGGGATACCACAGTTTTTGAAAAATTTAAGAAGCCGATTAAGAAGGACTTCACGTTTTGCTGAAGAAAAGCTGAAGGGCAGTCAGCAAAAGCAAAAGCAATACAATGATAGAGATACCAAGTCTCGACATCTAACCATGGGTGAGAAGGTAATCGTCTTGATATCAGGCCCCACTCCAAAGTTCGAAGCCCGATGGAAAGGACCTTATGTTGTGGTCAAACCACTTGGTCCAGCATCCTACTTGATACGGGACGGAAAAGGACATGAACAAGTGTACCACATAAATGTTCTACGAAGATGGAACGAGAGGTTAGCTTTATTTTTGTCAGCACAGAAAGGGTCCAGGATTACGTGCTGTAATAATGATGAACATTCAGCCCGTAATATTTTAAGAGGGGGGGGGATGTGTCATGATGTGGGTATTGATAAAGTTGAAAACTTGAAAAGAAATCCTGTTTCTTTTAAGAGTCTAGATGTGCAATTACCTCCAGGCACAGCTAAAGGGAGCAGGAAGGAACATTCAGGAGCTAATGAGCTTGAGAAGCCTAATGACTTGCACCTGGAAATGAACCCGGAAGTCAGGCAGGAAAGATTTCCTTATAAGCCAGAGCTGAATGCTTGCAAGAGGTGTCCAGCTGCATTAAGGAAGAGGTGCCCGGCTGCATCAGAGAAGAGAAGCACGGCTACACAGGGGAGCACGGCTTCACCAAAGGAAGAGAAAGAGGAGAAAGGAAAGGACCTGAGAAGGAACAGAGACAGAGGAACGTCTTTCCAAGGAGGAACAGCTATATTCAGAGGATCATCTCCAAAAGAAGGAGTGAGTGAAGAAATCCTAGGGGAGCAAGTCCACAGGTACAGGGTTCACAAGGGTGAAATCCAGAAGGGCCAGGCTGACTGTGCAGCTGTCCCAGGAAAGTTTGTTAGGGCCAGCTCTGAAGTTAGAGGCTGTGCCACGCCCTGTTCTCACAGTGTTCCTGACTCAAGAACAGAGAGACTTAAGCAAGGAGCCAAAGGGAATGGTTTGGAGAGAAGCTTACAGTCTCTGAGAAATAATTACCCAGTTTTACCAAGCAAGAAAGGAAAGGCATTTTATAATAAACCTGAGTTCTTACCAAGGGAGAAAAGAGAATCCATACCAGGTTTCACCAAACTGCCAAGAAGCACAGCCCTGCCTAATGCTGACAGGCAGAGAAATTGCTATGGCAGGAAAGTTGCTAAAAGGAAAAACTCTGTGGAGTCAAGCCAGCAAAGCTCCAGGTATGAAACCTTTATTGATGCTATTGAATGCTTGAAGCCTAAAGGCCCTGTTAAAACAAGTCCTCACTCTACAAAGAAGGAGAAACCAGACTGGTTTAATAAAATCCCTAAAGCCCTGAGAACAGACTGTTATTGGAGACAAGGCCCTAGAGGCATAGCACACCGACCCGAGTCAGACAGGGACAGTGTTTATTCCCCCTGATGATTCTAGTGATGAAGAATGCATGGAGATAGATTGCATAAATACAGTTCCCATGTCTCCACCAGAACAGATGGAGTGTGACCTGTGCACTGCCTCATGTCAAGAGTCTGTAGTCTCTGAGTAACATAGAAGAGTTTATAGAATGTTTATGCTTTTGGAATGAACTGAATTCCTGTTACCCAAGCTCTGCATTAATTGTGAAGTGTAACAATTAAGCACATGTCTTGAATACTGATACCCTTTTGAAACAAAGGACTTTCTGTTTCATTATCCATCTCTTATTTTTAAACCCTTGCACTGACGGGGAATAAAAGCCTTAATTCCCTCCACTTGGTCTTGTTACTGAGTTCTTTTAGGCAGCCGGAATTGGTGAGGACATTTACTACGCAAATGAACCTTACGTTCTCTGTGGCTCTCTAAAAATAATCTTTGCCGTGGATTGCCCATAGGCGTAGGTGGCGCTCCCCACGACAATATATATATATATATATATAGTCCCCCGCAGCCCCCCCTAGTGGCGGCGTAGTTTTCCACAGAAGGGCTGGGGGACACAAGATTGTGGTGATTGGGGTTGGACAGGTGCGAGGGTCAAGGGTGGCAGTCCCTTGTGCCGGCCTCGTAACCAACTTCCCAAAGAGAAACAAGTCCGCACGAGAATGGAGGGAAAATGAAAAGGCTTTATTTCCCTTTTTTGCACAAATGGTTCAAAACAGGATAAACGGATTGGATGGTATCACAACTGAACAAGTCCTTGCATCAGGTTTAAATCATAAGTGAAAAAGATCAAAGTAATGACTGTTAACTTCACAGTAGCTTAAGGCAACACAATATACTGCATTCATTTATTCATTCATAGAGCTTAAGGATAGACTCCAGGTTCTCTGCTGTACAGTATGTGCATTCCATCGGCTGGTCAGACTCTTCGCCTGCAGATTCCACTTGCATGAATTCTACCTCTGACAGTTCTGAATACGATGTCTCCACACAACTATACTCTGTTTTTTTAAAAGCTTGCTGTACTGTTTTCCAGTGTCTGGTAGATAGCTTAGGGCGTCGGTTTCTGGCCACTGGATAAAACAAAGGCTCCTCTTCAGTTAGAGTTTTAAAAGCCTTTTCAGCGCAATGCTTAGCATTTACAGTCCTCTTTTTAGCCCAATTGTTTTCAAGCTTTTGCTTATAAGTATCTCGGTTACAAGGAGAAGCTTCTTTCCACTGTCCTCTTATGTTAGGATTATGCAGACAATTACAAGTAATAAAAGTTTTACCTTTAAGTTTTCTCCTTTCCTTCTCTGAGAAGGCTTGAGGCCTACCCCAGTCGGCTTCTAGCTTAGCATGGTCCAGGTTCTCCAAGGGTATTTCTCCTTCCTTCCAGTATAGGGAAGAATCTCTCTGTTCCAAGGCTGCAGCTGTTGCCATCTGCCAGATATTTGCTTACAGTTGGTTTCTCTGCCTCTGCCCTTGCCTGGTAGCCCAGCTCCTTCAGTTTTTCTGTGCACATCGGTTCTTTGTGTTCTCCACTTGTCTTCAAGGCCAGCACTCTCTTTGCCTCTCAGGCCTACTTTCTCTCTGCCTTTCGAGTCTGCTCTTTCTTTGGCTTTTGGGTCTCCTTCCTCCCCTGATTCAGACCTGTCTCTGTTTAAATCCAAACTGACTGGGCCTAAGTCCTGCCCATAGAGGCGTGGTTCTTCAGACTCTGTACTGACTCTCGTGCTCCCTCTAGGTGGATCCTCAGCACATTGCAGGCTATACCTGTCTTTTCCTGGATTTAAAACTTTTTTTCTCTCTGCAAGAGGGTCCGCCGCATCACAATATATATATATATATATATATATATATATATATTATATATATTTGGTATATTTATATATTTATATATTTTAAATATGCATAAGTAGTTTTCTAATGATACATGTTCTTTATCATATACAAGTCACTTGTTTATATATATTGTGATGGTGAAAGCATAGTAGAAAGCATGGATATGGATGAAAATCCTAAAAGCCCCATGGAAGTCAATGACAGTGCACAGATGCAAGGGAATTACAGCCTATGTCAGAGGAAAGCTCAGCCCCCTGCAAGGGGTAGAACACGCCCTAGCTCAGGGGTGGAGACAAGCCACCCTCCTGATTGGTCAGAGGAGGGCGGAACACAGGGAAGGCCCAGCAGGAAGCAGTGGTTAAAAACCACGTGTAGCAGACAAGGAGGCGGACAAGGAAGTAGCCAAGGAGAGAGACAAGGAAAGAGACAAGCACAGAGTCAAGCTCAAGGACAGAGACGGAGAGACAAAGGGAGACTCCAGGGAGTGAGAGTCAGCAGGAGACCTGCTGGAGAGAATGCCAGAGGAGAGTGGCTGAAGCCAGACAGAGAGAGAAGTCTGGGTGAGAGAAGGAGCCAGAGAGAAGGCTCAAACTCAGGCAGCAGCAGCTCACCGAGAGGCAGTGGCAGTCTCAGGCCAAAGCCCGTCTACTGTTTCAGACCAGGAAGAAAGAGATATTGAGCCAGCATTTAAAAGCAGAAGTACAAGTAACTGGAAGAGAAGTGCACGTCAGGCCAGCAACCGGGACAACGGCGATAGCTGGAGAGGTGGAAAAGGTATCAGTGCTGACATACAGAAACAGCCTCAAGGTAAAGCTGATAATTTATTTCCTGATAATGGGGCAAGAGGGCTAAGGGCTGGTTTAAAAGGGCAGGAACTGAAACCTTACATAAGAACATAAGATATGCCATACTGGGTCAGACCAAGGTCCATCAAGCCCAGTATTCTGTTTCCAACAGTGGCCAATCTAGGTCATATGTACCTAGCAGTTTCCCCAAGAGACACAAGTTCCACAATGCTTGTACTGGGTCAAGCATTGATATCTTCGGTCACTTCTTAATAATGGTTTATGGACCTTTCCTCCAGGAACTTGTCCAAACCTTTTTTAAACCCAGCTACACTAACAGCTTTTACTACATCCTCCGGTAACAAATTCCAGAGTTTGATTACACGTTGAGTGAAAAAATATTTTCTTTTATTAGTCTTAAATAGTTTACCCTGTAGCTTCATTGCATGTCCCCTAGTCTTTCTATATTCTGATAAGGTAAACAATTGATCTATGTTTACCCGTTCCACTCTGTTCATTAATTTATAGACTTCTATCATATCTCCCCTCAGCCGTCTCTTTTCCAGGTTAAAGAGCCCTAACCTTTTTAGCCTTTCTTCATAGGAGTATCCTTCCATCCCCTTTACCATTTTGGTGGCTCTTCTCTGAAACTTTTCTAAAATCGCTATATCCTTTTTAAGATACGGCGACCAGAATTGCACACAATATTCAAGGTGCGGTCTCACCATGGAACGATACAGAGGCATTATAATATCTTTTGTTTTATTTTCCATTCCTTTCCTTATCATACCTAGCATTCTATTTGCTCTCTTGGCCGCTGCTGCACACTGGGCCGAGGGTTTTAACATGGTATCCACAATGACGCCTAAATTATTTTCCTGGGTGGTGGTTCATAATGTGGAACGTTGCATCATGTAACCATAGTTTGGGTTGTTCTTCCGTAGGTGCATAACCTTGCACTTGTCCACATTAAATTTCATCTGCCATTTTGATGCCCAGTCTTCCAATTTATCAAGATCCTCTTGCAATTTTTCACAATCCTCTTGGGTTTTAACAACTTTAAATAGTTTTGTGTCATCTGCAAATTTGATAACCTCACTCGTTATTACACTTTCCAGGTCATTTATAAATATGTCAAAAAGCAGCGGACCCAGCACAGATCCCTGGGGTACACCACTATTCACCTTTCTCCATTGGGAAAATTGGCCATTTAGCCCTACCCTCTGCTTTCTATCTTTTAAACAGTTCCTGATCCACAATAGTACACTGCCTCCTATCCCATGACTCTTTAGTTTTGCCAAAAGTCTCTGATGAGGGACCTTGTCAAAGGCTTTCTGAAAGTCCAGATACACAATAGCAATCGACTCACCTTTGTCCATCTGTTTGTTCACTCCTTCAAAAAAAACATAACAGATTAGTAAGACAAGATCTTCCTTGTCTAAAGCCATGTTGGCTGTCTCCCATTAGGTCGTGACTATCTACATGCTGAGTAATTTTATTCTTTATGATGGTTTCTACCATTTTTCCCGGTACTGACGTCAGGCTCACCGGTCTGTAGTTTCCCGGATCATCCCTGGAATCCTTTTTAAAAATTGGTGTTACATTGGCGATCCTCCAATCTTCAGGTATTAGAGATGATTTTAATGATAGTTCACAGATTACTGATAGCAGGTCTGCAATCTCATATTTCAGTTCTTTCAACACCCTTGGATGTATACCATCAGGCCCAGGTGATTTGCTACTCTTCAGTTTATCTAATAGTTGTAAGACATCTTCCCGATGTATCGATATTTCCTTCAATTCTTCCGCACCTTTAAATACCACTTCAGTCATGGGTAACATCCCTACATCTTCCTCAGTAAAGACCGAAGCAAAGAATTCATTCAGTCTCTCCGCTATCGCCTTGTCGCCTCTTAGTGCTCCTTTAACCCCTTTATCATCTAATGGACCAACTGACTCTCTCACAGGTTTTTTGCTACGAATGTACTTGAAAAGGTCTTTATTTCGCGTTTTTGCTTCCGCAGCAAGCTTCTTCTCAAATTCTCTCTTTGCCTGCCTTATCAGTGCCTTGCATTTGACTTGCCAGTGCTTGTGCTGTTTCCAGGTTTCGTCATTTGGCTCTTTTTTCCATTTCCTGAAAGATGCTTTTTTGGCAACCACAGCCTCTCTGACCTCACCTTTAATCCATGCTGGCAGTTTTTTGGAGTTCCTTCCACTTTTCTTAAAGCGTGGAATACAGCTGGTCTGGGCTTCCAAGATGGTATTTTTCAACAACACCCAAGTTTGATGTACGTCTTTAACCTTTGCAACTGCTCCTTTTAGTTTTTTCTTAACTGTTTTCCTCATTTTATCATAGTCTCCCTTTCGAAAGTTAAAAGGTAGTACTGTGGATTTCCTTACTATCCCTCTCCACTAATTAAATCAAAGGCGATCATGCTATGATCACTATTGCCAAGTGGCCCCAACACCCTTATCTCTTGCACTAGATCTGGTGTTCCACTAAGGACTAGGTCTAATATGGCTTCCCCTCTGGTCGGTTCATGAACCAGCTGCTCCAAGAAGCAGTCATTTATTTCATCTAGGAACTTCACCTCCCACCGTTAACCAGTGGATTGAAAGCTTAGCCAGTGTTGGAATCCCCAGTGCAGATAACAGAGAAGCTTTTGAATCCTCTAAATTAGGGGCTTTGCAAGGGATACACTCTAATGAGAGGAATTCTATCTCCAATGCAAAAATACCTATGAGGGCTGACTTGCTGTGGGACCAGTTTCAGCAGTTTCTAAGAGAGAGGATACTTAAAGAAACTCCACAATATGAGAGAGACTCTGTTGGTACAAATGATTTTGAAGAAATGCAAATAGAGACATGTGTGCCTAATGAGGTCTGTTCCCAAGTTCCTATGGATTGTTCTCTTGCTCAAAGGAAAGCTACAGTTGTGAGATAAAAAAGGAAGAAATGTAAAAACCCTGTAGTAAGGGTAGTGCTTACCACGAGAGTTGTAAGGAGCATTCAATGTTTGTTTGTTCACTGACTGAGAGCAACGGAGCTGTGAGGGAACGTTGCATTACAAAATGAGAACAGCTGTGATAGAGTTCTGCTGCAGTTCATTGTGTGACCACACGGAGCAGTGCAGAGTGTGAGGACACAGAGCAGCAGTAAGGCTGAGAAAAGAAAAGTTTATTTGATTTATTTCCCCTGGTTTTCCTGAGTTCATCTTTTCTGTTTGGAGATGTTATCCTTCTGCCTTGGTTGTAATTGTACCCCAGCGTGCTTTTGGAAATCCCCATAAAAGAAAATAAAAATCTTGCAAAGCCTTACCACCGACTCAACTACAAATTTATTGCCTGAGGAGTGAAAAAACTTTATTCCAAGGGGCCCTAAGGCCGCCTACCAGCTGTCAGCCTCTTGGCCCTGCCGGTGGGTGTCGCAATATATATATATATATATGTTCACTACCTTTTTAAAATATTATGGTTTAACATTTGTTCAGGTTTTACATGTTATTTTCCAACAACATGTTATTTATCATACAGATGTTTTTATCATTGTTTTTAAATATTTTGATTCATTTATGATTTGTTTATTTATATGTTTGTATTTATTACTGTAGCATGCCAATAAACCCCTGAGGACGTTTTTCCGAAACACAGCCTGTGTCGGGTCCTTGGCGTTGATCCTCTATATGGTAATATAATAAAACTAGTTCTTATCCTTGGTTTTCCACGTTTCTGGACTGGGTTCTTTTGTTTACGTGGTTTTTGCTGTTTTTTGGTGGACCACTTCCCTGGCTCGCCACACCATACTTCAAAATATCTGATTTAACCAGGAGGTCTCCCAAATGACATGCACAGGTAAAAGCTATACATGGACCTATTGGAAGATCGCATGTTGCGCCAGTATGTGCCAATGTTTGAAAATATGCCCCGCTATCTTCTGTGCTTGATCTGAATAGTGGAGGACACATATTTGTTTGTCCATGTTCTCCCTGCAATTCTTCTGTAATAACAGGGAGCGTTGGGCATATTTAGCCCAAAAGTATGCCTTATGGATTACCTGTTTGGGATAGCCTCGCTGGAGAAGTCTAAGACTCAGGTCCTTCGCTTGGGCAATGAACTCCTGATCAGAAGAACAAATCCGGAGTACCCTCAGGAATTACCCTATGGGAAGAGCCTTCTTTAGTTTAAAGGGGTGATGGCTGCTAAAATGTAACAATTTGTTACGGTCAACTGATTTGCAATGTAATGTTATGGATTTATTTATTTATTTACATTCTCTTATATACCGCGCTATTCTGCACCAGTGCGGTTGGATAAAATTCCCCTTTAATTTTGAACTATTACATCCAGGAACAGAAATTGCGTGGAAGATTTGGACGTTGTAAATTGAAAACGTGCGTCATGTGTGTTCAGCCAGGTTGTGAACTTCTCTAATGTGTTTTCGGTGTCTAACCAAACACAAAACACATCATCTTGAAGGACTACAAAAGGGGACTGCTACTTCTGGAGAGAGATCTGCAATTGTAAGTATTACTACTGGGATTTTTTCTAAATTTTGGGGGAAAAGGAATTGTTTAGATTAAAGCTGATTGATTAATCTGTCAACCCAGTGTATTTGTTAAATCAGTCAGGGCCTAGTAGCAGCAAACAGTTTTCAGTTTAAATTTAACACAGAAGAGAGCTTTCTGGTTAGATTTAGAACCCAAGACTCCCTCTATCCAAGCAAGGGCTGTGGGACTCCCCCTGGAGATTGGTCACAGATTACCTTATAAGAAAAGGACAGGGTACTCTGTAGTAGCCAGCTTTTAATAAGTCTTTTTCCCTCCCCAACACCCACCCATCCCTGGGATAATCGTAGCTTTATAGGTGAATAAACCTCTTAAAGGAAAGGAGGTGCCATATTCACTCTCAGGTGCGGCTGCTTATTCTCATCAGCATTCATTAAGGACCTGAGATTAATTAAATTTCAGGTGAACAAAGTACTTTAAACTTATTAGGTATAGTTTTATTAGTATAAGTATACCCAGCAACCCTAAGTAAGTAAAGAACTTAAATATCTAATCACAACCTTAAAACAAAGATGCAGACAGCAGTCCAGCAGCGAGATGGGGGCTTTCCAGTCTTTTGCATTGAATGTCACATGTATGATTTTCTCCCAGTTGGTGAGGGGTCTTACGTGTGCACAAGGTGCAAGGAGCTCTTTGCTCTCAGGGAACGAGTCCGATCTCTGGAGGTAAGAGCAGCAGGCTTGGAAGATATAAGGAAGACAGAGAGGTACATAGACGAGACCTACAGGGATATAGTCCTGAAGTCCCACCTCCAGTCTGGCAGCATCCCTGTTGCCATGGAGGAGAGATGTCACGTGACAGGAGAGCATCACCGTGGTGTAGCAGGAAGTGATCCTATAGCTAGGACCTGTCCTCCAGGTGATGTAAAACCCTGTCGCACCAAGGAAGTTTCTCCAGGGCCATGTGCCCATGAGGGAAGGGTTAGGACAGCCATTATAGTTGGTGATTTGATCATTAGGCATGTAGATAGCTGGGTGGCTGGTGGACGTGAGGATCACTTGGTAACATGCCTGCCTGGTACGAAGGTAGCGGACCTCATGTGCCACCTAGACAAGGTCTTAGATAGTGCTGGGGAGGAGTCTGCTGTCTTGGTACATGTTGGTACCAATGACATAGGAAAATGTGGTAGGGAGGTTCTGGAGGCTAAATTTAGGCTTTTAGGTAGGAAATTGAAATCCAGAACTTCCAGGGTGGTGTTCTCCAAAATGTTTCCGATTCCACGTGCAGGACCCAAAAGGCAGGCAGAGCTCCGGAGTCTCAATGCATGGATGAGACGATGGTGCAAGGATGAGGGTTTTGAATTTGTTACGAACTGGGGAACAGTCTGGGGAAAGGAGGAGCTCTTCCGAAGGGATGGGCTTCACCTTCACCGGGATGGAACCAGGCTGCTGGCATTAACCTTTAAAAAGGAGATAGAGCAGCTTTTAAACTAGATAATAGGGGAGAGCCGGACAGTCACCCAAGAGCGCATGATTCGGAACAATGTATCCTTGAAAGATACTACCAAAAAAATGAAGTTAGGGCACATCGCGGTCTCGATCTTGCTAGGTTCTAGTGCCTGTGAAGCCCTCCTGTGTCCTCCTCCAGTTTGCGCCCGCCCCCAGAACTGATGCGACCGCGTTCACGCAGTCGCAATCTTGCTAGGTATCCAGCCTACTATTTAAACGAGTCTCCCATGGCGTTTCAAGTACTGCGCTGTCCTGTTGTATTGCCTGTTATTGCTGTACATTATTGTGCCTTGTGTTTGCTCTCCTGCAGGTTCTGGTGCCTGTGAAGCCCTCCTGTGTCCTTCTCCAGCTTGCACCCACCCCCGGAAGTGATGCGACCGCGTGAACGCGGTCGTGATCTTGCTAGGTATCCAGCCTACTATTTAAACGAGTCTCCCATGGTGTTTTGTGCTGCGGCGGCGCGCGCCAAAGGAGCGCACCCAAGGAGCAGGACCTGCTCCTTGGTCGAGCTCCTTGGGGCGAGCTTTGGGCGAGCCCATTCTATCCTACTCTTCTGACACAATCCTGCTGGTGTGTGAGGACAGGTTTTATGACTTCTTTTGGCATCCCAAGCTCATCTAGAACAAACCCGTCACGCAGCTTTCTTTTTTCTTAGCCCGGTTCTTTGGAACGCCCTTCCTACTTCCCTCCGTCTAGAACCCTCTTATTCAAAATTCAAAGAACTACTAAAAACCTATTTATTTCAACAAGCTTTCGATCTGCCCACTACCGTCCCTTCCTGAGTTTGGTCTTGTTATGTTTGTGGTATTTTATTGTATGTTTGCACTGTCCTTTTTCCCTCTGTCCTATTTTTATTATGGCGTTCTTTTTCCTATAGTTAAGGAGCGTAGTCTTTTTTTATTATTGTAAACCGCTTACATGTTTCGACCAAAGCGGTATATCAAGTTTGGGAATAAAGATAAAGATCAGCAGAGAGGCTCCAATAACGACAAAGGTAGTCCAAATGCCCTTGAGTAAAGAGCAGACAGAGCATAAAGATTCCAAATTACTCCTGCCTACCGATAAGCAGATTAATATGAATAAAATACAGTCTCTAAAATGCTTGTATGCAAATGCTAGAAGTCTAAAGAATAAGATGGGAGAGTTAGAATATATAGCACTAAATGAAAGGTTAGATATGATTGGAATATCAGAGACATGGTGGAAGGAGGACAACCAGTGGGACACTGTGATACCTGGGTACAAACTATATCGTAATGACAGAGCTGATCAAATTGGTGGAGGGGTTGCGCTCTATGTTAGAGAGGGCATTGACTCAGAAAGGATTAAAGTTTTGCAGGAAACAAAATCTGCTGTAGAATCTATATGGATTGAAATTCCATATAAAAGGGGGAAGGCAATGGCAGTGGGGGTGTACTATCGACCGCCTGGCCAGAATGAACAAATGGATGATGAAATGCTCAAAGAAATCAGGAAGCTAATAAAAGTTACAGAACGGTAATAATGGATGATTTCAATTACCCCGGTATCGACTCGGTCAGTGTCACATCAGGACATGCTAGGGAGATAAAGTTTCTAGATGAAATAAATGCCTGTTTCTTGGAGCAGCTGGTTCATGAACTGACCAGAGGGGAAGCCATTTTGGACTTAGTCCTTAGTGGAACATCAGATCTGGTGCAAGAGATAAGGGTGTTGGGCCACTTGGCAATAGTGATCATAGCATGATCGTGTTTGATTTAATTAATGAAGGAGGGATGGTAAGGAGATTCACATCACTACCTTTTTACTTTCAAAAGGGAGACTATGATAAAATGAGGAAAATAGTTTAGAAAAAACTAAAAGGAGCAGTTGCAAAGGTTAAAGACTTACATCAAGCTTGGGTGGTGTTTAAAAATACTATCTTGGAAGCCCAGACCAGCTGTATTCCACGCTTTAAGAAAAGTGGAAAGAAGTCCAAAAAACTGCCAGCATGATTTAAAGGTGAGGTCAGAGAGGCTGTTGTTGCCAAAAAAACATCTTTCAGGAAATGGAAAAAAGAGCCAAATGACGAAAATTGGAAAAAGCACAAGCACTGGCCAATTAAATGCAAGGCATTGATAAGGCAAGCAAAGAGAGAATTTGAGAAGACACTTGCTATGGAAGCAAAAACGCATAATAAAGACTTTTTCAAGTACATTTGTAGCACAAAACCTGTGAGAGAGTCACTTGGACCATTAGATGATAGAGGGGTAAAAGGGGCACTAAGAGTGGACAAGGTTATAGCGGAGAAACTGAATGAATTCTTTGCTTCGATCTTTACTGAAGAGGATGTAGGGATGTTACCCATGACTGAAGTGGTATTTAAAGGTAATGCTGCAGAAGAATTGAAAAAAATATCGCTACACCGGGAAGATGTAGTACAACTATTTGATAAACTGAAGAGTAGCAAATCACCTGGAACAGGTGGTATACATCCAAGAATGTTGAAAGAACTGAAATATGAGATTGCAAACCTGCTATTAGTAATCTGTGAACTATCATTAAAATCATCTGTAATACCTGATGATTGGAGGATCGCCAATGTAACACCTATTTTTAAAAAGGGTTCCAGGGGTGATCTGGGAAACTACAGACTGGTAAGCCTGACGTCAGTACCGGGAAAAATGGTAGAAACCATCATAAAGAACAAAATTACTCAAAATGTAGTGAGACGCCTCCGCTTGGGCCCAAGAGCTTACAAGCTGGAAACGGCCTTATGTGTCCTCCTTTGAATAAAGTTCCGTTTGTTGTCACCAGGGTATTCTGGGACTTGTAGTGATTTTTACTCTCGAAGGACAAATGTAGTTGTGAGTCGGTGGTTGTAAGGCAGCAAGAATATTTATTGTGGGGATTTCCAGTGCATTCAAGTTCAATACACAAACTAGGCAAAAGGATACATCTCCAACATAAAGATTAAATCAGGATAATGAGAATGACATAACAAAACCTTTTCCACAGTTCAGCTGTTCTGCTTCTCTCACACACACACACACACCCCAAGGACTGCCTCGTGTGGTCAGTTAACAGCAACACAAGTAAATTTATAACAGCCGTGGTTTTTCTTTTGAAAGCAAACTTCTTCACAGCACGGCTTCTTAACTTCAGCAAGTAATTAAACTCAGTGAAACATAGAATTAGCTTTCCTCAGCTCAAAGCAGGAACTGCCCTTATTTCCTATACGGTTTCACAGATTCTCAGTTCCCTTCAACACTGTAGAATCTTCTCTTAAAGACAATGAACAGTCCATTGGAATTGGGTCACATTCACAATTAGGCAAACAAGAATCTACTTGCATTTGTTCTATAGCACCAGGACAAACAGTGTCTCTCTCAGGATTATAAGCTTTCTCAAACTTTCCCTCCTTCAAGAACTCCTGGAATTGGTTCCACAGCAATTCAGCTTGTACAGGCAGCTTTATATTAGGTGAGTGAACCTTTTCCTCAGAAAAACAGCTTTCTTAGTGCTTCTAGCTTTGGAGTTTCAAAGGCAATGCTTTTATCAGGGCTAGGGCTTTTCTCATAAAAACTCTCTACCCACTTCTTAACAGTAGACGGTAAGGATTCAGCTTCCTGGCCTTTAGAAATGGCAAACTGTCTCTCTGCTGAATTATCAGTAATGAAACTGCTGGCTTTACCTTGGGGATGTTTCCTCAGACAAACGCTGATTTATTTCCTCCTGGGTTCCGCCAGGCTCTGAAATATAGCCTCCTTATGTCCTTCTCCAGTCCCTCTTAGGCAGCTGCTTTCTTGGGAGATTTCCTCTGGCTTTCTCCTCCAGCTAAGCACAGCTTCACCTTCTCTCTCTCCTCTTTCACCTCTCCAACTCCAACAGCTGTTTCTGTTCCTTTCTCCACGTCCACCACGACGTCTTCCTGTACCTTTTGTACTTGGTCCTGTGTCTGTTCCTGTGCCTCCTGTACCTCTTTTGCTCTGCTCTTGGTTTTAAACACCGTTGCCTGCTGGGAATTCCCTGTTCTCTGCACCCGTGTGACCAATCATCAGGGAAGCTTGTCTCCACCCCTGAGCTAGGGCGTGGCCTGACCTTAGCAGGGAGCTGCCTTTCTCTGATCTTGCTTGTAATTCCCCTGCACGTGTGTACTGTCATTCACTTCAAAGGGGAAACTAGGATTTTCTTCAAGATTCATGTCTTCCTGAGAGCTTTCATCACTACAGTAGATAGTCATGGCTTAATGGGAGACAGCCAACATGGCTTTAGACAAGGAAGATCTTGTCTTACTAATCTGTTATGTTTTTAAGGTGTGAATTGTGGTAAGGAAGCCTATCCTGAGTTAGGGGAAAGGGAAAAAGGCAAAGAGTTCACCCTAGTAAAAGGGTCCCTTTTGCAAGGTCAGGGTAACAAAACCACAACCTCACCTAGGAACCAGAAAACCCCCAGCTGGAACAGGTTTCATGTTTCCCCTAGTGAAATAAGGGAGAGTGAATACAGACCTAAGGTCCAAGACCCTTACGTCAGTAAGCTCCCTGATTACTCAGGTGCCAGAAGGCAGAGTGATCTCCATCACCTGGGAAGAGAGGACGTGGGGCTAGAACCCTGGAGATATAAGCCTATGCTAGATTATAGTAAAGGAGAAGGAGAGAGGGTGGAAGGAACGCCAGAAGCAAGGGCAGAGGCAAAGGCAAGAAGAGAAAAAAAAGAGAGAGAGAAGCTGATACAAGCTGAGGCACAGGTACGAACCTAAGAAGCCTGATTAATGCTGAGCAGAGCAGAAGAAGCCTGACTTATGCTGGGAAATGCAGAGGAGCAGGAGACGCTCTCAGCTCTAACGAGAGGCTGTCAGCCGAGCCCGGTGAGCCAGAAGGAGAGTCAGAGTCTATGCAACTAGGAGAGCCTGATGTTGAGCTGAATGAGGAAGACACCCTCATGGATTGCTCTTTGTGCCAAGCCTTAGCCACAGAAGGGTTGAAGGAAAGCCAGCCCTGAGAAGAAGCCCTCTAGAGAAAGGTAACCATAAGAATCAGATAGATGGATTGTAAATTCCCACGTGGTAAAAAGGGGAAGTTTTACTAAGACATAAGAACAAGCTGGAGTTGTGAATTGTGCTTGCTAACCACCTGCTACCTGTGAGGTGAGACGGCAAGAAGCCAAATTAACTGTGAGGAAAAAGCTTTCTTTTTACTCTTGAATTTTCCTGAGAAACCTGAATAGAACTTTGCTTGCACGTTGAAAGTTTGTTCCTGTTTGGAGTTTTTGTTTTTGCTTGTAACTTGGAAAGCAGCCTGGAAAGGTTTGAGACTGGAAAGGAAGGCAAACTGCCACAGAAGAAAGCCTGTTTTGTGTTATGTGCTTTAACCAGCAAGGCCAAAGGAAGCTGGTAGCCTTGCTGTTAAAAGGCTATGTTTTTCTGAGCTGAAGAATACTTTAAGCTGCCACTTTGGTTTTGGGTTTTGTTTTGCTTATAACCTGCTGTACTTTGAAGAAGCCTGGAGAAGTATGCCTGAATGTGGTATTTATGAACCTTTTTTGTGCTCAATAAATTTCTGTCATTGCCTTACCCCAAGGAGCCCGACTACAGCTTTCTACCTGAAGCCCATATAAAGCGCAATTAAACTACATTTCCCAGAAAACATTGCGGGGAATTAGTCAGTTAAGGCTGAAAGGGGAAAGTTCCTTATACAACCACAGCCCTCTAAGCTAGAGGTGAGTGGTGAGGGCGTGACAGAATAAACAGGTAGACAAAGGTGAGTCAGTTGATATAGTGTATCTGTATCAGAAAGTCTTTGACAAGGTCCCTCATCAGAGACTTTTGGGAAAACTAAAAAGTTATTGGATAGGAGGTGATATACTATTGTGGATCAGGAACTGGTTAAAAGATAGAAAGCAGAGGGTAGGGCTAAATGGCCAATTTTCCAAATGGAAAAAGGTGAATAGTGGAGTACCCCAGGGATCTGTGCTGGGTCCGTTACTTTTTGACATATTCATAAATGACCTGGAAAGTGGAATAACGAGTGAGGTTATCAAATTTGCAGATGACACAAAACTATTTAAAGTTGTTAAAACCCAAGAGGATTGTGGAAAACTGCAAGAGGATCTTGATAAATTGGAAGACTGGGCATCCAAATGGCAGATGAAATTTAATGTGGACAAGTGCAAGGTTATGCACCTAGGAAAGAACAACCCAAACTATGGTTACACGATGCAAGGTTCCACATTAGGAACCACCACCCAGGAAAAAGATTTAGGCATCATCATGGATAACATGTTAAAACCCTCCGCCCAGTGTGTAGCGGCAGCCAAGAGAGCAAATAGAATGCTAGGTATGATAAGGAAAGGAATGGAAAATAAAACAAAGGATATTATAATGCTTCTGTATCGGTTCCATGGTGCGACTGCACCTTGAATATTGTGTGCAGTTCTGGTTGCCATATCTTAAAAAAGATATAGCATTATCTGGCCTTGTGCACCACCCTAGGCAGTTGCCTAAGGTAGGGCCAGCACTCCTTTTTGTAGTTGTGGGTTTTCAAATAAATTGAGGTCCGAGAGGCATAAGGCAAGCACAAGAAAATTTATTGATTTTTACTACTATTCCATACAGAGCTTTTAGAAAGCTCAGCGCAAGGGCAAGAAGAAAGAAAAAAAAGGTAGGATTTCTTCTCCTAACACAAATAGCTTCTACCACTTCCAGAATTCACAAATCAGGCTTTCATTACTTCCTCCAGCCTTTAAACATAAATGCCAGTTTGCCCTTCTTGAAACTTTCCAACATTCAGAATAAACTTTCTGACTTCATTCAAGGAAAAACATTTCTAAAAGCAAACAGGGCTTTAAAACATTGTCTAGCCTATTTATTTTTCTTTACTGGCTAATGCAGTTCTTTGAGCTTCACACTCTATAGTGCTCAAACATTTAACTTGTCTTGTGACACAAAGAACATTCCATTGCAGAGGATTCTGCGTCAATGTCAGAAGTATAGCTTTCTGTCTGCATTTCTTCTACAGCTGACTCTTCAGTATCATGATTTAAACTTCTCCGTGTAAACACAGGCTCTGCCCTTTCTAACAGCTCAAGAATTTTCTTCCAGCAAGACTTCTCCTTTCCTATAGAATTCTCAGCATACATGGGCAATTCTCTCTCTCTCATTAACTGGCTTACTGTCTGTAGCTGACTTAACTTGCTGTTGGGCACAGGGTTACTCACGGTTCTGCTTGTAACAGGTAAGCTTCCACCAAGCCTTTGGCTTGCAGTAAAAGTGTCCTCATTTAGGGCTCTCTCAGTTGGGAATCTCCTGCCTCCAGGCTCCAAAACAACTCCTCTGCACTCTTGGGTCTTCCCTGGCTTATGGCTTTTCCCCCTGAGGGCTCTAGCAGATCCCACAGTGTCCTCTGAGGCTGGGCTTCTCTTAGAAGTCTGTCTCAGCAGTTCCTTCTCCTCCCCTGGGCTGTCCTGGGAAATCCCTTTCTCTCCAGCTGCCCTGAAGCTTCCTCCTCCTTCCAGCATGTTAGGACTTCTGCTGTGTTCTGCCACTCTGGTAGCTCCTCCCCTGGGAACTCCTTCTCTCCTCCTCACCTCATCATCATCATAGCTCCTGTTGCTGCCCTCCTCTTTTTGTAATCCCCTAGGGACTTTCCCTGAACGTGTTTGAGCTGTAGCCTCGTGCTGCTCCCTCAGCTGGCTCTCATTAGCCTTACAGCTTGTTTCTGAGCTAGGGCGTGGCTTGCAGCTAGGAACTAGATGAGTTTTTTCCTGTTCAGGAGCAGTTTGAATTTCACAGCCCTGCTTCCTGTTTCTCTCCCTTAAGGTAAAAGTGTGGTTTTTTCCTATTTCTAGGGGCTCAGGAACATTTTGGCCACCACAATTATTAGAAAAGGTACAGAGAAGAGCCACCAAAATGGTAAAGGGGATGGAAGGATACTCCTATGAAAAGAGGCTAAAAAGGTTAGGGCTCTTCAACCTGGAAAAGAGATGGCTGAGGGGAGATATGATAGAAGTCTATAAATTAATGAACGGAGTGGAACAGGTAAACGTAAATCAATTGTTTACGTCATCAGAATATAGAAAGACTAGGGGACATGCAATGAAGCTACAGGGTAAACCATTCAAGACAAATAAGAGAAAATATTTTTTAACTCAACGTGTAATCAAACTCTGGAATTTGTTACCGGAGGATGTAGTAAAAGCTGTTAGTGTAGCTGGGTTTAAAAAAGGTTTGGACAAGTTCCTGGAGGAAAGGTCCATAAACCATTATTAAACGGGACATGGGATATCACTGCTTGACCCAATACAAGCATTGTGGAACCTGTGTCTTTTGGGGAACTGCTAGGTACTTATGACCTAGATTGGCCACTGTTGGAAACAGGATACTGGGCTTGATGGACCTTGGTCTGACCCAGTATGGCATACCTTATGTTCTTATGTCCCTAAATCCTTGCTGAGACAAAAAGAGGTTTGTGAGGGGTTCTTTTGGAATGGGAGGGGGCAGCATAGTAATTGCTCCCACAGGCAGGGCCGGCCCGTCCATTGAGTGATAATGTTGTTCGCACAGGGCCCCGTACAAACTCCATTATCGCACACCGGATGGCTTCAGAGGGAGCCGGGGAAGCCTGTGTGAGGCCCCCGGCTCCCTCTGTAGAGCCGCCACCATGAACAGCCTTTTCCTTCACACGGGCGGCTGTTTCTGTGAAACCACGATTGCCAGGAAAGGTTAAAGGCAATGCCCTTTAACCTTTCCCAGCATTCGCGGCGTCACAGAAACAGCCGCCTGCATGAAGGAAAAGGTTCTTCACGCTGGCGGCTGTGCAGAGGGATCCAGGGCCTCGCACGGGCTTCCCTGGCTGCCTCTGAAGCCCCTTAGACAGCCGCAGAGCTGTTCAGAGGAGGGTGGGGGGCTAGGACTGGATGGGCTGTGATGGGGAGGTTGGGGGGGCTAGGACTGCAAATGGGCTGTGATGGGGGGCTAGGACTGGATGGGCTGTGATGGGGAGGTTGGGGGGGCTAGGACTGCAAATGGGCTGTGAAGGGGGGCTAGGACTGGATGGGCTGTGATTGGGGGGGCTAGGACTGCAAATGGGCTGACGAGGGGGCTGGAAATGGGCTGGTGGCAGAGTGGAAATGGGCTGATGGGGGGCTGGAATGAAAATGTAAAAGAGCATATGGAGGGCTAGGACTGGAAATAGGCTGATGGGGGCTAGAATAGGACTGGGAATGGGCTGATTGGGGCTAGAATAGGACTGGAAATGGGCTGATGGGGGCTAGAATAGGGCTGGAAATGGGCTGACGAGGGGTCTAGGATTGGAAATGGGCTGATGGGGGAGCTTGGAGTGGAAATGGGCCAATGGGGGGCTGGAATGGAACTGGAAAAGAGCATATGGGGGCTAGGACTGGAAATGGGCTGATGGGGGAGCTTGGACTGCAAATGGGTGATGGGCTGGAATAGGTCTGGAAATAGCTAATGGGGGAATAGGATTGGAAATGGTCTGAGGGGAGTTGGAATAGGGCTGGAAATGGGCTGACAAGGGGGCTAGGATTAGAAATGGGCTGATGAGGGAGCTTGGAGTGGAAATGGGCTGATGGGGGGGCTAGGATTGGAAATTGGCTGATGGGGGAGCTTGGAATGGAAATGGGCTGATGGGGGGCTGGAATGGAACTGGAAAAAAGCATATGGGGGGCTAGGACTGGAAATGGGCTGATGTGGGGGCTTGGGAGAATGGGACTAGAAGGAAGCGGATGTTGGGTTGGTCTGGAACTATAAGGGAACTGATTTGGGGGGAGGACTAGAAAGGGTTGGGGATGGGGAATGAGAATGGAGAAGGGAAAAGATATTTTGTGTGGGAGGGAATAAAAGTCTACGCTGGGCTGGGTATTGGGAGAGTAAGTGGGGCTTGAGAATGGAAGGGTGAAATTTGAGTGGATGATAAAGGAATAAGGAAAGAAATGGGGGGAAAGAGCAAAAGGGGAAAGATCCGTTTGTTAAAGCAGATATAGAGAGAGAATGGAAAAAATCTAAAAGAGAAGAAAGGACAAATGGATAGCTCGCAGAAGACACTAAGAAACCAGAAGAAAGTGACTGGAGCAATTGCAGCTGAAAAATAAAATCCCAAACAGAAGGTAGAAAAATACTTATTATTTTGAATTTATTAACTGGAATATGTCAGGTCTGGGAAGTGTGTATTGCTAACATCTTTGTGTTTTTGTTTAGTGGAAGCGGAAATTAATTTATAGTTTTATTTCTCCAGTGTTGTACATTTCATGTTTGGCTTTTGGAATTCCCAGTTTAATCTTCCTATTTCTAAATTGTGATCCCTTGTTCTTTGTGTGGTGATGGTCTATGTTCTGCATGTGTAACCAAGTTGAGGTATTCTGTTCATATTGTTTCTATTTGACAGTCCCACTTGTTCTCTTTCCCCCAGTGAGATGTATTGGTATTCTCTGAGATGTACTGGTTTAATATCTGCAGTGTTGCCTTTTGATAGGTAGGGTTTGGTGCTTTGTGAGTCCTTGCAGTGCTGTTATGATATGGTGGATTCACTATGGGTTCTAAATGGTCAGTGTTTATAGTACTTCCTAATGGGCCTGGTGGTTGTCACTGCAATATAGTAATGTAGAAATCTGTTAGTCTTTCTTTATCCAGTCACTCATTAAGAGGCATGTTTACTAAAAGCACGTTAACATTATGCAAATAGTTATGTAAATGAGGTTCCTTATGCAAATGAGGCCCCACAATTAATGTCCGCCCTTGCCCACAGGGCAGCAAAAAAAGGCAGCACTTGCCCAGCTGCTGACAAAAAATCTCACTCATTGGCCTTCAATCTCATTGGTTGGGACAGTAAATCTCACTCTTTGGGAGGGGCCATCCTTAGCATTTCTAATGAATGTAGTTCCCCCAATGCCATTATAAACTACCGGGTACTTCTTCCAAGCCAGCCTGTTGACTATCTTAGGAGAGAGGATACTGGGCTTGATCTATGGACCACTGAACTCGCCCAGTAGTTTTGAAGAATCCATAAAAAGCGTTCGCGCAGTGCAATACACCAAACAAATGCCAGATATAAAGGTATTCGTGCAGCTCCAACTAGGATCTCTGAAATGTTTTAAAACTCTAGGCAGAAAACGTCTCATGTAGCAGGAACCCGCCAAGCTATGCGCTTATTTGACAAGAAGGAAGCGCAGGAAGGACAGCAAGGTGTGGAGTAACAGGGCTGAAGGCGTCCTAAGCAATCAGAGGGCGCGGCTCAGTTAGTGACCCCAAAGCGATCGATTGGCTGCTGGCTCGGTTTTAGCCGTGGGCCGGGGAAGGTGCAGCCGGGTGACCTATGAGCTGAGAGCGGCGCCTGTCCCGCCTTCCTAGAGAAAGATGGCTGCTCGCGTTTCCTTATCGCAGCAGAAGTTGGAGGCTGAGATCGAGCGCTGCCGAGCGGAGTGTCAGTGGGAGAAGCTGGCGGTGCTGGCCAGGCAGCTGAGCCCCAGCAAGCAGGGGGGTGGCGGTGAGTGAGCGGCGATGGAGAGCAGGAGGGTGCGGCTATCGGCTTCGGGGGCAGCAGGGTGCACTGCTCCGGCACTTAGCGGCTGACACGAGACTTTCCCGGCTGTCGGGCGAGGGCAGCACCAGACAGCGAGAGCCCCAGCAGTGAGAGTAGCCTTGTAGGTTATCAGCACACATGCTCCTGCTGAATTGCGCAATCTCAGGAATCGGTGACAGCTCTGTTGCTATACCAGATAATGGCAGATTTCTCTCTGAATGACGACAGTTTTGTGGTTCTGGCAGTCAGATAGTAACAGCATGAGCAATACATAGTGGCATCCTATGCTGCTAGAGGATTTTTAAGCATTAGTCTTGGGGGTCGCATTGTGGGCCATTGACGGCATATCCCAAGCAAAGTGGAAGTATTCTGCAATTGCATTAACATGAATCTGCATAGCTAAAATGATGGCATTGTGGTATAGGAGCTCGACAGAGTTTAATTTATTGTACACATCAATTTCCTCCAGACATACACGGCTCAAGCTCTGCTGTTCGGTCCTTATATGTAAATATCTCTTGTCTCCCTTCCCTCAGACTCTTTCCAGAGGATTAAGATTCCTGGAGTAGTCCAAGAAAGAAGCAGTAGTTGGTTGCACTGGTACATTAAGAAACGCTGATAAGTTTTGAGGGGGAAAAGTAATGGCAGAAATCCTGGGACGTGCCGGAGAATGGTTGTATGCACCTGAATGTGACTAATCCATGCAATGTAGCTAAAACTGACACAATGCAAGTATAAGGAAGAGTGCTAACAGTAAGTCTTAGAGAGTGAGACCACACCCAGTATACCCTGGTTTATGAGTGAGATTCATTCCTGTCATGGTTGGCTTAAAACCAACTGCCTAAGGGCTAACTAAACCACTATACAAAAACACCCTTAGTAAATACCTTTAATCGCTAATGTTTCTCAAACAAACTTACCAAATAATTTATTAAGCATATCTTCATTACAAAACTCTATTAGGCATATAGTAGTGGCCAAAAAATTAAGGCAGAGTCCAAAATATCAGAATTTTATTAGAAAAGTACTTGTTGTCACTTTCATGGTCAAAAGTTTTAAGAACCAAAGATATATGTATGTAATTTTCAAAGTTTTATTCAGGAAGCAATATATGTCAGTATTTGATAGGATGTCCATGATTTTTCAGCACAGCCTGGATTCTTGTAGGCATACTGTTAACTAGCGTTTTAAAGTATGCCAGAGTGATTTCGTTGACCCATACATGCTTGAGTATGTCCTTTAAATCTGCTTCTGAAGTTGGACGGTGTGCTGCCACCTTTTTCTTCATAAGATTCAGACAGTTTTCAATTACATTGAGATCCGGAGAGTTTGATGGCCAACTTGGTAGCAGTTCTCATCACTGTTAAAACCCCTTTTTGCCATGGGCAGCTTTTTTCCTCAGTAAAGACCTAATCAGTTGATAGGGGTAATCTGGAATCTTTAAGCTCTGTACTGGGCTTCTGGGCTACTTCTATCTTTATTGGAACCTCTCTGTCAGGATGCCCTAATTTCCTCCTTTTGCTAGTATCCTTCAAGGATACATCCTTCCGAACCATGAACTCTTGGAAAAACTGTCAGCTTTCCCCTATTATCTAGTTTAAAAGCTGCTTTATTTCCTTTTTAAAGGTTAATGCCAGCAGCTTGGTTCCATTCCGGTTAAGGTGGAGCCCATCCCTTTGGAAAATCCCCTCCCTTCCCCAGAATGTTGCCCAGTTCCTAACAGCGAATCCAAATCCTCTTGTTTACACCATGATCTCATCCATGCATTGAGATTCCAAAGCTCTGCATGCCTTTTGGGTCCTGCGCATGGAAAGGGAAGCATTTCGGAGAATTCTACCCTGGAAGTTCTGGATTTCAGCCTTCTACACCTAAAAGCCTAAATTTGGTACTCGGTGCAAAAAGACTGGCTAGTGCCCATTTTGCTGCTGGACTACTGTCTACTTAGTTATTAAAAGTCTGAAGCCTTAGGGGGATGTTTACTAAAGTGCGGTAAACGTGACTAATGCGCGTTATACGACGTTAACGACCGTAGGCGCCGTATAACGCGTGTACCGACGCGCTAACGACCGTTAACGTAATACTACGCGCGTTAAGCATAGTTAATGATCGTAAAGTCCCGCGGCGCGTTAAAACAGCGCAGAAGGTGGAGAGTGGGTGGAGAGAAGGGGTCAATGGGTGGGGAGAGGCTCCCCTCACACTAACGCACTGAATTCCTGAGCTCAATTCCAACGCAAATGAAAACCTGTCGTTAAAGGCATTTAAAGGGAAGAGAAACCATTTCCGTCAGCAATGTACAGAAAAACCGGGGAAACCCACAAAACGTGAGCAGTGTGATACATGTGCACAGAACAAAATTTCACATAAAACGTTAAAAATGACCACAAGAAACATTTTAAAAAGCATAATTCAGCTGGGCAACAGTGATAGCAATGGGCAACAAGGAACAACACTCCCTGGAAAGCACCAAAAACAAAAGAAATGATGTGTGGAAGGGTCTACGCTCCGCAGACCCTTTCAAAGAGCATTTCATTGTAATGGAGCTGTCCTGGGAGTGTTGTGTAATGTTGCCCAATGATATCATTGTTGCCCTGCTTGGTTATGGGTGTGTGCCCCTTTTGTGAGGTCTTTTCTGAGGTTTATGTGCACCTTTGTCTGCATACAAGGTAAATGAGGCCACAGTAAACCTGTTGCAGAGCAGGGTTTTTGACTTGTCAGGCCGGTTTAACTAACTCCAGGGACTGCACTGTCTCTGTGGCCACAGTGTGGTGCAACAGACACAGCCAGTGCCTGTAAGACCAGAGGGTCACAGGTTCAAATCCCAGCTGGGGCTCCTGCCAACCCAGTCCCCATAGTTTTACCCACCACTAAACAGTGATAGTAAAGACACTCCTTTTATTGCAGAGAACATACGCATGGCCTATATTTTACCACACCAAACACAGACACCAGAAACAGGCACATTACCTAAAGCAGAGTCCCGCAAATGCAGTCCTGGAGGGCCCCACACCATTCCGGTTTCATGCTGCCTCTAATAAAGATGCCTGTGCTGCATAGCTATGCACCACCCCCATGGTATGCAGATGTAGCTCATGCATATTTATGAGGGACAGCATGAAAACCCGAACAGTGTTTGGAACACCAGGACTGGAGTTGGGGAACTCTGCCGTAAAGCAGCAGCCAACAGGGCCACACACACCCACCCACAGGCCCCATTGGCCAATGCCACCTGGAGAGGCAAGACATTGGGCCCTGCCTGTATCTCCCAATACTAGCAGTTGCATACCTTAGCAATGCCACCCTACACCTGGGTATATGGTACACAGCTATCAAACGTTTCCTCTGATAACTGGCAGATATCAATTCCTACGTTAAGCACATTTTGCTCATCGAGCTCCACCATAACAATCATTCTGATGTCTGCGGTGTGTGCTGCAGGTCTGGTCTCTGACAGTGTTCACCACCCTGGGGAGTGACCCCCCAACAGTCTTGTGTACCATATCCATGCCTGTACTATGCCCAGGACTGGTGTGGTGGGTATGGCTGCTGGCCACCTCTATAGTAGCACAATGCTGGCATAGGTGTGGGGGTGGCTGTCTGTCTATCCAGTGTGTGGTGGCTGCAAACACCTTCCACAGCCCACACTGCCAGCAATGTTGCCAGTATTGGGCTGCCAATGTGCATAATGAGGAGCAAGGTACCATGGGTATAGGCTGGACAGGGTGGCCTGGCCAGGGTGCATCTGCACAGGGCATAGGGCAGTGACAGGCACATTGTAGTGCCTGGCCACCACCTACACAGACAGGGTGACCTCAGTATATCCTGCTGAGAGATCACTCTCACCCTGACTGTGCAGTGACCACAGCATGGCTAGGCACTCCCATAGTGCTATCTAGTATTTCTCTCGTGATAAATATGGGTTTCCTTTTGGGACCCAGTCACTGATGTATCTGCTTGCTGTGTATGCTGACATCCCAGTTCTGGGTGCAGGCATCTCCACTGGGCACTAGTAGACTGTTTGCAGCTGGTAGGTGTTGTGATGGAGTGGCTTGCAGGGTGCAGTGGCTGATGGCTTGCACCAGGGGAATATCAGATAGTGGTGGGGTGCAGCATACCATATCCAGGCCTAATGTTGTGTTATGGCTGTGTACAGAGCTGCATTGACTGCCCTGTGGGGTGTCTGTTGCTCAGCAGGACTAGGATTAATGTCCCCCTCTACTGCCACCTGTGCAGGGAGGTAGACTGTGGATCTTTTGATAGGAGACCCTGTTTGCCACCCTCAGCCCTGGGGGAGGGGGGTGGTGGTGCATGGGGGCTACATCTGACTGAAACAGACAGAGATGTCCAAGGTGTTCCTGCAGAAACTACCTATCTCACACAGTAACACTGCTTTGGACCTGCGCCATGGCCTCTTTCAGCCATGGACGGTGCTGTGGACCTAGTGCTGGGCACCTCACTGCACCCTCAGGGTGAGCACAGTACCCACACAATGTGACGGTGTATAGCTACTCTGTGCCAGTACAACACACGGTCGGTACCCCCTATCAGGCCGAGGTGCTGTGGGGGTGCACATGGTCAGTTCCCCCTACCAGGCTGAGGTGCTGTGGGGGTGCATTCCCCATGGTGTGTATCTGTGGACAGCTGATTTGCATGTGCAGTGCATCATGGGTGTGACTGGCACAATCCAACCCTGTGAAACTCCAGCACCTGCTCACAGGCTCTGTTAAACCATAGGCCATCACACGTACATCTGTTAGTATAATGCATAGGTGCAAGACACCCTACAGAGTCTGTAATATAAGATGCCCACACTGGTAAAAACACACGTACCCACGCACGTAAAAACACACGTACCCACGCACAATTGTACGTGCGCAGCTACGCACGGGGCTACGCACATACCAATGCACGCAACCTCGCACGCACCAACGTACGTGGCTAGGCACACTCCGAGGGTGTTTTTCTGACACCAATACTCAGCGTAACGAAAAACATGCCTCCTCTTTCCCTCTGTAATGTACAGGGTGATGCCTGGGCCAGCCTTCTGCGTTAGGCACACTGGGGACTCGAACCCATGCTGCCTGTAACAGCGGTCAGTACCGTAACCATTGTGCTACAGCTCTGTTTCAGTGCTTTGTGTCTGTACGTCTTCTTACGTTTAACGCGCAGTGATGCGCCACGGCGCCCGGTAACGCTCGTTAATTTTTTTAACGCGCGTTAGTGGTGACGATGTACCGCCCATGTCCTTATTTGGGGTTTTTGTCACTACCGCGGCTCCTAACGCGAATTGCACTAACGCAGTTTAGTAAACATACCCCTTAGTGATACTTAAAAGTAAGGATATTGAATTTCCTACTGACATTTCTTTCTTTATTTATTTACATTCTCATATACTGCGCTATTCTGCATCAGTGCAGTTTACATTGAACAAACTGAAATTACATTGAACAGGGCATTATAACTTGGAGATAACTATTTTACAGGGAACATGGGCTATGGAGGGTTAAGTGGCTTGCCCAAGACCACAAGGAGCACCTGTGGGACTAGAAACCCCAGTCCTTCCGGCCCAAGTTTGCTGTCCTCTAGTGGGATTTGAACCCCCGACCTTCCGGCCTGAAGTATCTTGCCCCAACCACTAGGCCACTCCTCCACTGGCATTAATGGTCATATTCCAGTAATGGCCAAGGTGTGGTACTTGGGCATTATGTTAGATTCACAATTGACTCCCAAACGGTTCTTTAACATAGAGGCGAAAAGTTGTTTATTTATTTATTTTTATTTATATTTTATAAACATATACAAAGACCTGAATCCGTTCAGCCAGTAATATAACAATCCAGTTCCCCACAGGGGCTACCAACAACAGGTCATTCCTCTTATTGTTTTACTTTATACATGGTCATACAAAAGCCTTTTTTTCCCATCCCCTATTATACAAAACTACCCCCCCCAAACCCCCCTTCCCTCCATCCTCCCCTCCCCACCTCCCCCCATCCCTCAGATTCCCGCCTTATTCATCCATAATTCTATTTACATGTATCCCACTTCAGATATTTCCCCCATACACTTAGAAATCTTTGTGGTCTGTTATTCTTTAAGGCTGTAAGTTTGCTCATTAGATAAATGTGGCTCAGTGAAGCCTTATATTCCCCTATAGTAGGTACCATATATTGTTTCCATTTCTTCGCTATCAAGACTCTGAAGGCTACACACCCCAAATTTAAAAAAAAAAACCTCTGGTTACTTGTTAAACCTTCAGGTTTCCTCCCCAGCATCGCTATCGCTGGGCTTGGTTTTACTACTTTCTCCAGAATATCACTCAATATAGAGAACACTATTTCCCATATTTTATACATTTCTTCACAATGCCACCATATAGGCATATAGCTGCCTTTCTCCCTGCATTGCCTCCAACAGGAATCCTCTATCTGTTTATACATACTATGTACTCTCTCCGGTGTCCGGTGCCACCGATACATTATTTTATAATTATTTTCAATTAGATTTGTAGCCAGTAATCCTTTATAACGATTTTGGAATATTCTCCCCCACTTTTCATCCGCCCAACATTCCCCGAGATCGAACTCCCATTTCTTTTGGAAGCTACTTTCCCCTCTTCCTTGGTCATCATATTATACATTATCCCCAACACCCTCTTCCTTTGCCCTGCCAAAAAGATCTTCTCAATTTCGGTAACCTCTCCTCTAAGCTCTGGAACTACCTGATATCGCAGATAATGACATATCTGATTATATTTAAAGATATCCTTATCCTCCAGCCCAAATTGTTTTTGTAATACTTCAAAAATTTTTATTTTCAAACCAACCAACAGCTGTCCTATCCTTACTAACCCCTTCTCCTCCCATTCCTCAAACCCACTCCTCCCCAGTGCAGGGGCAAATCCAGGGTTTCCTCTAATAGGAATCAATCTAGGTATCCCATTCCTCCCCAGCCGTATCTGTTTCCATTTCATCCACAGATCCAGAGTCCTTTGTACATAAGGGTTGCTACTTCTACCCCTAGGTTGCACCGCCCTAGGCAGCCACATCCAGTCCCCTATCCTCCCTTGCATCCATTCCTTTTGTTCCACTTGTACCCACTCTTTCACTTCATCCGCTCCCCAGTCCACCAGTGCACTCGGTTGTGCTGCCTCCAAATATCTGGTTAGATCCGGGATGGCCATCCCTCCTCTCTCCTTCCTCTTTGTGAGAATCCTCCAAGCCACTCTATTAGGTTTCCCACCTCCTATAAACTTCATAAGTGTCCTCTGTAATTTCTCCATATATTTCTTAGATACCCATATAGGCAAAGCCCTAAAAAATGTATATCCATTGTGGCAGAATCATCATTTTAAATGCAGACATTCATCCCATCCATGACAATTTCTTACTTTCCTATTTACCCCATATATCTCTGGGCACTCCCTTACCCTCTGGGCCAGGGGCTCCATGGAAAGAACAAACAAAATTGGTGAAAGTGGGCATCCCTGCCGCGTCCCTCGGAATAATTCAAATGCCGGAGTATATTCTCCATTAATGCGGATTTTAGCCATAGGCTGCTCATAGATGGATTTTACCCACTGTAGGTAATTACCATCTATCCCCATGCGCTCTAGCACCTTAAAAAGAAACGGCCAAGATACCCTTTTGAACGCTTTCTCAGCATCTATTGCTAATAATACCATCTGCTCTTCTCCTCTTCTCCCCTCCCATATGGCATTCAATACTCTCCTTATGTTATCTGTTTGGCGTCCAGGTACAAAGCCTACTTGATTTTCATGTACTAACCTAGGCAAATATCTTAGTGTATTCTATTTGCTAATATTTTGGTGAAAATTATAAAATCGGTCCCCAGTAACGATATCGGTCTGTATGATCCACATAGGTTTGGATCTTTCCTCTGCTTTGGCAGGACGGTTATACCCGCCGTGCGCATTGTTTCTGGATGTTTCCCTCCTTCCTTAAATGAATTATATAGTCTTGCCAATGGGCCACTCAATAGCTCATTAAAGGTCTTATAGAACTTGTTTGTGAACCCGTCCATCCCAGGTGCTTTATATGCTGGTAATGATTTAATCACCTCCCTCACCTCTTCCGCTCTTATAGGTTTAGAAATCTGGTCTGACTCCTCCCTTGAAAGTGTAGGCAAATTTATTTGGAGGTATGCATCTATTTCTTCCTGTGTGCTACTACTATCCTCTGTATACAATTGCTTATAGAATTCCACAAATCTTTCCTGGATTTGGTCCACCTTCCTTACCTCTCTGCCTTTTACATTCCAAATTTTTGTGATACAAGACCTATTCTGATGTTTTAGTTTATACGCCAATAGTCGGGTAGGCTTATTGCCCAATTCAAACATCTGTTTGTTTGTTTGTCCTGGGCAAATTTGATCTCACCCAACTCCAATTCACCTAGCTCTCTTTTCGTTATCCTTAATTCCTGTATGCCCTTATCTTTTAGCTGCCCTTGCTTTTGAAGGCCCTCTAATTTCCGGATCCTCCTTCATAGTGCTTCTTTTTGCCCTTCCTTCTGCTTTTTCATATAAGAGCCTATCAAGATCAAATCTCCTCTCACTACCGCCTTTAGATACTCCTATAGTGTACAATCCTCCCTATCATTGAGCTCCAGGTATACCTTTTATGGATTGATTTATTTTCTCCACTACCTCTGAATTTTCTAATAATGACTCATTCAATGTCCATCCAGTTTTCTTCCTCTCTCTATTACCTAGATGAATGTCAATCCATACGGGCGCATGATCAGTCCACGTTCTCTCCCCAATCACACTTCTCTCCACCCCCACCACCATATCCAGTCTTGAAAATGATTTGTGCACCGGTGAATAAAATGTGAAATCTTTCTCCCTTCCTTTCAACTCTCTCCATGTATCTAACACCCCCAAGTTTTTACACATTAACTTTAACATTCTCCTATTTATGTCATCTCCATCTCTAGTGCCCTTAGAATTATCCAACTGGGGGTTGATTGTCAAATTAAAATCTCCCCCCATAATTACTTGCCCCTCCGCAAAATGTTCTATCACGGGGGTTAGACCCTCCATAAAATACCCCCTGTGTAGAGTTTTTGGGCCATAGATATTCACTAATGTGTACATTTGTTTCTGTATTTTTATCTTAAGCAGAATACATCTCCCCCCCCCCCCCCTGTGTCCTGTTGTATACCACAGACAGAGTACGGGATCTTCTCGTTTTTATCAAAATTCCTACTCCCCCTTTCTTCAAATCAATCTGGTTCGAAGCATACCACTGCCCCGGATACTTTCTATGTGCCACTCTCCATTCATCACTTTTCCTCAAGTGCGTCTCCTGCAGGAATATAATCCCTCCATTAATTCTACTTATTTCCTTAAACATTCTCTGTGTTTTAGTTGGTGTATTCAGACCACGTATTTTCATAGTCAGCACTCTTATCCTCTCCATTTATCCCCCCAGTACAAACCTCTCATCCTCTTGTGAATTATTTTATTTATTTATTTATACGCATTTATATACCGCATCTTCCACAGTTCAGTTGCGGTTTACAGAGAACAACAATTAACAAAGCAAGTTTGTTTTACAAGGAACATCATAAGTATGATTAACAGAATATAATTTATAAGGAACGTCATAATATAAGTCTAACAAAGTGAGACAAAACAGAACAGAATAAACTATATATATATATATATATATATATATATATATATATATATAATATATATATATATATATATATAATTAAAATATATATGAGTAAAAGGGCATAAGACGTGGATGGCAAGGAATCTGTTCCCCCCCTCCAATCCACCATCATTAATCAATTTCCGAGGCATGACTTCACCAAGCCCTGGCACACCCCTTACATCATCTTTCACATAAACCTGCAACAATACTCATTCAAAACACACATTATTGCCTGACACTCCGTCCCCTGCCCAGCATCTTACACTCTCTCAATTATTGACCCCATGCACAGTCACTTTTTCTTTTTCAGCCGCTCTCCTCTGGTTGGAGACTGTTCCGCTGTCCTCCTTCGGTCGCCTCCCCAACGCTGCATTCGATGAACTTTCCACCACTGGTACCTCCGACCAGCCTGCTTTCCTCAGTACACCAGCCGCTTCTTCCACCGTCCTCACGTGTGAGGTCACCCCTTTGTTGCTAAACTGGAGCCCAAACGGGAATGTCCACTTATATTTGACTTGTTCCTCTCTCAGGCGTTTTGTTATAGCAAGGTCCCTTCTTTTCCTCACTGTAATTGCCGATAGATCTGCATAAATTTCAATGCGCTGATTCTCCCAACAAATTTCAGACAACTTCCTTGCTGCTTCCATTACCACATTTTTTGTCGCATATTCATGGAAGCATGCCACTATATCTCGCACCCGGCCCTCTCTCCTGGGCCGCAGAGCTCTATGCGCTCTATCAATTTTCCAGCTTATAACTTTTCCATCCATACCTGCTTTTTTCAATATGTGGGTGCTAATGTTCTCTACCAACCTTGCACAGTCCTCTTTATCAGTACTTTCAGGCACCCCTCTTATCCGGATGTTTGCCCGTCTGGACCTATTTTCAAGGTCCTCCACTTTGGACCACAGGTGGTCTTGCTCTGTCTCCATTGTACCAATTTTCTCTTGGATACCGCTCACTGTGCCTTCCTGCACTTCCAATTTGCTTTCCTCTTCCTCCAGGCGCTGCCCAACTTCCCTGACATCCACTCTCAGCTCTTCCATCCACGTTTTCAACTCTGATTTAAAATGTGCCAGATCTTGTCGAATGGTGGTGAACAAGCCTTTCAGCTCACCTCTCAAATCCTGCAGATCACTGACATGGGGTGTTTCCACCTGCTTATCAGCGGGCGCCTCTCCTTCCGCTCCTGCACATGCCACTGCCATTTTTGTCTTCCCCGCAGCGCTCCCTGCCGAGGATTTATAGGCAAAGGATTTGAGGCCCGTCGCTCCTTTTTTCATTCCAGCGCTGCTCCGAGCCTTAGTGCTGGTTTTCCACTTAAAAGCTGGGCTTTTCTTCCCCTCCAGAGTGTGTTATCGCCGCAGGTTATGCTCGTATTCACGGAGCTCCCTGTTCAAGCTGCCATCGTGCCTGGTGACGTCATTTCCTCCAAGTTAGTTTTTTGTTTTATAAACTGAAATCAGATTGGGGCTTGAAGTGATATCTTAGGAGTTATTATGTAAGGTGATTCAAGCGCCTTATTATGTAAAGTTATTATGCAAGGTGATTCTGCTATATCTCTTGTAATCAGGGCGGGCCCGTCCATTGAGCAAGAATGTTTTTTGCACAGGGCCCCGCGTTTCAAGGGGCCCCGCGCAAAGAACATTCTGCTTTTTTCAAAATTAAATAAAAAAAAAAAACGCTGGCTGCTACTGCTGCCGCTGCCGCCGCCGCAGCAGCAGCAGCAGAATGGACTGTCCCGCGGGGCCCCCTCTGCCTGGCTGAATCCCTCCCTCCCTCCACGACGGCTGAGCCCCTCCGTGCCGGCTTTGAGAGTCGCGAAGGGAGAGTGTCTCCCTCGCGTCTCTGTTAAGCCTGCAGGGGCAGATGGGAAATTTCCCATCAGCCCCTGCGGGCTTAACAGACGCGAGGGAGACACACTCTCCCTTCGACTCTCAAAGCCGGCACGGAGGGGCTCAGCCATCGTGGAGGGAGGGAGGGATTCAGCCGGGCAGAGGGGGCCCCGCGGGACAGTCCATTCTGCTGCTGTTGCAGCGGTAGCAGCCAGCGTGTTTTTTTTTTTTTTTTTTAATTTAATTTTACTTGAGCCGATGGGGGGGGGGGGGTTTAGGACTGGTAATGGGCTAGGGGGGGGGCGGGGACTGGAAATGGGGGGGGGGGGTAAGACTGGAGGTGGGCTGATGGCGTCAAGACTGGTCACCGGCTGTGGGCTGATGGGGGCTGTCAGGTAATGGGCTATGGGGGGTTAGGACTGATAATGGGCTGATGGGGGAGGGGTTAGTACTTGAGGTGGGCTGATGGGGTTAGGAATGGTAAAAGGCTGTGGGCTGATGGGGGAGGGGGGTTAGGACTGGCAATGGGCTATAGGGGGCTGACTGGAAATGGTTGATGGGGTTAGGACTGCTAATGGGTTATAGGGGGGCTTAAACTGAAAATGGGGTGATGGGGAGGCTAGGATTGGTATTGGGTTGGGGGGTTGCTAGGACTGGAAATGGGCTGATGGGTGGCTAGGACTGGAAATGGGCTGATGCAGGGACTAGAAGGGAATGGATGCTGGGTGAGGCTGGAACTAGAAGGGAGCTGATGTTGGGAGAGGATTAGAATGGGATGGGGCTGGAAGAGTAAAATGGAGAAGGGAAAAATATATTTTGTGTGGGAGGGATAAAAAATCTACAATTGGCTGGGTATTGGGAGAGTAAGTGGGGATTGAGGATGGAGGGGTAAAATTTGAGTGGATGAAATAGGAATGAGGAAAGAGCAAAAGGAGAAAGATTAGTATGTTAAAGCAGATGTAGAGAGAGAATGGAAAAAAACTAGAAGAGAGAAGAAAGGACAAATGGACAGCAGACGATGGAGAGTTAGCAGAAGACACCAAGAAACCAGAAGAAAGTGGCTGGAGCAATTGCAGCTGAAAAAAAATGCACAAAAGGTAGAAAAATATCTCTTTATTTTGAATTTATTAATTGGAATATGTCAGCTCTGGTAAATGTGCATCATTAACGTCTGCGCTTTGTTTAGTACAAGAGCAAATTAATGTATAGTTTTATTTCTACAGTGTTGTACATTCCAAGTTTGGATTTTGGGATTCCCAGTTTAATTATTGTCTTCCTGTTTCTAAATTGTGATTACTTGTTTGGTAATGGTCTATGTTCTGCATGTGTAACTGAGCTGAGGTGTTCTGTTTTATATAATTCCTATTTGACCTTGCCACTTGTTCTCTTTCCCCAGTAGGTCATGTATTCTTGTTTTCTGAAATGTATTGGTTTAATATTTGCAGTGTTACCTTTTGATTGGTAGAGTATGGTGCTTTGTGAGTCCTGGTAGTGCTGTTAGGATACGGCGGGTTTACTATGGGCAGTGTTTGTAGTAGTTCCTAATGTGTCTGGCAGTTGGCACTGGATTATAGTAATGTAGGAATCTTTTAGTCTTTATCCATACACTCATTAAGAGGCACGTTTACTAAAAGTTAGTATATGGTAACATTATGCAAATATTTATGCAAATGAGGCCCCTTATGCAAATGAGGCCACCCCTGCTTGTAATGTTATATATTTTGGACTTCCGGATAATATTCTTAGAGCACTATAATTGGCTCTAAATGCTGCTTTTCATGTGATAAATGGCTCAAGATGAGTGGATTATATTTCCATTTAAAATGCAAAAGTTGCACTGGCTGACTGTTAATCATGTGCTGTTTAAGATCTTATGTCTTATCATAAATCTATTTTTGTTGACCTGAAAATAGGATTTTGACAATTGTTACCCTCAAACTTTCAAAGCTTTTACAAGTGTTGTATAGGAAGATACTTATATTTATTTTATTTAAAAGTTTTCTATACCGCCTTATCAGTCAAAGTGGTTTATAAGTAACATAATTGAAACAATTACATCATAACAGGATTAACTATGTACAGTGTATTTAGTTGTGTTTGTCATAAATGCAGCTAGTTGCACTGTAATGTTCTGCTTTTGATGTTATGAAGTATGTATGTTTTTTTATGTTATCTACCTAGAAATTGGTGATAGGCGGGCTATAAGTTTTTATAATAAATGAAATGACTGGAGAATAAGTTGCAAAAAGGAGAACAGAGTGAGAAGTGAAGGGGCAGTTGATGATTTTTTGATTGGGGGGGGGGGTTAAAATTCCCCCCCAGCTTCTTTCTGCCTCTTCCCCCAAGCTTCTTAGTTGATATTCTGTGGGGCATCAAGTTAGATGGGGGTCATAGCCTTAGTCGCCCACTCCATGCTGTTGCCTGTGGGAAGTAGGATATATTTTTTGGAGGTAGCTTCTATTCTTTCATAGCGTCAGCTCTGTTTTCCAAAAATCAAATTGTGAGGAAGAATTATTTATGAATCCAAGGCTTCTGTTAATGTTTTTCCTTTTTTACTGTAGTACAGAGAGAGACACCGCTGTGGTTCAGTTCTGTTTCACGGTCATATTTCCTTTTAGCACAAAATCATCCAGCTGGAGGTTTAATAGCAAATATACAAACAACCAAAGGTTAAACAAATTCATCTTGGACTGCTCTCTCATTTTAAGTGTAAAGGTTAAAATGATAAATAAGAACTTATGAAATGATTTTGTAACAACAATTTTCCAAGTGTTTCTGCTAGGAAAAAATCCAAATTTACAAAGAATTTCTTCACTTGGCAGGCATTAAGAGTATTAAAGCTGAAGTGTTTGTTTTCTGGGCCAGGGCAGCCAGACTTTCACACTCCAAGAACCAAGAGACTAGAATCTAGAATACACAGTACCAAAGATCTTGACTTTTTAATAAGAGAATGAGATCCCCAATGGGGACCTCCCCATACGTCTAATAGTCACTCTTTCAGTTCCCCCACATTGTGCCACCATTCTCTCTTGTACCCTCCTTTCCTGGCATTGCAGATCAGAATTCTAAGATGGTGAAAGACTTGGCAGGTCCTTTCAAACTGGAGATATTTTAAAAACATGAAAAATCAATCCAGCCTCAAACGTGTATCGGCAAGTAACGCATTATTGGCTCCTAAAGCTATGCCCTTGGCTGTGTGTGGGGGGGAAAAATGGATAAAAAAATGTTGCCCACATGAAAGCACTTTTTAATATTGCTTATTATATTGCAAAGAGCAACAAACCATTTTCTGACTTCAAAAATTTGTTGGAACTGATGGCTACTAGGAGGTGAAGTAAGAGATGAGTATACAAATGACAAGCGGTGCAAAGAGTTTTTTTCACACATCACAAAAGTAATTAATAAGATCTGATTTGCAAACTACAGGATTCAAAGTATGTCAGTTTGTTGCTAGATGGATCCACAGACAAGGCAGGCGTTGAAGAATTGATTTTATGTGTAAGATATATCAAGAACAATGGAGTGAGAAAGTATCATGATCGGTCGTACCTCTAGAAGGTGCAACGGCAGATGGATATTTGGCAGCCATTCAGCAAGAACTGGATAAGCATGGACTCCTGGACTGGCTGTCTTCCAGTCAACTGGTTGATATCAGTACTGATGGTGCAGTTGGCATGATTGGAGCAGAAAACAGATTAATACCAAAAATTTGTCAGCACCTGAGCCATGTACTTGGTGTTTGCTGTATTGTACATAGATTAAGTGTGCTAAATGCAGTGAAAAATGCAAAGTATGTTGAAGATTTTGATTCAGTTTTGGAGACGCTGTACAAATTCTACCAGTACAGTGTGGCAACTTTAGATAGCGGAAAGTCTAGAAAATAAAATACAAACATTTCGGTACCTACACAATATAAGAAGAGTGTCCAGAAAAGTTGGAAATGTGGTGGTCATTGTTTTACACCTTGAAAGTATTGCTACAGAAAAGGAAAATATTTCTGCAGTTGCGACGGGTCATCTGAGAAAACAAATTGATTTCATGTTGGTTCACATGCTCCATTTTCTCCTGGACTACCCTGGAACAATAAACCTCTCTCCTTCATCTTGGCTTTTTATGATCTCTTACACCTTTCAGCACAGGGAGTCATGGTGGCGAAGAATGGCTCGCCAGGGGCTATGGCTTGGAAATTGTTCAACAGATGTCGCATCTAAGGAGCGCTTGGCCAAATTGCCCTTTAGGGACAGGCTCCTGTTTGGCGAGGACTTGGGGAAAGTTAGTCAAAAACCTTGGCGAGGTCAAGCCACAGTGGCTGCTGGAGGATAAGTCCAAGGGCCCTCCAAGCACTCTTTTTCTCCGTCATTGGGGGCGTCATCTTTGCGGCCAAAGTTCCGCAATTCTCGTCTGTATCAACCGAATAAGCAGACCTCCTCCTCCTCCTCCTCTTCCGGAACCAGATCCAAGTCCAGTCCTTTCAAGGCAGATGCTGGGCCTATTCGCAGACTTCTGTGGTGGAAAAGCCCTCTTCCTCCTGTCTTTCCCTCTGACTGTTCCATGGCCCATTCTCACTTCTTTCAATTGGGAGGTGTCTACTACAATTTTATCGCAAATGGGCCCATCTGATGACAGATCGCTGGATGCTCAACATTATAAAACAGAGATATGTGCGCGAGTGTGCTCAAAGGGGTTAACTGCAGTTTGAGAGTTCCACAGTTCGGCAAGGAAACGCTGCAGTTGGTTCTCCAGGTGATCTGGAAGGACGAATTCCTCACCTCCTTGGATTTGGTAGAAGCCTATGTTCACATTCCCATCTGAGAGGACCAACAGCGCTTTCTCTGGTTTGCAATCTTGTTCTCTCACTACCAGTTTTGTGTAATGCCCTTCAGCCTGGCCATCTCCCCTCAGATGTTCTCCAAGGTGATGTTGGTAGTTCTGGCCTCCCTACTTTATATCTGTTCATAACACTTTTCTTCCTGTTTCATCAGCAAGCAACCTTGGGGTCATCTTTGACTCCTCTCTCTCCTTCTCCACACGCATCCAATAGATAGCTAAAAGCTGTCATTTCTTTCTCTATAACATTAACAAAATTCACCCCTTCATTTCTGAACACACTACTAAAATGCTTATCCACTCTTTAGTCACCATCTCTCTTGACTATTGCAACCTCCTCCTTGCTGGTCTCCCTCTGAGTCATCTGTCTCCCCTTCAGAACTCTGATGTGTGGTTAATCTTCTGCCAGCCCCAATATGCTTATTTAACCTCTCTTCTGAAGTCATTTGGCTCCCATTCTGTTTCCGTATTCAATTCAAACTTCTCCTTCTGACCTATAAATGCATTCATTATACTGTTCCTCACCACATGTCCTCTCTCCCTACACCCCTCCTTGTGAATGCTGCTCTTCAACTGACCTGCTTCTCTCTTTGTCCATTTCTTCCACAACAGGGGAGGGGGGAAGCAAGGAGACAAGTGTTGGATGGGGGCGAAGTAGGGAGACATTCTGGACAAATGGGGGGGGGGGGAGACAGGAGGACAAATGCTGGATAACACAGAGGGGAAGAAGAGTTGGGGAATGGAAGGACTGGGGGTCAAGGTTGAAAAGTGGTAGGTAGATGGCGTAAAAAAAAAAGGAGATTGAGAACTGGCTAGTAAAGAGTAGTGAAATCTGGGTGGCCAGAGAGAGAGAAATAAATGGAAGAAAGGTGGAAAGAAAAAAAAATATCCAAGATGGAAGGAAGTGAAGAAGAGAACAAAAATGGAGTGGAGGAGTGGCCTAGTGGTTGGGGCAAGGTACTTCAGGCCGGAAGGTCGGGGGTTCAAATCCCACTAGAGGACAGCAACCTTGGGCCGGAAGGACTGGGGTTTCTAGTCCCACAGGTGCTCCTTGTGGTCTTGGGCAAGCCACTTAACCCTCCATAACTATTTTACAGGGAACATGGCATATCTCCAAGTTATAATGCCATGTTCAATGTAATTTCAGTTTGTTCAATGTAAACCGCACTGATGCAGAATAGCGCGGTATATAAGAGAATGTAAATAAAAAAGGAGAGAAAATAAATGGCAGATGGAGTAGAAACCGTAGAAAGAGAGCTAAGAGAAGACAGAAGAAAGCAGAAGCCTCAGATCGAGACCAGCATGATCAGAGTATAAAATGGTCAGATAACAAAGGTAGAAAAAATAATTTTATTTTCAAATGAGTGATTGGACTTTGCACTATTTTTATATTTTACACAGTACAGGTAAATGAGTTTTTTTTTTTTTTTAATTGTTTTTTTTTTTTTATTGCTCTGGTATTGCATAGTATGCAGTGTCTGTCGTCTTGGGCTTTCAGTTTAATTTTTGTCTACATATTTTTATTTTCACTTTAGGTTATCCTCACTTATTCAATACTTGGCGAGGGTCTGTGTTCTGAGTGTGTGACTGAGGCTAGGAGTTATGTTAACATGGAGTTTTGAACGAAGGGACCTGTATTGTAGTAATTTTGACTTTTTAGCTTTTCAATCGGTTTATTGCTGCTTTTATCTGGGTAGGCCCCTTGTATGAGATTTGGGCGTTTATGCTGGTATGATATGGTTGATTTGGTCTTGTAGATCATCAGTGACTTTTGTAGGGTTTTGTATTAATTCACAATATGCCTGGTACTGAAGAATGTTTTGTTAGTGAGATGGCCAGAATCGGATTTTTTTAAAAATTAGATATTGAGTTTTGTGGGTGGATGTCCTAGTTCTGCTCTGCACCCATTGTTTGTGGGGGGCGAGGGGGAGGGAGGGGTTCTGTGAATGCCAAATATATGTTCAAAAAGAAAAAGCAACAACCATAACACAGTTTATAACAAAATAAAATGAGTTATTTAATTTGATGTTATAAACTGTGCAGTGGTTCTTGCTCTCTCTTTTAGTTCAGTGGTGTTGCGAACAACATCTTTTTATTTATTTATTTTTTTTATTTCCTCATTATCTAATTAACTTTCTGATTTGGTTCAGTCCCTGACTGCAGTTTTGAGAGAGCCTCCCCCCCCCCCCAGCTTGGGGAGGGGGCACCATCTCATCCCTCACCTCAGGAAGTAGATTTGAACTGCCCCTGCCGATCAGCCATCACTCTAGGGCAGCGATGGCGAACCTATGGCACGCGTGCCAGCTGTGGCACGCGAAGGCCTTGCAGCTGGCACGCGGGAAGGTCCGCAGAAAAATAAAAAGCTGGCTCTGACTGCTGCCGCGGACGCGGCAAGGGCAGAATGCAGCGTCCCGCGGGGCCCCCTCCGCCCGCTAAGCCCCTCTGCAAGAGCTTTCAGATTCGCGAGGGAGAGCGTCTCCCTCGCGTCTCTGTTAAGCCCGCAGGGGCTAATGGGAAATTTCCCATCAGCCCCTTTAGACGCGAGGGACTGATGGGAAATTTCCCATTAGCCCCTGCGTGCTTAACAGACGCGAGGGAGATGCTCTCCCTCGCGAATCTGAAAGCCCTTGCAGAGGGGCTTAGCGGGTGGAGGGGGCCCCGCGGGACATTGCAATCGGCCGCGGCAGCAGCCAGAGCCTGCTTTTTTTTTTAAAAAAATTTGCGGGGGGGGGGGGGGGGTTAGGACTGCTAATGGGCAGGGAGGGGGGGGGTTAGGACTGCTAATGGGCAGGGAGGAGGAGGGGGGGTTAGGACTGCTAATGGGCAGGGAGGGGGGGTTAGGACTGCTAATGGGCAGGGAGGAGGAGGGGGGGTTAGGACTGCTAATGGGCAGGGAGGGAGGGGGGGTTAGGACTGCTAATGGGCAGGGAGGGAGGGAGGGAGGGGGGGCTAGGACTGCTAATGGGCAGGGAGGGAGGGGGAGGGAGGGAGGGGGGGTTAGGACTGCTAATGGGCAGGGAGGGAGGGAGGGGGGTTAGGACTGCTAATGGGCAGGGAGGGAGGGAGGGGGGGTTAGGACTGCTAATGGGCAGGCAGGGAGGGAGGGAGGGGGGGTTAGGACTGCTAATGGGCAGGGAGGGAGGGAGGGGGGGTTAGGACTGCTAATGGGCAGGGAGGGAGGGAGGGGGGGAGGGAGGGGGGGTTAGGACTGCTAATGGGCAGGAGGGAGGGGGGGTTAGGACTGCTAATGGGCAGGCAGGGAGGGAGGGAGGGGGGGGTTAGGACTGCTAATGGGCAGGGAGGGAGGGAGGGAGGGAGGGGGGTTAGGACTGCTAATGGGCAGGGAGGGGAGGGGGGGGTTAGGACTGCTAATGGGCAGGCAGGGAGGGGGGGGTTAGGACTGCTAATGGGCAGGGAGGGAGGGAGGGGGGGGGGGGGTTAGGACTGCTAATGGGCAGGCAGGGAGGGAGGGAGGGGGGAGGTTAGGACTGCTAATGGGCAGGGAGGGAGGGAGGGGGGTTAGGACTGCTAATGGGCAGGGAGGGAGGGGGGGTTAGGACTGCTAATGGGCAGGGAGGGAGGGGGGGTTAGGACTGCTAATGGGCAGGGTGGGAGGGGGGGGTTAGGACTGCTAATGGGCGGGAAGGGAGGGAGGGAGGGGGGTTTAGGACTGCTAATGGGCAGGGAGGGAGGGGGGGGTTAGGACTGCTAATGGGCGGGGAGGGAGGGGGGGGGTTAGGACTGCTAATGGGCGGGGAGGGAGGGAGGGGGGTTAGGACTGCTAATGGGCAGGGGGGGAGGGGGGGTTAGGACTGCTAATGGGCAGGGGGGGGCGGGCGGGCGGGGTAGGACTGCTAAGGGTATGGGGGGTTTAGGACTGCTAATGGGCGGGCGGGGGGGGGTAGGACTGCTAATGGGCTGGGGGGGTAGGACTGCTAATGGGCTGTGGGCTGATGGGGGCTGTCTGGAAATGGGGTGATGGGGGTTTAGGACTGGAAGTGGGTTGATGGGGGGGGGCTAGGACTGGTATTGGGTTGGGGGGTTGCTAGGACTGGAAATGGGCTGATGGGGGGCTAGGACTGGAAATGGGCTGATGCAGGTACTAGAAGGGAATGGATGCTGGGTGAGGCTGGAACTAGAAGGGAGCTGATGTTGGGGGAGGATTAGAATGGGATGGGGCTGGGAGAGTAAAATGGAGAGGGGAAAAATATTTTGTGTGGGAGGGATAAAAAATCTACAATTGGCCGGGTATTGGGAGAGTAAGTGGGGATTGAGGATGGAGGGGTAAAATTTGAGTGGATGAAATAGGAATGAGGAAAGAGCAAAAGGAGAAAGATTAGTATGTTAAAGCGGATGTAGAGAGAGAGAATGTAAAAAAAAAAAACTAGAAGAGAGAAGAAAGGACAAATGGACAGCAGATGATGGAGAGTTAGCAGAAAACATGAAGAAACCAGAAGAAAGTGGCTGGAGCAATTGCAACTGAGCTGAGGTATTCTGTTTATGTAATTCCTTTTTGACATTGCCACTTGTTCTCTTTCCCCAGTAGGTCATGTATTGTTGTTCTCTGAAATGTATTGGTTTAATATTTGCAGTGTTGCCTTTTGATAGGTATGGTGTGGTGCTTTGTGAGTCCTGGTAGTGCTGTTAGGATACGGCGGGTTTGCTATTGGTTCTAAATGGGCAGTGTTTGTAGTAGTTCCTAATGTGCCTGGCGGTTGGCACTGGATTATAGTAATGTAGAAATCTTTTAGTCTGTCTTTATCCATACACTCATTAAGAGACATGTTTACTAAAAGTTAGTGTATGTTAGCATTATGCAAATATTTATGCAAATTGACGTGCTGGCACTTTGAGGAAATTCTTTGGTTTTGTGCGGCAGTTTGGGCACTCGGGCTCAAAAAGGTTAGCCATCACTGCTCTAGGGTCTCTCTCACACACTCATTGCCCTTCCCCATCAGCCATTACACACAGTCTCTCTCCCTCTCCCTCTCCCTCTCCCTCTCCCCCTCTCTCTCTCTCACTCACACATCCCCCCTGCCCCACCCTCATCCAAGGTTTCTTATCATTCCTACTGTACTTCTCCCTCCACCGCAATCAGCAGTCTACAAATGGCTCAAGCCGTGTGGTGGAGGACGTGCCTACAGATCGCACCATTACAAGTCTAGTGAGACTTGAAACAGCGCGATCTGCAGACATTTCCACCACCACACAGCTGGAGCTCTTTGTAGACAGCCGATTGCGGTTGAGGGAGGAAATACTGTGTCAAACTCTCAAGGCCTTCAAATCCTGGGCACTAGGACTTCCTTTCCTGTTCTATCCTATCGGAGGGGGCAGGAGAAGGAATGACAGGATACAAGCGCATGCACGTATGCGCTTTAAAGACTGCCGTGGTTTCAAAGAGGCGATCACCGTGCCGCCCATCGACTCCCGGTGAGAGACTGGATGTCGGGGTCAGCGCAGCAATGGCATGTGGTGTGGTGGGAGCGGCACATCGGGACAGTCTAGGGCCGAGACACCCACCAGGGTCTGCTGCCCTAGGTAACCACCTAGTTCATCCATTGGAAAGGCCGGCCCCCGAGGGCAGAGGTTCTCAACCCAGTTCATGGGACACACCTAGCCAGTCAGGTTTTCAGATACCCACAATGAATATGCACAAGTGACATTTCCATACAATGGAGGCAATGTATGCAAATCTACTTCATACATAGTGACCGAGTTATCCTGAAAACGTGGCCGTTTAGGTGTGTCCCAAGAACTGGGTTGAGAACCTCTGCCCTAGAGGCAAATCAGAGAAGTACCTCGAGGGTGTCATTCTAGAAAGGAACTTACCACTGCTTCCCCCACCTCATATAAAAAAGGAAAAAAAAGGCTTATGGCAATCTGTCTCCCAGATGTGCAACGTTCCCTGATAAATTGTAGATGCTGGAAGAAAGTCAGTAAGACGTGAATGGAATTGATTTAAAAGTAAAAGCTGAGCAGATAAATAGCCCCTGAAGCAGTGCTACCATAATGGTCTGAAACAATAGTGCTTTGTTGGGCTGTGTTTTGTGGCTTGCGGTTTATTCGGACTTGATATACCACCCTTAACCAGAGGGGGATTTTAATAAAAAAAAAAGTATGAAAATAACATACTGTATGTATGTTTAAGAAAAAATGAATATTCTTTAGAAAAATTCTTTAGAAAAAAAACCTCATTAAAATGAACAAATAAGAGGTCCATCTGGTGATTTATACCAGCATGGTATCTGTAAGTCCAACAAAATTTTAAAAAGCAGAATAGAATGATATGCATTTATTACACAACTGAGAGAGTTTGGGATCATTTAATAGGGTGTATTAATTATTAGGAGCACTCCAACATTAAAAGAAAAACCTTTAATTGAACTTACAGAATATCAATATGAACAAGATATCATGTATGTAATAAAGTTGACATTATTACTATACATTTAGTGGGTGATGCCCAACCTCATATTGTTTGTATTATTGAAACCTGTTTGCAGTGTTATGCCCAAGAGGTTATCATATTCTTCATTTTCCTAGTTGATGGAAAAAGGAGGAGGTGTACAAGTTGTATTTATGCAGTTGTTGGATATTCAACTTTTTAATAGTAACTCAGGCTGAAAAGATATCTTTGGGTTTGAGAGAGTTTTTAATATCACCACTTGGATAGGTGTACTGTTAATATCAGCCCCTGGTGCCACTGAAAGTAATCACAGTGTTATGTGGGAAATGATAAACCAGCTCCCTCATCATTCTGCTAGACCAGTCCAGATGACTGGATTATGCTTTCTTGCTAGTAGGTGGAGAAAATCGGAAACCACAGGAGAAGAAGGTATCCGCAAGGGCAAGCCAAACCAGAAGCGGACCACCAAGGACCAGGCCTACACGCAGGTGTGGTAATATGCAAAAGCAATTTATTAGAAGACCCAAATAGCTGGTCACATTTGAGAGACAGGAAAATTTTTCTTGGCCCAAAACATAAATGCTATTATAAAAAACAATAAAATAACATTGATAAGGGACAACCTGACTGCACCTAAAATTGATGTATGACAAGCTATGAAAGAACAAACCATTCCATTAAATTAAATATATGTACACAATTGAAAGGGCTTAATTGATAATGAGTATGAATGAAAATGACTGAAGAATCAGTCAGCATCTCAAAGAGACACACACGCAAACGGCATAACAAAAGAAATGGGAAATAAAAAGAAAACCATACACAAATAAGAGCTTAAAAATATTTAAAAAAATTAGAAATGATTTTTGGGACAATCGGCATCTAAAAAGCGCGAGCAGCATAAGAAGAAAAAAAGAGGAAAAAAGAAAACTCGTTCCATTGAACATACATGCACAAATAGGAAAGCTTAAAGGTGACTGTTAGGTCAGTCAGCATCTATGAAGCGCACCCGCGCAAACAGCACACCATAAGGAACAAGGAAAAAACCCATTCCAGAAAACATGCATACACTGATAAATTAAAATTTATTAGGTTAAAAGGGGAATCGCAATAAAAACATACAATGGTAAGGTGAAAGAAGTACAAACTGACTGTAGGGTCAATCGGCATCTCAAACACAGCCGCACAAACGACCTGACAAAGGAATAGAAAGGGAACCTTCCATTAAGCATGCAAACGCAAATATAAGAGCTTAAAAATTATAAGAAATAAAATGATTAATAGGATAATCAGCATCTAAAAAGCGCGCCCGCGCAAGCAGCATACCAGAGGAAATAAAAGAAAAAACATTATATTGAACATGCATACATAAATAGAAGAGCTTAAAAGAAGTATGAATGGTTGAAAGTGACTATTAGGTCAATCGTCAATCGGCATTTAAAAAAGCGCAACCGCGCAAGCAGCAAAACAAAGGGGACAAGAAGAGAACTTTTCATGAAACGCACATACTAAAATAAGAAAGCTTGAAAAATGTAAATAGTTAAAATTGACGGTTAGATTAAACAGGGGAGGGACATCGCAATAAAAATAGGCAATGGTAAAGACGAAAAACGTACAAACCACCATGAATTGTAATGAAGACAGTGGATGTGTCACAACAAAGGATACATAAAGATATTTTGAGAACAGTGAAAGGGCCAAGGCATACCGCCGCAAACAGCCAAGCCAACCATAGGGATAAAATATTTGTTGTAAAAATATCAGCTGTGACAAAAACTAGCAAAAAAAAGCAAACCTTAGATCGCTATCAACAAGAGACAGATAAAAGAGTATCATGCAAAAAACATCGCGATGTATAGATAAACGGAGTGTAAAATAAAGGATAAAAAAGCTCTAAACAAAAGGACTTGCAACATTACCAGCGTCGTTGCTATGCGCGGGAAAACGCCGCACAGAAGCAGATAGGGTATTTAAATAGTTCCAAAGCGAGACTACTGTTTATGTAAGGAATCATTTCAGAAGTAAAAGATAGAGCTGTTTTAAATAATTGCTGAACCTTAACATTTTTAAGTGTGTATGCTACTTGTATTGAACTAGACATACAAGAACTACAAGAAATCATTCTGCTAAAACATTACAATCTAAGTCTTTTTCCTAAATAAAGGTGGGGGGGAGGGGGAAAAAGAGGGGAGGGGAGGTGAGGGAGGGGGAAGGGGATGAAATTTACATAAGAGTACAATTATTTGAACTACACTAAACACCCAAGACTGTAACCCACAACTATGCTGCTTATTATACAAAATATAATACTAACAGCAATATGACACAGAGAAACTTGTAAAACATGCTGATGCAAATGTGCAACGTCAAAACTGCAGACGATAATAAAAGGATATAATAAATAATCATAATGATAAAATTTAATTTTTTAAAAAAAAGTGACGTGCTATAGATCACAAAAAATGATGGTATTCAATCTCTTTGTTTAAACCTTGCGGAACAACTGTATCAAATGAAAAGATATAACGCTGTTCCTCTTGAATTAACCGACGGTCACGATCTCCACCTCACGGAGGTTTCTTGATTTGTTTGACAACAAAAAAAACTTTAGGTCATCAAGAGTAGGTTGGAATGTAGACCAATGCTCAACTAAGGGAGCTGTGAGGATTTATTTATTTACTTCTGAAATGATTCCTTAGTGGTCCGCTTCTGGTTTAGTAGGTGGAGAAAAGCCAGTAATTGCCTTCCTCTAGCAGGTGGCAAAGTATGTGGACTGGTGCAGCAATGCAGATAGGTCCGACTCTCCTGGCGCACATTATGGTGCAATGATAATTGAGATTGAGTCCTGAAGGGCTCAACATTGCTCGGAGCGTGGGTATGCCCCTGTCTTCTCAAGCTGCCAGTTACTGTGTCCAGTACTGTTTCCCATGGATTTGGTGGGTCAAAGAGGTTCAGGAGAACCCCATGGGCCCCTGATGGGGGCCAGTAGGTTGAGCCCAGGCTCTCCTTCCCTCTTGCTGTACCTTATCTGCATGCACATTGTGGGTTGGTTTTTTTTTTTAAATTTTCTGTTTCATTTTTTGACCATTGATTAACATCGGGCTTTATTTGGCTTTTTTGTCTGTTTGATAAAGCAGATTAAAATATCAGGCCTTTCCTTGGCAGCAGGGCCTCCCAGAGCTGTGTAGGCGTTTGGGGAAGCCCAGATCAGGTTTCCTGATGGGACTTTTTCAGGTGCTTTGGAAGCATATATGGTTCCCGAGCATGCTTTACAGAGTGCTGCAATATGTACTTTAATAGTCAGAATCTAAAGATTAAATAACTCAAAGACTTGGCAGTGATAACTTAGGTTTGACTTTGTCCTTTTATTTGTTGTTCACCAAACAATCTGATCAGTTTTTTCCATTTCACTGAAACACATACAACCAATTTAACACAGCTGTATAGCCATCTGATCCCTTGAGCTTGTGATAAGGAAGCTTATCATAGTTCAGGGAAAAATAATGTAAGAGGTGAATTGGCTTTGTATAAGCAACCTGTGCTGGCTGGTAAAAGCATTAAAGAAGAATGTTTACATAAAAGACTACCAGACCCAGAATGCACTACGTTACAGAAAGCCTCTAGGAGAGCTGAAGTGGGGAAACGTGTGCCTCATCAAGGAAGCTATGATGTAATCCCTAATCACCCATCTCCAAGGGCAGGGCTTGATTCAAATCACCTGGACTATGCTAGGGTGGAGTGACCATCTAGACACTTTAAAACTAGAGAAAATTCTTCACAAAGGAAGGAGAGGAAGCAAGACTGGCAGAGACAACAACCGCAACAGCAGAGAGAACACAGAAGGAAGAACAGCAAGACGTCCAGGAGGTCTAAGAAAGGAGCCCGTGGCAGTACGTACGTTGGGAGAGATTCCTGGGACAAGCACACTCCATTGGACTGGAAGAAACCAGAGGCTTGGAGATATACAGCCAGGAACCCCCAGAGAGCACCTGTAAAGGAGACGGCTGCATCTAGAGAAAGGAGCTCAAATACCTATTTAAGGAGGTATGAGAAAAGAGACCTAAAGTCCAGAGATTCTGACTGGAGAGCTGGGCACAGAAGCTTCGCAACCTACTACCCAGAGAGGAAACCTAACAATGTGATCTCAGGTATGAACTCTGATCTGTTCCCTAGCTTTTCGCAAGGAAGACAGCAGGGAAACAAAAACTATCCTGATAGTGATCAGTTAGAGAATTCCTCTGAGCCAGTGTATGAAAATGAGGCCATGATATTTCAGGAGCAAGGGGAAATATCAAATGGGCAAGTAGAATGCATGGACTGCTCTCTGACTAAGCTGTTTTAAAGTAGCCCTCAATTAAGCATTAAACACCAAAAGGAACTGTGCTATGTTTTTTCAACTACTCAGAAAAGCTTCTTTAAGTGAAAGCTTTAGGGTAAGTTGGTGCCACGTGGTGAGGGGACCAGCAAGGGTTTGCAGCTGGTTGAAGTACATGTGATTAAGCCAGGCACAAGTGCACGTGGGACTCTGGAAAGAAAACTTCTTCACTGTGTGTATGGAAGAAAGTTGTTTTGATAAAGAACATTATCCTTTTGGGTTTATTTTTCATTTTAAGCACTGCTAAGAAAGTTATTAGCAGGGGCTAGAAGAAAGACCTTTTCTGTTCCATCAAGGTCTTTATTAAGTGATTTCCCAAGTTTCAGTTGCCTTATTTATTTGTTCTGTTTTCCTGAATACAATTCCTGAAGAAAATATCCTATTGATGTTACCAAGCATATCTGTGCGAGGGAATAACTCCCCATAAATAAAATCTGTTTTCTGCTTACACTCAAGCAACTACAATTCATTATTTTTGTTGAACGGCTGATTTTGTGTGAATGGACTACAACTCCCACAAACTTTTGCAAGCCATGTAAATTCCTGTCTTTGCCAAGATTGTGGAACTTTCACAAGCACACCCGTTTACAAGCTGCAGTTAACAGAAACTTTACAATAGATTGAAATATCTGGAAAATGCAAGCCTTTTGCATTTCAATATATGTTACTACCTAAACATTACGCTGCATGCCACCTTAAATCTTTATCAAAAAATCCACTGCTCCTCAGAATTGTAAAGTTTTTTTTAAGCTGGGATAATCAAGTGTTCCAAAGCACTGTTCACCCTCTTTCTTTCTTGCACATAACAAGCACACAGCCAAGTGCTCCAGGCCAGATAACTTCAACTCAGCACAGGTACTTTACAGGCAATCTTCCCAGTTTCTTTAGCTGAGTAAATCATCCCGTTTCAGTTCAAAGGCTCAAAACCGTGTTCTCCTCAGCAGAGAGTTAGTTTCCTCTGGAAAGAGCACAACCAGGTAAATGCTACCAGGTTTAACCCACTCCAGTTTTTCCACCTCGTCTTTCTCCAGGTTTGCAGCTTCAGCAGTGTCAAGTCTGAACATCAACAAACACATGTTCTTTATTATCTCAGTTACAAACCCTGCAGAGTTCTCAATCTCTTTAAACAGTACTGCGGGGTTTCACCAGTTCTCCCTGATCTTCAATACTAGTATTTGGAGGGGACAACTATCACCGTTTTACCTCTGCAGTTTACTTAAGTACTTCCCTACTTACAGGCCAATGCAGAAAGCTGGCACTGAAGTTGTGCGCTATTAGCTATGTACGTGTTTTCATAATCCACCAATTGCTGCATATCAGCGCTGAAGTTTTGTGATGTGTGTGTATGCAAATGAGTTGCGCACAAAACTTTGGCGTAAAGTTGAAAGGAAGGGAGCCAATGCATATGCAAACAGACACGTTTACAAGCGGCCATGTGCACATGCATGTAAATTTCAGGTGCTCATGTTAAGTGTACAGAACATGCACGTTCTCTGATCATTAGCAAAGTCAGTAACAGCCTGATGGCGCCCACCCCATAATAATCAAACACTATTTCACTCAAAAATATACTTTTATTAAATCACAACAAGAAGAGGCATAACAGTAAATGGAGAATGATATAAGTGAATCCAATGAACATAGAAGGATATGAAGCAAAAGGCATTTCTTCTTAAACACCAAACTTTCACTTATATGCTGTAAGATCTACTACTACTACTATTATTAGTCATTTATATAGTGCTACAAGGTGTAAGCAATGCTGTACAGATACATATAAAAGAAGGCCCCTGCTCATCAGAGCTTACAATCTAATCAAGACAGACAATACAATAGTTGAGAATAAGGGTACAAAAGGGAAAAGGTAAAGAGACACAAGGAAAATAAGGGATCAGGATCCAAAAGCAGCCATAAAGAGGTGAGCCTTTAACATGGATTTGAAAAGGGGGAGAGAATGAAGCCTGATGTACAGACTCGGGTAGTTTGTTCCAGGTATAAGGAGCAGCAAGGTGAAAAGATCGAAGGTTTCCTGCAAGCGATTAAGCTGATTTTCCAGTGATGGCACCCCAGCTCTGGTTTTTCATTTTTAGATTTTGCAGCCTCTGACCTGCCTCTGCCTTCCCTCACGGGAAATCAGAGGCAGGCTAGAGGCTGCAAAATCTAAAATTAAAACAGAGCTGGAGTGCCACCCCCATCAGAGTGCCGCCTGAGGCTGTCGCCTCAGGTGGCCTAATGGAAGAACCGCCCCTGCTGATCAGGGGGCAATGAGAGAGAAAGAGACCTAGTTCAGTGTTTGATTGGGGGGGCACATTGAGAGAGAGAGAGACAGTTGGTAATGGCTGTGTAGAGAGGCTATGAAAGAGACACTTGATGATGACTGTATAGGAAGGCTTTGAAAGAGAGAGAGATAGTGATGGCTGTGTAGGGAAGCTGTGTGTGAGAGAGATGCACACACTTGGTGTTGGCTGTGTAGGGAGGCTGCGAGAGAGACACACACTTGGTGATAGCTGTGTAAAGGAGGCTATGAAAGAGGGTGATAGCTGTGTAAGATAGCGTCTCTCTAAGTGTCTGTCTCTCTCTCTCGCAGCCTCCCTACACAGCCATCTCTATGTGTAAAAGAGAGATGCACACACTTGGTGATGGCCGTGTTGGGAAGCTGTGTGTGTGTGTGAGACACACATACACTTGATGATGACTGTAGGGAGGCTATGAAAGAAAGACGCTATCTTACCTTACACGGCTATCACCAAGTGTCTGTCTCTCTCTTGCACACACAGCTTCCCTACACAGCCATCACCAAGCATGCGTCTCTCTCATAGCCTCCCTACACAGCCATCTCTATGTGTAAAAGAGAGATGCACACGCTTGGTGATGGCTGTGTTGGGAAGCTGTGTGTGAGACACACGCACACACACACGATGATGACTGTGTAGGGAGGCTAGGAGAGACAGATTGATAATAATGATAATCCCTAAATAGTTAAAGGATTGTGTATCCTAGGTCTTTTTCTCCTTAAATAACTGTTTTGATCTTGAAGGAGATTAAAAAAATATTATCACCACTCCAATGTGAAGATGAAATTATCTAATCTACAGCAGGTGTTTTATGAACTGTCGCAGAATCCCTTGTACCTTGAGATGACCCCTCTCTAACCTGAGGGATTGTATTTTGGCAATACCCCCCTTGTTGCTTCCTGTTCTAGACAGGGATGACTGCTTTCCGGGTAGCTAGGTCAGGGCTAAGCCATCTCCCCCTTCTGTACATCTATTCCATGGTGCGAAAGACCCTGCCTAGGAGCAGGCCTGAAACTGTATACTCCAGCCTGCATCATCTGTTCACAACCTCCCCTAGGAGTAGTTATTTACCTGGCCCTTCCCACCTGCTTTAGTCCCCGCAGGCTCAAACTGGCCCCACACCTCCCCCTTTATATTTTAAACCCCTGAAGGGGCTTTACCCTCAACAAGATACTTCCCTTTTCTCAGTATCTTTACTTCCAGGCAATCCCCTAAATCATAAATCTTAATACCAGAGACTCTCACATTTTTCTTCAACGGTAGAGTCTCATTCTTAAACCATTAAGGGCTTCACCCTCCCCCTTCTTACCCTCTTATTGCTCTCAACAAGGCACATTTCTAGTGCAGTGAGTCCCAAAATGTGGATTGGGACCTCAAATGGGGTCGCAGAAACAGAGAGCTGCTCCCTGTCCCTCTGTGCCTCCGATATGACTTATGCCCAGTATTGACGGCTAGCATAAGCTGTGAATATTCACGGGTCCTGCTTCCTCCTCCCATGTGCACTTCCAGTTAAGATTGGAAACTCTTGTAGAGTACTGGGCTCTGAGCACATACTGACCCACAGGGTCCTGTGCTGACTGTTGCTACTATTGTCTTCATGCTTTCTATAAGTGCGGGGTGGAAGAAGTAGATGGGAAGGGGAGAAGGGGGTCTACCATTTTTCTTTATCATTTCGGATCACGTGAATTTCTAAGAATTTAAAATGGGGTCAGACTAGATGAAAGTTTGCCAAACACTTCTACTGCTTTAATTCTAGGCAACTTTACCACCTAGCTCGACTCTCCTGTTTTATCTGACCAAAGTCCCCTTGCCCAGCACATATCCTTTGTCATAACTCACCATAAAGCAGGAAGAGAGAATTTGAAAAAAAGATGGCTGTGGAAGCAAAAACACATAATATAAACCCTTTCAAGTACAGACATAGCAAAAAACGTGTGAGTCAGTTGGACCATTAGATTATACAGGGGTAAAAGGGGCACTAAGAGGGGACAAGGCCATAGTGGATAGACTGACTGAATGAATTCTTTGCTTTGGTCCTTACTGAAGAAGATGTAGGGAAGTTACCCATGACTGAAATTGTATTTAAAGGTGATGCATCAAAAGAACTGAAAGAACCAGTGATAAACTGGGAAGATGTATTACAGCTATTTGATAAACGAAAGCTAGTAAATTACCTGGACTGGATGGTATCATCCGAGGGTGTTTGAAAGAACTGAAATATGAGATTGCAGACTTACTGTTAGTAATCTGTGAACTATCATTAAAATCATCTGTAATACCTGAATATTGGCAAATGGCCAATGTAATGTCTGTTTTTAAAAACAGTTCCAGTGGTTATCCAGGTAACTACGGACTGGTGAGTCTGATGTCCGTACCGGGAAAAATGAAAGAAACCATTATAAAGAACAAAATTACTGAACATGTACATAGTCCTTGTTTAACGGGAGAAAGCCAACATGAATTTAGCCAAGGAAGGTCTGTGATAAGGAAGCTTATCAAAGCTCAGGGAGTAAGGACAAAAGAGGGGAATTTACTCTGATCAAGGGACCTGTGCTGGCAGGTCAGAGAAATAAGACAGCTTGTTTCCCTAAAAGACTACATGTTCCAGGATGCATCAGTTTGCAGGAAGCCCCTAGAGGAGATAAAGTGGAAAAGCATGAGTCTAATCAGAGAAACCATTATGTCATCCCTAATCAATCACCTTCTAGGAGAGAGCTTAATCCACAACACCTGAAGTATGCAAGGGAGGAGTTGCAATCTAAGCCCTTTAAAACTAGAAGGGAATCTTCAGGAAGAACAACAAGGAGGAACCAGGAGAGGAAGGAGGAGGACAGGAACAACCGGAACCTGAAGGAACAAGGACAAGGAAGCAGACTGTCCAAGAGAGGAGCTCAGAGAAGTACGTATGCCTGGAGAGATTCCTGGGGGAAACAACCTTCAGAGGACTGGAGAAAGCCAGAGGTCTGGAGATCCACAGCCAGGAACCCTCAAGCAGCACCTAGGAGTACTGCTGCAGCTAAGGAGAAAAGGAGCCCAAATACCTCTTGGAGGACGTATTGAGAATAGGCCCTGAGGTCCAGAGATATCAACAGGAGGACAGGACACAGAAGCTCTATTGCATACTGGCCAGAATACCAAAGGAATCAGCAGAAAGTCAGCCTGGATTCAGGTATGAACTGTGAACGTTTCTCTAGCTCTGAGCAATGCAAACAGCAGGGAAACAGTTTCTCTCCATATAGAGGTCAGTTAATAAAGCCCTCTGAGTCAGTCAGTGAAATTGAACCCATGCAATTTCAGGAGCAAGGTTTAATGTCTGAAGAGAATGTTTTTATATGGACTCTTCCTTGTGTAGGTTGTTAGTTTAGAAAAATCCTCCAAATAAGAGCAAACATCAAAAGGAAACATTCTAATTATTGGTTCCCCAGAAAGTTCTCTTAGTGAGAGAAAGCTTTTGGGGAAGTTTGCCCGTGTGCTGAGAACAAGCTGTTAATTGCATTTGGATTGTCAGCTGTTGCTAGAGCAGAGCACAGCACCAGCCAAGCACACGTGGAATGTAAAAGTTCTTTTCTGTGCGGATAAAAAGAGCTGTTTTTTGTACAAAAGTTTTTTTCCTTTTTGGTTTGTTTTCACCTCAGCACTGCTACGAGGTTTGATAGCAGTGGCTGTAAGAAAGCCTTTCTGTTCCATAAAGGACTTTGATACTTATTTACATAAGCTTTTCAGTTGCCTTGTTTATGTTGAATAAACCTTGGAGAAGTTATCTGGATGGTGTTACCAAGCATATCTGTGTGTGGAATATTCACCCCATAAATAAACTCTAATTTTGCCTTACACTCGACCAACTACAAGTTTCTTCATTTATTTAAAAGGCAAGCTTTGTGTGAATGGACTTCAGTAACCACAGTCCTTTGCAAGACAGTTAATTTACATACTTGCCAAGGAGTTGGTACCTTCATAACAAGCACCCCTTTTACAGGTCTTGTCTTATTAATCTGTTATTTTTTTTTTGAAGATGTGAATAAACAGACATAGGTGAGCCGAATGATATAGTGTATCTGGATTTTCAGAAAGCCTTTGACAAGGTCCTTCATGAGAGACTCTTGGCAAAATTAAAAAGTCATGGGATAGGAGGTAGTGCACTATTGTGGATCCGGAACTGGTTAAAGGATAGAAAGCAGAGGGTAGGGCTAAACGGCCAATTTTCCCAATGGAGAAAAGTGAGTAGTGGAGTACCCCAGGGTTCTGTGCTGGGTCTGTTGCTTTTTAACATATTCATAAATGACCTTGAAATGGGAATAAGTGAGATAATCAATCAAATTTGCAGATGACACAAAACTATTCAAAGTTGTTAAAGCCAAAGGAGATTGTGAAAATTGCAAGAGGACCTTGATAAATTGGAAGACTGGACGTTCAAATGGCAGATGAAGTTTAATGTGGACAAGTGCAAAGTTCCTTATCGTCACTCCAGTCCAGTCCCTTTACTTCTGGGTTGCGCAACCCTTCCAGCAGCTTGGAGGCTGAGCCAAACCTTTTTGGAGGTGGGGCGGTATAAATACCACTGGGACCACCCCTCCACTCCAGTATTCTCAGCCTCCAAGCAGCTGGAGGGTTCCGTAAGCCTGGGGCTTACTGGAGTCTTCCTTTAACTAAATTCCCTTAAAATTACTTTTAATATTTCTAACTTTATTACTTTATTGCTTTTAGTTTCTTGCATTTATTTTCTAGTGCCTATCAGTTAGTTTGGGTGCTCTGTTCCTTTAACTACACTCTGCTCTCTTCCCCACCCACCCCCCCCCCCCCCCCCCCACACACCGGTCGGGCCGGGCTCCGGAGGTAGAAGGGTGCTGGCTGTTTGCCTCAGATCAGCGGGATTTCATCGCTTGCCCTGCCTCGCGCCGAAGCCCTTCAGGTGGCTGAGCGCTGGAGGAACCCCCGAGAGGCAGATTGCGACCGCCAGTCTCACCCCGCGGCTGAAGAACGCGGCGGCGATCCTCGGGTCTTCCACCCGCGGCGGAGGAGTCTGCTCGGCTCAGCACTGCTCTTCACGGTCGGCACAGTCTCTGCCGGCATCCACTGCCTCAGCGACGTTTTGTCCCGGGAGGAGAACAACGACCCGCAGAACGCGCTCACGATCCCCCGTTCAGGCTCCACGTGGTGAGGCCTACCACGTGTAGAGCCAACGGGCAGAGATCGCTGAGCCGGGTTCACCAAGCTACAAACCGCAAGTATCAGAGATCTACTCGCAGTTTCCGGGATCGCTATTGCCTGTGTTTTAAGTTTATTTTATTTTGCTTTTAATTGTATTTTAATTTAGTAATTTAATTTTCTAATGGTACTTAGCCACGGGCCTAGGTTTCACTGTTAGAGAACAGAGGGTCTGGTAATTCCTCTTCTCTCTCTCTCCCTCAAGTATAAATTGCTTTTAAAAAGAGGGAGAGAACTATTCCTTACAGCTATATTTTCTGTTTTCCTTGTAGCTGGGGTCCGGGCCTATTGCTTATCCCTCCAAACAGGTCTGAGGTATCTGGGATCAAGAGCATGGCGGCGAAGCCCAGATGCCTTTCCTGTGGCACCCGTAGGGGCACTTCCTCGGAGGCAGGAGTCTGCAGGGCTTGTGCTGCAGTAGCTGCCACAGTGGAGCAAGAAATTAATTTGGCCATGTCTCAGGCCTCTCAGAATACTGAAGACCCCTTACAAGGGGAGGGGGGTCCCAGCTTCCTTCTGCCTCAATCACAGATTTACCCACCCCTCCGCCCCCAGCGTCTCCCCCCCCTTCGGGGGAAGGGAGTTCAGGGGACTTTTTCTCCCCAGACTTCATTCTTTTACTCCACAAGGCCTATTGCTTGCGCAAGCAGGGTTCGGGTACAGGGGGGTATGCCCCGGCGACCGAGACCATATCCAAGAAAGCAAGCATCCCTGACTCAGGCCTTCCACCCAAACGCCCACGCTTGGGCGGGGAAGAACCTCTCTCCGTCCTTTCCCAAGGCTCTCCAGAAGAAGAGGGCTCTGACAGAGACTGGGACGAGGAAGAAGAGGAACTGGAAGAAGGGGAGATCCCTGAAGAAGATCATTCCAGGATAATTAGAGTCTTTCGGCGGGAAGAACTTCCGGCTCTAATTGATGAGTCCCTAAAGATCCTCAATGTATCCTCTGATACACCAACAGAGGAGGAGACAGTGGAGGATCCGTTAATCCAGGCCATCAGGAGATCACAGAGGGTTTTCCCTGTCCATAGAGTGGTGCGCCAGATGATCCAGGAAGAATGGGATCAACCTGAGTCTAGTCTAAGGGGAGTCCGATCCATGTCTCGCTTGTACCCTCTACCAGAAGCGGACAGAGAACTACTGAAGTCTCCGAGGGTGGATGCAGCGGTTTCAGCAGTTACTAAGAAGACTACTATTCCAGTGGAGGGCAGCACCGCCTTGAGGGACTCTCAAGACAGAAAGCTAGATACCCTCCTGAAACAAGCGTTTGATGTGAGTGCCCTTGCCTTGCAGGCCTCGGTTTCAGGGGCTTGGGTGGCGAGAGCCTGTATAAGGTGGTCTCAACAGCTGCAGGCAGCAGAGGGTCCATCTAGCGAGGCTCAGGCCCACTCGGCTAGACTGGAATCCGGAACAGCGTTCCTGGCGGATAGTCAGTATGACCTCATCAGAAGCCTAGCCAAGAACATGGCCTCGGTAGTGGCAGCTAGACGTTATCTATGGCTACGGAATTGGGCAGCGGACGCTTCCTCGAAGGCGCGCCTGAGCCGCCTTCCTTTTAAGGGGAAACTATTATTCGGAGAAGACTTGGAGAAGTTGGTAAAGGACCTTGGCGAGTCTAAAGGGGGCAGGCTGCCTGAAGACAGACCAAAGCAGGGGAGACCCTTAGCTCCAGTGCGTAACCAGTCCAGGGACTTCCGAAGGTTCCGTCCAGCTAGGACAAACCCCTTTCCCAGGGGCCGCTTCATCTCGAAGGGACAAGGTTTTAGAGGGTTTCGAGGAGCAGGCCGAGGTTTTAGCTCGTCCTCCTTCTCCTCCTCTCAAGGAAATAGAAAACAATGAGGCGACGGGGGTCCAGGGGGAAGAGCCTTCGGTGGGCGGTCGCCTAAGGCGTTTTCTTCCTGCCTGGTCCCGGGTCACGTCCAATCAATGGGTTCTAGAGGTTATCAGAGAGGGCTACGCTCTCGAATTCGCAAAACAAATACATCCAGCCTTCGTTCAGTCTCCCTGCGGTTCTTCGGCAAAGAGAGTGGCGGTAGAGTCTACTCTCTCCCGCCTGATAACGCTCGGAGCCGTAGTCCCAGTACCGCCAGACCAGCGCGGTACTGGTCGGTACTCGATTTACTTCGTAGTTCCAAAGAAAGAGGAGTCTTTCCGCCCAATTCTAGATCTAAAACAGGTCAATCGCTGCCTCAGAGTTCCACACTTCCGGATGGAAACCCTACGTTCGGTCATAGCAGCAGTCAGGGGCGGGGAGTTCCTAACTTCCCTCGATCTGACAGAAGCCTACCTACATATCCCGGTCAGGGATTCCCATCAACAATTCCTGAGATTTGCAGTGCCAAGGGGCCATTTTCAATTCCAGGCTCTTCCCTTCGGCCTAGCCACGGCTCCAAGGACATTCACCAAGGTGATGGTGGTGGTAGCGGCCTCTCTTCGGAAAGAAGGAATTCTAGTACACCCCTACCTGGACGATTGGCTAATCCGGGCAAAGTCCGAGGAGGAAAGCCACATCGTGACGGCAAGAGTGGTTCAAGTACTGGAAGAGTTGGGGTGGGTCATCAATCGAGCGAAGAGCAGGATGACTCCCTCCCAGGAACTGGAGTACCTCGGAGCAAGGTTCGACACCAACAGAGGCAGGGTGTTTCTGTCTCCATCAAGATCAAGAGAACTAAGACTCCTGGTCACTCAGTTTCTAGCCAGACGAAACCCCACGGCGCGGCATTATCTACAGGTCCTGGGAACAATGGCAGCGGCAATAGAGGTGGTACCATGGGCCCGGGCCCACATGCGCCCACTACAGAGGGCCCTATTGCGTCGGTGGTCGCCACAACGTCACTCCATATCAATGCAGTTACCCTGCGCGCCTCGAACCAAACAGACGCTGCACTGGTGGCGATCCCCTAAGAATCTGGATCGCGGGATGCCCCTCGAGCCTCACCAGTGGTTATTACTGACGACGGATGCCAGTCTGGCAGGTTGGGGAGCTCACTGCGAGGACCAGTTCGTTCAGGGCAGCTGGACTTGGCTAGAAGCCCAATGGCCCATCAACAGACTGGAATTGCGGGCTGTAGTATTGGCGCTCAGAGCTCTAGAGGCCTTGGTACAAAAAAGAGCAATTCGCGTGCTATCAGACAACGTTACCGCGGTGGCTTACATCAACCACCAGGGCGGCACCAGCAGTCCCGCCCTAGAGAAGGAGGCGAGCACCCTGTTCCAGTGGGCAGAAACTCGGTTGGAAGCTCTCTCGGCACAGCATGTGGCAGGCATAGACAACGTCACGGCAGACTATCTCAGCAGGTGCAAGATAGACCACGGGGAGTGGGAGCTGGAGCAGGAGACGTTCGACCGGATAGTAGCCCATTGGGGTCTGCCAGTCATGGATCTCATGGCGAGGTTCGCGTCCGCCAAGGTGGAACGGTTCTTCAGCCGACGCAAGGAAAGGATGTCCGAAGGCCTGGATGCCTTGGCCCAGAAGTGGCCCTCGGAGGGCCTTCTCTATGTGTTCCCTCCCTGGGCTCTGATCGGAAAGGTGCTACAACGAGTGGAGTCCCATCACGGATACATAATCCTCATAGCCCCGGACTGGCCTCGCCGTCCCTGGTATGCGGATCTGATGCGATTAACCGCCGACCAACCTTGGCGTCTCCCTTGCAAAAGGGACCTACTGAGGCAAGGCCCATTACGGATGCCTCACGTGGATCGGTTCTCGCTTACGGCCTGGCTATTGAAAGGGCGAGGCTCCTAAAGAGGGGTTATTCGGGAGCCGTCATCTCTACCCTGTTAAACGCTAAGAAGCGTTCGACCTGTCTCTCTTATATCAGGACGTGGCGCATCTTCGAAGCGTGGTGCGCTGAGCGCAGGCAAAAACCCCTATCCGCTTCAGTCCCCGAGGTCTTAGAATTCTTACAGGCAGGCTTTGACAAGGGTCTAGCCCACAGCTCCTTGCGGGTTCAGCTAGCGGCAATCGCATGCTATAGAGGGAAGGTCCGCGGAAAGCCCCTAGGGGCGCACGCGGATGTCTCCAGGTTCCTAAGGGCGGTGAGGCGCCTGCGGCCTCAACAGAGGTCCGTCGTCCCCCCCTGGGACCTCAACCTCGTACTTAACGCTCTGATCAAGGAACCCTTCGAACCAGTGAAGAGGGCCTCCTTAAAGGACTTAACCTTGAAGACAGTCTTTTTGGTCGCGATATGCTCAGCAAGGCGGGTTTCCGAACTACAAGCGCTTTCCGCTCAGCCTCCCTTCCTACTGTTTCTCAAGGACAAGATAGTTCTACGTCCGGTCCCCTCCTTCTTGCCCAAGGTCATTTCTCCTTTTCATATGAACCAGGCAGTTCACCTTCCGGTCCTCTCCGCCGTGGAGGGCGGAGAAGGGGTTAGCAAACTGCGGCTCCTGGATGTCCGGAGGACCTTGAAACGCTACCTTTCCCGCACGGCCCCCTTTCGGAAGTCCGAGCGGCTATTCGTTCAGTTTGGGGGTCCACACAAGGGAGAAGCGGCGGCCAAGGCCTCCATCTCCAGATGGATCAGGGAAGCGATTGCTTCCGCCTACATCCTGAAAGGAAAGCAGGTGCCTGCGGGGCTACGGGCGCACTCCACCCGAGCTCAGGCTACGTCATGGGCAGAGTTCAGCTTAGTCCCTCCAGTGGATATCTGTAGGGCAGCAACTTGGTCCTCTCTTCATACGTTCACCAAGCACTACAGGCTGGACATTCAGAGCGCAGCGGATGCTCGGTTTGGTCTGGCGGTCCTTCAGTCCGGTTTGCCGGATCCCACCCAGGATTGAACTGCTCTTGTACATCCCAGAAGTAAAGGGACTGGACTGGAGTGACGATAAGGAAATAGTAATTAGATCTTACCTGCTAATTATTGTTCCTGAAGGAACGACAGTCCAGTCCCTGATCCCACCCGGTGAGGACCTATCAATCAGGAGGAAACTCTGGACCGAGCGGGGGGCCTTTTCAGGATGAAGGGACACGGGAGAAAACCGGATCGGGCAACATCAAGCATTTCTCCTCCGTCCGGTCACTCTCTCTCTCTCTCTCTCTCCCTCGCTCTCCCTCGCTCTCTCTCTCTCTCACTCACTCTTCCTCGCATTATCCATTTGCTATATAAAAAAAAAAAAAAAAAAAAAAGAGGTTGTACATAGTTAGGCAATGTTGTTTAGATAAGTTCTTAATGGAAATCGGTAGATCTGCTTTTTCAGTCTATTACTGGAGTGGAGGGGTGGTCCCAGTGGTATTTATACCGCCCCACCTCCAAAAAGGTTTGGCTCAGCCTCCAAGCTGCTGGAAGGGTTGCGCAACCCAGAAGTAAAGGGACTGGACTGTCGTTCCTTCAGGAACAATAATTAGCAGGTAAGATCTAATTACTATTTATGCATCTAGGAAAGAACAACCCAAACTATGGTTACACGATACAAGGTTCCACATTAGGAACCATCACCCAGGAAAAAGATTTAGATGTCAACATGGATAACACGTTGAAATCCTCAACCCAGTGTGCAGGGCCAAGAAAACAAATAGAATGCTAGGTATCATAAGGAAAGGAATGGAGAATAAAACAAAGGATATTATACTGCCTCTGTATCGTTCCATGGTGCAGCTGCACCTTGAATATTGTGTGCAATTCTGGTCGCTGTATCTTCAAAAGGATATAGCGGAATTAGAAAAGGAACAGAGAAGAGCCACCAAAATGGTAAAGGGAATGGAAGGATACCTCTATGAGGAGAGGCTTATAAGGTTAGGGCTTTACAACCTGGAAAAGAGACAGCTGAGAGGAGATATGATTGAGGTCTATAAATGAATGAATGAAGTGGAATGGGTAAATGTAGATCGATTGTTTATGCCATCAAAAAGTAGAAAGACTAGGATACTCAATGAAGCTACAATGTAGCCTAGTAAAAATATCTTTTTCTTTCACGCAACATGTAATCAAATCCTGAAATTCATTACCGGAGGATGTATGTAGTAAAAGCTTAGTGTAGCTGGATTTAAAAAAGGTTTGGGCAAGTTCCTGGAGGAAAGGTCCATAAACTATTAGAGGACCCGGAAAATCCACTGCTTGCCCCAATACAAGCATTGTGGAACCTGTGTGTCTTTTTGGGAACCTGACAGCTACTTATAACTTGGATTGGCCGCTGTTGGAAACAGGATACTGGGCTTGATGGATCTTGGTCTGACCCAATATGGCATATCTTAGGTTCTTATGTTCTTACTTTATTGACACAATTTGGATAACAATGTTTAGTTGAGCATTAATCACACAATCATTATTTTGTTTTTTTTTTAAGTGCCATCAAGTCAATGTTGACTCCTGGCGACTCAGCAGCCCCTGGGTTTTCTTGGCAATGTATGACCGGAAGTAGATTGTCAGGCCTTTTCTTCCGAGAGAATGGAAGGTAAAGTGACTTGCTCAAGGTCACAAGGCAGCTACGCCACTATATTCAGTCATTAGCATACCATATTTAAACATTCCAAAATCAAGTCGGGTTCAAACCATTTTTTCCCTTTATTAACATTAAAAATAATGGCAACTTAACAGTTTTTTCCACATTCCTTCCTCCTTCAATTTTTCCATCAAAGTTCTTACTCTTACTTAATTGATCAACCTTTCCAACAGCTTTATCCATTCCTGTAACACATATAATTTTTTCCAAACATGTAAACAGCATTTCCCTTTTTCCCAACTTTACTTTCTTCTTGAATATTTAACATTTATTATATATTTTAATTTCCTTTCTCCTCTGCATCCTCCGTATCTTGTTTGTTATGCTGTTAATGTGATTTCAAGTATTTTACAGGTGTGGAGCAGCAGAGCTTTGAAATCACATTAACAGCAGAATAAACAAGATACATTCACCATGTTGCCCTTTACTTCTCTTTTTGAACAAATTTAGTTGATCACAGTTAATAGCACTTTAAATATATAAAAACACTCCGACAGTCATTTTCTTTACAGCTTGTACCACTGGGAGTCTGTATTTCTTTCTTGGGATCAAGCAGGAATGCAGTCCTCACTTCTGGATGATGCCATCAATTGAACTTGTGCAGGAATGCTCCCCAGTTTCCATGGGAAGCTTTTGGGAGATCCACCATGCATGTGTGCCTGTCTTCCCACCCAAAGGAGCAGCCTTACCTCGGTCATCTTTTTTCCACGGAGCCCTTCAGATGCTGTTTAAGTCCTGGAAAATTGTTGATACCCTCTGATTCGCTTTTTGGTCTGCTTTGGTTATTTTTCAGTCATGTGCTTCATCACCGTCTTTCTGCCCATCTCCAGGAACGTCAGTGCCTCAACGTTGTATTTTTCTCAGGTTTCTTTTCCCTTCTTGGCGTACTGTGTGTGTGTGTTTTTTTTTTTTTCTTTTGCGCCCCACTGGTCAGCTAGGACGTTGGTGTCCTTTGACTTGTCAGAAGCCATCTTCCCTACCATGTCAAAGCCAGACAGTGATTTCAAAAAAGTGTACCCAGTGTGGCTGGGCTATTTCCTTTAGACCACCACAACTGGTACCTTCAGTGCTTCAATGTGCACCATGAGTCCTCGACCTGTTCTCTGAGCCTACAGATGATGCCTAAGGGGTTTAGGAATCTGTAGAGACGGCGGGAAGCACTGTTCTCGTCTTCGGAGTCATCAACATAGGCCCTGGCATCGACTTGGCATCGACACCCTTGAAAGTCTCCAACGAGGCTTTGGCTTCATGCTGGGCCATTTTGGAGCTAAGGGGTTGCAGAGCATTGGAATGGCAGCTCTCCTTCGATGAGGATTGCCCCCCCAGAAGGACTGGAGTTCTGCCCTGTTGACATTGAAGGGCAATGCCGAGTCCAGGGTAATGTCCCATGACCATTGCCATCGTAGTCCTCTGCTCAACTCCAAGGGCAAGAGCTGGGATCAGTCCCCCAAGCTGCCATGGTAGGAAGAGCTGCCTCCTGAGGCCCTGGAGGGCTGGTGTGGGACTCTCAAGGCTGTAACCATCGGAGTCCCCTCCAAGGGCACCAGAATTGGCACTAGCCCTGGTGGCATCTGACTTGCTCCTCGCTCAGCAGATGCAAGCCCTCGAGTGTAGGTTGCTGTATTCCTGGCCTAGCGGGCTTCCTGAGACCCGGTCACCTTGGGTTCTTTGGCATCGGTGATGGGCCCCATCCATGGCAGGAGCCTCTCCATTGGAGGTGCAGCCTGTCTTTAGAAGTTGATGCTATTCCCAGAGCTGACAGTGGTTCTGGGGGATGCTCGAGGTCCCTCTTGGTGCATCGGGTTTCTCCCCCGAGTGTCTCTGAATCAGACTACCGGGAACGGAGAACTCCTTCGACCCTGCCCAAGCACCGTTGACACCATACAGATTCCCAGCGGTCGAGCTCCTCTTGGACTCCGACTGGGAGACCGAGGAGGAATCTCCGGAGGCCATGCATCACTGGGACTGCTTCTTCGATCCCTTGACCCTTTCTGAACAACAGAAGTCTTCCCTGGAGGACACATCCTTCCATGAGTTTGTACGTGACTTGGGGAAGACCTTGCCCTTCACCATAGAGGCGGAGGAGGAACACAGGGCAGAGGAATTGGAGATCCTTAAATACCCTAAGCCCCCTAAAAAGGCCACTGCGGTGCCAGTTCATCCCATTCTGGAGGGACTACTCTTTTGTATGTTGGCAACACCCCTGACAATGCCCTGAGTCAGCTGGCACCTCTCTTTAATGTATCACGTGCCTAAGATCCCTGGCTTTGAAAAAGCACAACTACCTCGCACCACCATGGTGTGGAATCGACCATACATCGTATTAAGAGCGTGAAGATGCACTTCTTGTTGCTACCAGGGCTCAATGCTGGTGGCCCAGATCCAGGACGTGCTACCATGGCTTGATGCTGGTGGCCCAGATCCAAGTGTACCAGTTATATATGAGGATGTATTTCTGAGACCTCTCAGGGGATCTTGCTGGTTCTCGACTGGACTATCGAGGAGACCCTTGAGCACTTCCAGAGCCTTGTTGCCAAGACATGTTCCAAGTTCATCACCAGAGTAGCCTATGATAGGTTTGAGTCCATGCTAGAATGGCTGTGGTGGGCATCTGTGCCCACCGGCATGGCTACAGTCCTTGGATTGGAACTGTGTTCAGGACAAGTTGGCTGATGTCCCATGTTGGAGAGAAAATCTCTTCAGCAAACCCATGGAAGAGAAGGCTGGAGAGTTGGAGTGTTAACAACTCACCATGAACAGGCACTCTTGGAAGACCTCTGACCCTTCCAGATGGAAATCTTAGGCGAAGAAGTCCTTCCCCAATAAGAAGAACATGATACTTGCACCCTGTACCATTCTGGTGTCCCTATACCAACAGGGCCACCAGTTGAAAGGTCATGGCCAGTGCCAACAGCATAAGCTGAAACTCCAGAAGGCTCTACCAGCACAACAGCCACAGCCTGGCGGAGGGGGGGGGGGGGCTGTTTGACTTCTACCTCCGGAGCTAGCCTCCCTTTCCATTCTGGACTCTGTTCCATACCAGATTGGGGGAAGACTGATCTACTTTGCCCACAGTTGGCCCAGCATCATGACAGAATCCTGGGCACTTCAAGTGGGCCAGATGAGTACCTGCTGTGCTTTGATTAGCTTCCCCTCCTCCTTTTCAGGGGAGTACCCTCGAGCCTCTCCATCAGCTCCTCCAACAGGAGGTACAGGTCGTCTTAGCCAACCGGGCCATGGAGTTGGTCCCTCCATCTCTAGAGGAAAGGGTGTTCTACTCCCGCTGCTTCCTAGTTCCAAAGAAAACAGGTGAGTTCCGACCCATCTTGGATCTTCAGAACCTCAACTGGTTTCTGGTGAAGGAAAAATTCAGGATGGTATCCCTGGGAATGTTACCCTATCTTCAATGGGAAAATTGACTATGCTTACATGCACATCCTCATTAACCCCATGCATTGGCAGTATCGCTGCTTCATGCTCAGAGGACGTCGTTATCAGTATAGGGTGCTATCCTTCAACCTTGCCCCCACCCAAGGGGTTTTCACAAAATGCCGTCGCCTTTCTCCAGATCCAGGGGATCTTTGTCTTCCCCTACCCGGACAATTGACTCATCAGGAGTAGGACGCTAGATGAGGTGCGACAGTCCATGCATCAGACAATTCGGGTACTGGAGCAGCTGATCTTTGTGATCAACTATCCCAAGCCTCACCTGCAACCCTCTCAATGCCTCGAGTTCATTGGACCTCTCCTTGGTACTACTTGAGCATAAGCCTTCCTTTCATCTGACCAGGTCCAATGCCTAATCGCCTTTGCGCAGGACGTTTAGCATTGTCCGCGTGTAACAGCTCAACAGATGCTGTTTCTCCTGGATCATATGTCTCTATAGTCCATGTCACTCCCTCAGCATGGCTTCAGATGTGGCAGGCACAGTGGACACTTTGCACACAGTGGCATCAGGTGTCCGTTCTCCTCTCTGAGAAGGTCATGGTTACTCCACCACTGAAGGAGTCTCTCTCCTGGTGGCAATACCCCACCGACCTACTAGTGCTGATGAGATCCTCCAAGCTGGGCTGGGGAGCTCATCTATATGGCCAGAGTTTGATTACACATTGAGTGAAAAAATATTTTCTTTTATTAGTCTTAAATAGTTTACCCTGTAGCTTCATTGCATGTCCCCTAGTCTTCCTATATTCTGATAATGTAAACAGTCGATCTACATTTACCCGTTCCACTCCGTTCATTAATTTATAGACTTCTATCATATCTCCCCTCAGCCGTCTCTTTTCCAGGTTAAAGAGCCCTAACCTTTTTAGCCTTTCTTCATAGGAGTATCCTTCCATCCCCTTTACCATTTTGGTGGCTCTTCTCCGAACCTTTTCTAATAACGCTATATCCTTTTTAAGATACGGCGACCAGAATTGCACACAATATTCAAGGTGCGGTCTCACCATGAAACGATATAGAGGCATTATAATATCTTTTGTTTTATTTTCCATTCCTTTCCTTATGATACCTAGCATTCTATTTGCTCTCTTGGCTACCGCTGCACACTGGGCCAAGGGTTTTAACATGTTATCCACAATGACGCCTAAATCTTTTTCCTGGGTGGTGGTTCCTAATGTGGAACCTTGCATCGTGTAACCATAGTTTGGGTTGTTCTTCCCTAGGTGCATAACTTTGCACTTGTCCACATTAAATTTCATCTGCCATTTTGATGCCCAGTCTTCCAATTTAGCAAGATCCTCTTGCAATTTTCCACAATCCTCTTGGGTTTTAACAACTAAATAGTTTTGTGCCATCTGCAAATTTGATAACCTCACTCGTTATTCCACTTTCCAGGTCATTTATGAATATGTCAAAAAGCAGCGGACCCAGCACAGATCCCTGGGGTATACCACTATTCACCTTTCTCCATTGGGAAAATTGGCCATTTAGCCCAATCCTCTGCTTTCTATCTTTAAACCAGTTCCTGAACCACTGTAGTACAGTGCCTCCTATCCTATGACTCTTTAGTTTTGCCAAAAGTCTCTGATGAGGGACCTTGTCAAAGGCTTTCTGAAAGTCCAGATACACTATATCAACTGACTCACCTTTGTCCACCTGTTTATTCACACTATCAAAAAAACATAACAGATTAGTAAGACAAGATCTTCCTTGTCTAAAGCCATGTTGGCTGTCTCCCATTAGGCCATGACTATCTACATGCTGAGTAATTTTATTCTTTATGATGGTTTCTACCATTTTTCCCGGTACTGACGTGAGGCTCACCGGTCTGTAGTTTCCCGGATCACCCCTTGAACCCTTTTTATAAATTGGTGTTACATTGGCGATCCTCCAGTCTTCAGGTATTAGAGATGTTTTTAATGATAGTTCACAGATTACTAATAGCAGGTCTGCAATCTCATATTTCAGTTCTTTCAACACCCTTGGATGTATACCATCCGGCCCAGGTGAATTGCTACTCTTCAGTTTATCTAATAGTTGTAATACATCTTCTCGATGTATCGATATTTACTTCAATTCTTCCGCACCTTTAAATACCACTTCAGTCATGGGTAACATCCCTACATCTTCCTCAGTAAAGACCGAAGCAAAGAATTCATTCAGTCTCTCCGCTATCGCCTTGTCGCCTCTTAGTGCCCCTTTAACTCTATCATCTAATGGTCCCAACTGACTCTCTCAGGTTTTTTGCTACAAATGTACTTGAAAAAAATCTTTCGGTTTTTGCTTCCGCAGCAAGCTTCTTCTCAAATTCTTTGCCTTCTTTACAATGCCTTGCATTTGACCTGCCAGTGCTTGTGCTGTTTCCAGGTTTCATCGTTTGGCTCTTCTTTCCATTTCCTGAAAGATGCTTTCTTGGCAACAACAGCCTCTCTGACTTCACCTTTAAACTATGCTGGCAGTTTTTTGGACTTCCTTCCACTTTTCTTAAAGCGTGGAATACAGCTGGTCTGGGCTTCCAAGATAGTATTTTTCAACACCCAAGCTTGATGTAAGTCTTTAACCTTTGCAACTGCTCCTTTTAGTTTTTTCTTAACTATTTTCCGCATTTTATCATAGTCTCCCTTTCGAAAGTTAAAAGGTAGTATGTGGATTTCCTTACTATCCCTCCTCCACTAATTAAATCAAAGGCGATCATGCTATGATCACTATTGCCAAGTGGCCCCAACACCCTTATCTCTTGCACTAGATCTGGTGTTCCACTAAGGACTAGGTCTAATATGGCTTCCCCTCTGGTCGGTTCATGGACCAGCTGCTCCAAGAAGCAGTCATTTGTCATCTTGGAACTTTATCTCCCTAGCATGTACTGCCGTGACACTGACCCAGTTGATACTGGGGTAATTGAAATCACCCATTATTATTACTGCGCTGTAACTTTTGTTAGCTTCCTTGATTTCTTTGAGCATTTCATCATCCATTTGTTCATTCTGGCCAGGCGGTCGATAGTACACCCCCACCGCCTTCCCCTTTTTACATGGAATTTCAATCCATAGAGATTCTACAGCAAATTTTGTTTCCTGCAAAACTTTAATCCTTTCTGACTCAATGCCCTCTCTAACCTAGAGCGCAACCCCTCCACCAATTTGATCAGCTCTATCATTACGATATAGTTTGTACCCAGTTATCACAGTGTCCCACTGGTTGTCCTCCTTTCAACATGTCTCTGATATTCCAATCACATCTTACCTCTCATTTAGTGCTATATATTCTAACTCTCCCATCTTATTTTTTAGACTTCTAGCATTTGCATACAAGCATTTTAGAGACTGTATTTTATTCATATTAATTTGGCTATTGGTAGACATGGGTAATTTGAGATCTTTAAGCTGTCTGCTCCATACTCGAGGGCATTTGGGCTACTCTTTTTGGAACCTCTCTGCTTTTGGTAGTATCCTTCAAGGATACATTCTTCCGAACCATTTGCTCTTGGGCGACTGTCGGATTTCCCCTATTATCTAGTTTAAAAGCTGCTCTATCTTCTTTTTAAAGGTTAATGCCAGCAGCCTGGTTCCATCCTGGTTAAGGTGAAGCCCATCCCTTCGGAAGAGCCCCTCCTTTCCCCAGAATGTACCCCAGTTCCTAACAAATCCAAACCCCTCATCTCTGCACCATTGTCTCATCCACGCATTGAGACTCCGGAGCTCTGCCTGCCTTTTGGGTCCTGCACGTGGAACGGGAAGCATTTCGGAGAACGCTACCCTGGAAGTTCTAGATTTCAATTTCCTACCTAAAAGCCTAAATTTAGCCTCCAGAACGGCAAGGAAATCCACACTAATACCGTTTTTAACTTTCAAAAGGGAGACTATGATAAAATTAGGAAAATAGTTAAGAAGAAAACAAAAGGAGCAGCTGCAAAGGTTAAAGATTTACATCAAGCATGGGCATTGTGTAAAAATACTATCTTGGAAGCCTAGAACAGTTATATTCCACACTTTTTAATTAAAAAGTTATCGGATTGGAGGCAGTGTATTGTGGATCAGGAACTGGGTTAAAAAATAGAAAGTAGAGAGTAGGGCTAAATGGCCAATTTTTTTTCAATGAAGAAAAGTCAATAGTGAAGTACCGCAGAGATCTGTGCTGGGCCCATTGCTTTTTAACATATTCATGAATGACCTGGAAATGGGAATAACGAGTGAGGTGATCAAATTTGCAGACGACAGAAAATTATTCAAAGTTGTTAAAACAGAAGAGGATTGTGAAGAATTACAAGAGGATCTTGATAGATTGGAAGACTGAGCATCCAAATGGCAGATGAAATTTAATGTGGACAACTTTAAAGTTTAAAGTTGTGCACCTAGGAAAGAACAACCCCAACTATGGTTACACGATGCCATACCATCTTAGAAACCACCACCCAGGAAAAAGATTTAGGCGTTATTATGGATATGTTGAAACCCTCCACCCAGTGTGCAGTAGCAGTCAAGAAAGCAAATCAAATGCTAGGAATCGTAAGGAAAGGAATGGAGAGTAAAACAAAGGATATTATAATGCCTCAGTATTGTTCGATGGTGCGACTGCACTTTGAATATTGTGTGCTATTCTGGTCACCATATCTTAAAAAGGATATAGCTGAGTTAGAAAAGGCACAGAGAAGAGCAACCAAAATGGTAAAGGGGATGGAAGGATACCCCTATGAGGAAAGGCTTAAAAGGTTAGGGGAATGTGATAGAGGTCTATAAATAAATGAATGGAGTGGAAGGGGTAAACGTAACTCAGTATATGCCATCAAAAAATTAGAAAGACAAGAGGACATGAAATGAAGCTACAGTGTAACCCATTAAAGACTAATAAGAGAAAATATTTTTTTTACTCAACATGTAATCAAACTCTGAAATTCTTTACCCGAGGGTATAGTAAAAGCTGTTACTGTAGCTGGGTTTAAAAAAGGTTTGGACGAGTTCTAGGAGGAAAGGTTCATAAACCATTATTAAAAAGGACCTGGTAAATACACTGCTTATCCCAGGATGAGCATTGTTGAACCTGTGTGCCTTTTTGGGAGCCTACCAGGTACTTCTAACTAGGATTGGCCATTGTTGGAAACAGAAAGGCCATGTGGTCTTTTTTTTTCTGCCGTCATGTTTATCTAGTTTGCCCTTCCATATCAACCACTACAGTAGTCCCCTTTTTTCCTTTAGAGATCCTCTGTGTGTGTCTCATGCTTTTTTGAATTCAGATACTGTTCTCCAGGGGCGGCCCAAGGGGGGTTCAGGCCATGTGAGGAGTTTCATTGTGGGACCTCATTTGCATAAGTCACCTCATTTGCATAAATCTGCATAATGTTAACATGCACTTTTAGTAAACATGCCTCTTAATGAGTGTCTGGATAAAGAAAAGCCACCAGATTTCTAAATTACTATTTTCCAGTGCCAACCGCCAGGCTCATTAGGAAATATTATAAACACTGACCATTTAGAACCCATAGCAAACCCACTGTATCATAACAGCACTACCAGGACTCACAAAGCACCAAACCCTACCTATCAAAAAGGCAACACTGCAAATATTAAACCAATACATCTCGGAGAATACCAATACATCTCACTGGGGGAAAGAACAAGTGGGACTGCCAAATAGAAACTACATGAACAGAATATTTCAGCTTGGTTACGCATGCAGAATATAGATTGTCACCACACAAAGAACAAGGGATTACAATTTAGAAATAGGAAGATAATAATTAAGTTGGGAACCCCAAAAGCCAAACATGAAATGTACAACAGTGGAAAAATAAAACTATAAATTTCCTCTTGCACTAAACAAAAACATAAAGATGTTAGCGATACATATTTCCCAGACCTGACATATTCCAGTTAATAAATTCAAAATAAAATATTTTCTACCTTTTTGTTTGGACATTTTATTTTTCAGTTGCAATTGCTCCAGTCACTTTCTTCTGGTTTCTTCATGTCTTCTGTGAGCTGTCCATTTTGTCCTTTCTTCTTTCTTCTAGATTTTTTCCATTCTCTCTCTCTCTATCTGCTTTAACATACTGATCTTTCCTCTTTTGCTCTTTCTCCCATTTTGTTTCTTTATTCCTTTTATCATCCACTCAAATTTCACCCTTCCATTCTCAAGCCCCACTTACTCTCCTAATACCCGGCCAAACGTAGATTTTTCTTCCCTCCCACACAATATCTTTTCCCCTCTCCATCCTCATTCCCCATACCCATCCCCTTCTAGTCCTCCTCCTTCAAAATCAGCTCCCTTCTAGTTCTAGATCCACCCAGCTTCCGCTCCCTTCTAGTCTCATTCTCCCATGCCCCCACTCCGTGCTCCCCTATCAGCCAATTTCTAATCCTAGTCCCCCCCATCAGCCCACTTTCAGTCCTATTCCAGCCCCCATCAGCACATTTGCAGTCCAAGCTCCTCCTCCTCAGCCCATTTCCAATCCTAGCGCCCCCCCCCATCAGTCATTTCCAGTCCAAGCTTCCCCCCATCAGCCCATTTCCAGTCCTAGTCCCCCCCCCCATCAGCCCATTTCCAGTCCTAGTCCCCCCCCCCCATCACAGCCCATTTGCAGTCCCAGCTTACCCTCCCATCACAGGCCATTTCCAGTCCTAGTCACCCTCCAACACAGGCGATTTCCGGTCCAAGCTTTCCCCCCCCCCCACCAACACAGGCCATTTACTGTCCTAGCCACCACCCCCATTACAGGCCATTTCCAGTCCTAGCCGTCTGCCCGCCAGCCGAAGAGCCCCGTTGCTTTCTAAGGGGCTTCAAAGGGAGCTGGTGAAGCCCGTGTGAGGTCCTGGCTCCCTCTGCACAGCCACCATTGTGAAGAGTGTTTTCCCTCACGCTGGCAGCTGTTTCAGTGAAGCACGCTGAATGCCGGGAAAGGTTAAAGGTCATTTCCTTGCACTTGTGTGCTTCAATGAAACAACTGCCAGTGTGAGGGAAAACACTCTCACGCTGGCAGCTGTGCAGAGGGAGCCGGGACCTCGCGTGGGCTTCCCTGGCTCCCTCTGAAGCCATCCATTGTGTGAGTATGAAGTTTGCGCGGGGCTCCCTGAAGTGCGGGGCCTTGTGCGAACAACATTCTCGCACAATGGACGGGCCGGCCCTGCTGTCTCTCATCTCTACCACTTCCACTGTGAGGCTATTCCACGCATCTACCACTCTTTTTCTGTAAAGAAATATTTCCGCATATTACTCCTGAGTCTATCCCCTTTCACCCCAAAGCCTATTTCCATGTTACCATCAGTGTTTTAAGCTTTCATTTGCAGTTCACTGCTTTCCCCTTTTGTCTATCCACTGCCTCAAGGATGTTTATCAAGATAATGGTGATAGCGGCTGCTACTGTTGGACCCAAAGGGATTTGTGTTCATATATACATGGATGACTGGCTTATCCAAGCCAGGTTGCTGTCTGAAGTGTATCGGGTGTCAGCCCGAGTGGTACGGTTTCTGGAGAGTCTGGACCAGGTGATCAACTACAAGAACAGCCATCTAGAGAGTCTACCCAGTTGCTAGAGTACCTTGGGGTACAGTTTGATACCAGCATCAGCATGGTTGTCTTGCTTGACAAAAGAGCAGAGAAGCTGCTGTCTCAGCTGACATCCTTTCAGAAGTGCTAGCAGGTTCCCAAGGTTTGGGATTAACTCACTCCTTGGGCTCATATGAGGCTGCTGCAAAGGTCCTTATTCTCTTGCTGGTCTCCTTGCTCTCGGGGTTTAAAGATCAGGCTTCCCTTATCCCATTCATGACGGCCAACTAGTCTGCATTGGGGGAGCAGCCTGGCCACCTTTTGAAGGGCTGAATGATCCCCAGTGACTTTTCCTTTTGACAGGAGCCAGCTTGTTTGGGGAACTCACTGTGAGAGGCAGACAGCTCAGGGCCACTGTAACAGTTGAGAAATGGCATGGCTCATCAACTGACTCAAGACGAGGGCCATAAGTTTGGACCTCTTGCATTTTACGGACCTTGGTCCAGGGCAAAGCAATCTGGATCTTCTCTATGCCACAGCTTTTGCATATACCAACAGATCTTGGCACAGAGAGAGTTCCGGGGTGGCCCTGGAAATGGCCGCCTTGTTTTCCTGGGCATAGAGAAATCTCGTAGTCCTCTCAGCACAGCATATTGTGGGAGTGAACAACATGGACTATCTCTGTTGCCACTCCCTTGAAATGGAGAGTGGGAATTGAGCCAGATGGTGTTCCAAAGGATTCTGGACAGATGAGGTCACCCCTAGTTGCATCTGATGGCTACCCTAGCCAGTGCTAAAATGCAAAGGTACTTCAGTTGCTGCAAAGAGGCAGCATCTGAGAGCATGGACGCCCTGGTTCAGCCTTGGTCAAGACACATTCTCCTGTATGTGCTTCCTCTGTGGCTTCTCATAGGGCATGTGCTTTGTTGCATAGAGCACCATTGGGGTCCATTGGTTTGGTGGCACTAGATTTGGCTGTGGAGACATGGTATGTGGTATCTGATGCACTTACAACAAGAATTTCCCCTGTACCTCCCATCAGCTCGTGGGCTCTTGAGGCAGAAGCCATTTCTGTTAAATGACCCAGCTTGCTTACAGCCTGGCTCTTGAGAGGTGACTCTTAATGCATTAAAGTTTATTCTCCTGAAAATGATGAGAGACTCTACCTGTTTCATCTGCATAAATGTTTGTTCTTTTTTTGAGTACTAGTGTTGTGAACATCAAGTCAGCCCTAGTACAGTGGACGTGCCAGCTTTACTTGTCTTCCTTCAGGACGGAATGGACAAGAGCCTCTTTAATTCCTTGAGGGTTCAGGTGGTGGCCTTGTCATGCTTTAGGGGGCCGGTGGCAGGGCACTCGGTAGCCTTGCACTCAGATGTGGCCCATTTCTTTTGGGGAGTAAGACACTTGTGTCCTCCCCTGCTGTCAATTGTTCCTTTGTGGGATCTGAGCTTGGCTCTTCAGGCTTTGATGTCTGAGACTTTTGAGCCCTTGATAGGAGGGCTACGCTTAAAGATTTGTCTCTCAAGATTGTCTTCTTGGCTGCAGTCTGCTTGGTGAAACGTATCTTGGAGTTGCAGGCCTTGTCTTGCCGAGATCTCTATCTGCCTTTCTCAGAAGAGACCATGTATATTCAGCCTGTGCCTTCCTTCTTGACCAAAGTAGTGTCATCTTTTCATGTCAATCAGGTGGTCTATTTGCTTTCTTTTCTGAAGGAATAGTGCCAGGGAAAGGAAAAGAACCACCTCCTGGTGAATGTCAGGCGGGTGCTTCTTTGGTACCTTAAGGTGACTAACTCCTTTGGAAAATTGAATAGGGTTTTTTGAACTTTTTGCAGGCCCATGTAAAGTTGATGTGGCCATGAAATCTATCCTGGGCTGCTGGATAAAGGAGATAACCTCGGCCTTTCTGTTGTGGAACCAACTGGTCCTGGAGGGTTTGCGTGCACATTCCATCCAGGCGCAGGCTTCATTATGTTCCACTTTTGTCAAGCATTACTGCTTGGATGTCCACGCTTAGGCAGACAGAGCCTGTGGTGCAGAGATTTTGCTGGACTGGTCTAGCAGGATGATATGGAAGGTGACATTTTACTTACCAGATAATGTCCTTTCCTGTAGTCCTGCTAGACCAGTCTAGGACCCGCTCCTATGGTCTGCTATAATTTTTCTATATTCTCTGTGGTTTGGCCCTGTGGGCCCATAACCCTCTTGACAGACCTGTCCAAAGACTGTTCTATGCATAGTTAACATTGCTCAATAGAACAAGGAACCTTATCTTCATTGAGGCTGTGTGCAATCAAGGGTCCTTGACCATAGCTTGAGTATGAATTCTGGAGTGTGCCCCTAGCTGCATCAGCAGGATGAGGTCATAAAGTGCTGGATTTTAATTCTCTCCATTTTTGCTGGTAGGGGAACGCAATCTATTTGTCTATACTGGTCAAGCAGGACTCCAGGAAAGGACATTATCTGGTAAGTAAAAGTCACCTTTTTTACTTGTAATTGTGCTTGAGCCATATCTATTTCTGTATAAGTGATTTTGCTTGTTTTAAATTGTAAAACCTATGAATATAAAATTTAAAAAGAAAAAATTACTGGTATCTGCTCAGTAAAAAGTATAATTGCACTCTGTTATAAAATTACTTTCTTTGATCAGTTCTGCTTGTTACATAAGTGACTGTATATTGCCTTGGTTTAAGAGGCCATAAAATGCCAACTAGCTGAAAAGGCTTCATTTATATTAATGGAGATGCAGGAGTCCCTATCCCCATTTCCTAACAGGCAATATATTGGTCCAGTGAAAGAGTATTGTCAACTATTTGTTGATCCGTACTCATATGTAGTGTAAATCCTAGATGTATTGTAGTAGAGCATCATCCATACAAAATGGGTGTTAATTTAAGGACAGGAAGACTCTTTCTACTACTCAAAAAGAGATTGGACTTCTATTAGTTGAGGCTTTGATCCAGTAAACAAATCCTATACAGTCATGGTTTTCAAATGGCTAGTCAGGCAGTGTGTTGAACTGATGTATAAAAACAAATACTTCATTGTATTACATACAGTATGTAAAATACGAGGGTTATTTTTAAAGTAAGGTCTGATTGGCTGTAGCTTTGTAAATTCCCCCCCCCCCCTGTAGAAACAAGCATGCGTGCCGTCTCCCGGCATGCCTTGTGCAAAAGCAGATGCCATTTGCAGTCGTAGCATCACTTTGTACAGTTTATACTGAGATGTTAAAATGTTTGACAATTGAGCGGCCCTCCGACTGTGAAATATGGTCTGTGATTCAGTTTTTTGAAAGCAAGGACCGTGTCATCAGTGGACATTAATCGCCAGATATGTGAGGTGTATGGCCCCAATGCAATGAGTGACAGCAAAGTGCGTAAATGGGTGAGATTGTTCAAGGACGGGCGGGACAATGTCCATGATGAACCGCGATAGGGTCGACCTTAAGTAATCACAGAAGACTTGGTGTGCACAGTTGATGCAAAAATTCATGAAGAACGGCGATTCACGATTTCCACTTTGTCACTGAAATTTCCACAAGTTTTAAGGTCAGTGCTATACAAAATCATTTCTGAAAAATTGCAGTTCAGAAAACTGTGCTCGCAGTGGGTTCCCATGCTGCTTTCCGAGGAACACAGTTGCCATAATCTTGCGTGTTGGATTGTCTGTCTTTCACTTTGACTGGAAATGTGTGTCTCCATTCCATCGACTGCCGCTTTGATTCTGGAGTCATGTGAGAAACCCATGTCTCATCCTCTGTGACAATGTGGTCCAAAAGTTCATCTCCTTCCTCATTGTATCGGATCAAAATTTATCAAAGCACTAGCCATTCTCCTTTTTTGGTGTTCCTCGGAAAGCAGCCTGGGAACCCATCGTGAGCACAGTTTGTCCCGCCCATCCTTAAACAATCTCACCCATTTACGCACTTTGCTGTCACTCATCGCATTGGGGCCGTACACCTCACATATCTGGTAATGAATGTCTGCTGATGACACGGTCCTTGCTGTCAAAAACGAATTACAGACCGTATTTCACAGTTGGAGGGCTGCTCAATTGTCTTAAACATTGTACAGTTTATACTAAGACGTTAAAGTGACGCTACGACTGCAAATGGCATCTGCTTTTGCACAAGGCATGCCGGGAGCTGGCACGCATGCTTGTTTCTACAGGGGGAAAAAATGTACAAAGCTACAGCCAATCGGACCTTACTTTAAAAATAACCCTCGTACATTAGAAGCATGGAAGGAAAGACTTTGGTAAAAATAGGAAAAAGAACTATTAATTTGCTTCAAAGTTGGAAGACGGATAACGTCTTGTTTGAATAAGATAATTTTGCATTATACACCTAAAAATGTATGTTGGCAAGAGCTTAGATGCCATCGTATAAGGCACAGTCTTGGTTTTTCTTCCTGTACTTTTTATATGGGAATGCCACACTGAGTGAGTGATTGCTTGTTCTTTAACCTCTCTCTTGCAGATGACTTTGGGAATCTACTCCTTGCAGAGTCCTTGCTGGAGCAGTGTTTGAAGGAGAATGTTGCCAAACTGAAGGACTTTGCCCCAATAATTGAAAAGTATGAGCCAAAAATGAGGGAGGCCAAAAAGAATTTGATAAGTATTCTAAACAGAGGAAAATTACTAGTAAGTACTTTGTCAACAGACAAATGCTCATTTGTTTGAGCCAACTGCTGTGACGTTATAGAATCTACCTGATTGCTGGTTAGTAGAAAAATATGTTCTAATCAAACTAGAACTGCATATTCCCTTTTTCATTTAATTTAAGCAGTCTCCATGAACTTTTAGAGAAAGATCACTGATATTAATTCACTACACTGCATGAGGTATATCCAGCTGTTTGGTATGGACCTCAAAGTTTTTATATTGACAGCTAAAGCTTAGGAAACCAGATGCGGTGACTGGTACTTTTATTCTTACTATTTTCCATTGGATTTGCATGTCCTACATGCAGTGAGAACATTTTTCTATAGTCTTACTCCATGCTTCACTATTAGGAAGAGACAGAAACATGACTTGTGTAGAGACAGTATAATAGTTGTTTGTTAACCGAAGGTTTTAGTTTCATTAATCATGAGTGAAGGGGGCGGGGTCACTGGCAAAATGTGAGCAATACAAAATACAGGCTAAAGTGATTCCTGAAAGACTATGCTCAAACGTTGCAATTGATTTTCTAATCTTTTGCTTGCCCTTTAGTAGATTACATTTAACTTCCTTGGAATTTTAAGGTAAAACTCAGTAAATGTGTGTGTTAGATGTCCACAGGGCAAGAATTTCTGGTTTGTTTGGCTTTCTTTCTCAAATTTTCAGATTTCTTTCTATTTGATTTTCACATTTGTTTTTAGCCCACACCATTTGACATAACGTGTGCCAATTCTGTTTAGTGTGCACAAAATGTTTTTAATGCACACTACTGAGCCGAATGCTTACTAACAAATGCATGCCCCTAGTGTGTGTGTGTGTGTGTGTGGATCTATATATTAATACTAGCTGTCTCCTGTTCAACTCCATTGGAAGATCATTTGCATTCCATTTGTTACACCTAATACCTGACACTCACTGAAGCCCAACCCGACTGATATTTTTCTTCCTCCTCTCCCCATTGTCCGTCTTGCTTCTTCCAGTCTCTCTGGCTACCATATCTCTTGCTCTCTTGGTCTTGCAGTGCTGTAATTGCCATTCATCCTGCTGTTTTCCTGTATTCTCTACCTACCCACAGTAGAAAATTCTGCATATGCCAATGTCTTCAAATACGCACCCAACAGTTACTGACAGTTACCATGTGGACGAAGCACATTGTACATTTAGATATTCCTTTTTTCAGTTTAAAAATCTTTTTTTACAATAATGTTGTTAAATGCACAAAGAAATTGAGTCTGTTCTATTTATTTATTTCTGTGTTTTGACCACATGATCACAAAGCAGAGCTAGGTGCCTAGGCGTTCAGCTGAGGAAGATTTTCCTTTAGGAAGACCTAAGTTTTTATGTAATAATAAATGTGGGTGGAATCAGATTGGGGGATGTAAGTTAGGCTCCTCATGCTTATTTTCAGTATTAGGTGTTTAACCCAGATGTCAAAAAGTGGGTGAAATAAATTTAAGGCCTAAAGTGAAATGTCAACCCCAGATCTAAGGATCCAAGCTGAATTGCACATTTTCCTGACTTTAGATGTATAAAACTGATGCATCTACGTCAGGTCCTTAACAGCCTGTCAGGACTGACTTGTTAAATATAATTCTGGTTCTCTGTCATCTGATCTCACTCTCTTATCAATTTCTATGTGTATTTGCCTGTATTGATTTCTGCATACACAGACACAAACACATTTAAGAATTGGAAGGTGTCTTCCATAATAATAGCGCTGCGTGACCTATTAGACCTTGAGCAATCTGTTATTTTATTCATGAATAGTCATTATCCCAGAATATCTTAAGCTTTGTTATTTTATGCCAAAATCTGTAGTGTTTTGTCCTTATTTGAAATCTAGTCTACTTTAATGAAAGCTGTCAGGCTGTGAATTAGGAGCCACTGGTGAATTCCGAACTTTTTTTTTCTATTGGTATCTGCATTTTCATATAAAGGAATTATTTTATACTAAAAAAATGATGGCAAATGGTTCTCTAGTATTTCCAATAACTTGGGACCTGACTATGCTATATTTTTACAGCCAAAATATATGACGGAAGCCATGCTGATATTAGGAAAGCTGCATTACGCTGAGGGTTCATACAGAGATGCTGTCAGCATGCATGCTCGTGCAGGAATTGATGACCTTTCCATAGAAGACGAACCCTTGTATAGGATGCGTCTGGTGACTGAAGCTTTCGTTATCAAAGGTAAGTCCGTCTACAATACATGATGATGCAGCAATATGTTGGGAGGAGACAGAACTCAAAGCTTTTAGTGTTTAATCATGTACTCATAGAACGGAAAAATGCATGTAAAATGTAGGCTTGTAGCTTCTGCTCTGTACATAAAGAAGCTTATCGGAAAGTACTGAAATCTGAATGCTATATGTGTGGCAGTCCATGTTTTGGGGTCCTCCTCCCTTTATAACTTAAGGGGAGTATGGGAGGAGAGAAAAACCAGCATTGATCCGTAAGAAATGCATGCAGTCTGTGCTCCACACCCGTATAACTTTGAAATGGATGGATCTAGCTCATCCAAACTATATGTAGAAGTAGGCCTTGGGAACATCCAGATTTCTCCACTTTCCAAAATTGGTGAGCTTATTTTGTGTTTGTTTGGGGGGGGGGGCGAGAGCCCAGGGGATAAGTGAAAAGACAGGTGCAATTGGACTCTTTCCCTATCAGACACACAAGGGGTGATAGTAGAAAATCTAATGTTCAAGAAAACCTCCGTTTTAATCCATTTTTATTTTGCAAGCTTATTCTGTATGACTTGACTTGCTATTTAAGTACAGCTTTGTGTGTCTGTAGCACTTGTGTGGTGTTCATGTTCTATGGTTGTACATCCAGATCTGACTTGGGTCTGTAGTCACTGTTGTCTGATAGCCATTCACCATCCTGTGTCAGTGAATTACTAATATTAGTTCACTTACTGTTAATCAGGAGGTACAAACTGCCAAGGGTCACCATCCCATCTGAAATAACCATCTTTAAAGAGTGCTAGAGAGGGAATGATCACGGATGGTAGGTTCCCCTCTTGCCTCAAGACGTGCTCCATGGGTAGTGGTGCTGAGGCACTTGGCTTGGCAGGTTCACTGCTTCTGCAACAAGTATTGGATTGGCTTGTAAATACACAGAGAATTTCCGTTTCCATTGCTGCCAGTCTGGCAGATACAGAATTTAGAAACACCACATTGTGCAGAGAAATACCAGTGTACCTGCTGTTATTTGAATGTTCTCTATCAACTTTACAGTACAGTAAGCATTTGTCTTAGATGCGGTCTTCAGAATATCAGCATGCCTGTTCCCTGGCTTCGTTATTCCCTCCTTCTCTCATTGCTAGATCTGCTTTCCTTTTTTGTGCTGTATCAAATCCCCCTTGTAGTTTTACACATTTTTATAATAGTGTGCAGCTAGTATTATGGTTATGCCTCCTATTTCTCTTTTATTCTGTGCACTGTTCAGCTGTTTGTGCTGCATTCATACTTTATATATCAGTGAGACCCTAGAGTGCAGAGAAGCAGCCACTTAGGACCTTCTTTAGTCATTAAGCGAACTAGGCAGCTGCATAGAGTGTCAAAATTTGAGAGGTGGGACAGAGTGAAAGACACGAGGAAGCTGTGGATGAAAACTGGCCCGTGCTGCCTTCCCTTCCTCCCAATAGGCCTAGGAGGCATAACAGAACCCCTCCCCCATAGCTACCACCCACCTTCTCTCCTTCCAGTTGGACCCATGTGGAGATGAAGAAAAGCTGATTCCTCCTGTCAGCCCACACCACACCTGCAGCACTAATCTGAGCCCTGCCATACCCCCCCCCCCCCTCCAATCCCAGGATATGGTACAGAATTGAAGCAAAAACACGAAATAAAGACTTCTTCAAGTACATTCGTAGCAAAAGGCCTGTGAGAGATTCAATTGGACTATTAGATGATAGAGGGGTAAAAGGGGCAGTAAGAGGAGACAAAGCGATAGCGGAGAGACTGAATGAATTCTTTGCTTCGGTCTTTACTGAGGAAGATATAGGGATGTTACCCAAGACTGAAGTGGTATTTAAAGGTGATACTGCAGAGGAATTGAGAGAAATATCGCTACACCGGGAAGATGTATTACAACTATTTGATAAACTGAATAGTAGCAAATCACCTGGACCGGATGGTATACATCCAAGAGTGTTGAAAGAGCTGAAATATGAGATTGCAGATCTGCTATTAGTAATCTGTGAACTTTCATTAAAATCATCTGTAATACCTGAAGATTGGAGGGTCGTCAATTTTTAAAAAGGATTCCAGGGGTGATCTGGGAAATTACAGACCGGTGAGCCTGACGTCAGTACCACTGAAGATAGTAGAAACCATCATAAAGAACAAAATTTACACAGCATGTAGATAGTCATGGCCCTAATGGGAGACAGCCAACATGGCTTTAGACAAGGGAGATCTTGTCTTACTAATCTGATATGTTTTTTTGAAGGTGTGAATAAACAGGTAGACAAAGGTGAGTCGGTTGATATAGTGTATCTGGACTTTCAGAAAGCCTTTGACAAGGTCCCTCATCAGAGACTTTTGGCAAAACTAAAAAGTCATGGGATAGGAGGCAATGTACTATTGTGGATCGGGAACTGGTTAAAAGATAGAAAGCAGAGGGTAGGGCTAAATGGCCAATTTTCCCAATGGAGAAAGGTGAATAGTGGAGTACCCCAGGGATCTGTACTGGGTCCGCTACTTTTTGACACATTCATAAATGACCTGGAAAAGGGAATAACTAGTGAGGTTATCAAATTTGCAGATGACACAAAACTGTTTTTAAAGTTGTTAAAACCCAAGAGGACTGTAGAAAACTGAAGGAGGATCTGGATAAATTGGAAGACTGGGCATCCAAATGGCAGATGAAATTTAATGTGGACGAGTGCAAAGTTATGCACCTAGGAAAGAACAACCCACACTATGGTTACACAATTCAAGGTTCCACATTGGGAACCACCACCTAGGAAAAAGATTTAGGAGTCATCGTGGATAACATGTTAAAACCCTCCGAGGCCCAGTGTGCAGCAGCAGCCAAGAAAGCAAATAGAATGCTAGGTAACATAAGGAAAGGAATGGAAAATAGAACAAAGGATATTATAATGCCTCTGTATCGTTCCATGGTACGACCGCACCTTGAATATTGTGTGCAATTCTGGTCGCCGTACCTTAAAAAGGATATAGCGTTATTAGAAAAGGTACAGAGAAGAGCCACCAAAATGGTAAAGGGGATGGAAGGCTACTCCTATGAAGAGAGGCTACAAAGGTTAGGGCTCTTCAACCTGGAAAAGAGACGGCTGAGGGGAGATATGATAGAGGTGTATAAATTAATGAATGGAGTGGAACGGGTAGACGTAGATCAATTGTTTACTCTATCAGTATATAGAAAGACTAGGGGACATGCAATGAAGCTACAGGGTAAACTATTTAAGACAAATAAGAGAAAATATTTTTTCACTCAACGTGTAATCAAACTCTGGAATTTGTTACCGGAGGATGTAGTAAGAGCTGTTAGTGTAGCTGGGTTTAAAAAAGGTTTGGACAAGTTCCTGGAGGAAAGGTCCATAAACCATTATTAAAAAGGGATCCAGGATATCAATGCTTGACCCAATACAAGCATTGTGGAACCTGTGTCTTTTGGGGATACTGCTAGGTACGTATGACCTAGATTGGCCACTGTTGGAAACCGGATACTGGGCTTGATGGACCTTGGTCTGACCCAGTATGGCATATCTTATGTTCTTAAGAAAAAATCATTGCCACTGCGATCACTATAACCAACCTCCATTCAGGTCTGGGGTGAAGAATAGAATTGCTGAATTACTGTTTTGCCAGTCCCTAACCTTAGATACAATATTTCCTATCAATTCCTACTGAAGTTGCCTCTGCTTCTCCTTTCCCTTCCACATAGTTCATAGAGTACATTCAAACCATTTACAGTACGAAGGGAAGAAGATACATTGATGGCAGATAACTGACTGGCTCATTTTGTGTTCAGACGATGTCTAGAAGAGTGAGAGACCTGGGAGACAGACTGGTAGACGGGAAGGATGAAGCAGTTGCGAGCATAGTTAGGGGGAACTACCAGTGGGGATGCGGGAACTTGGAGTACACACACAGGGATTGGTTCAGATAAGAAGATAATAGTGGAAACTCAGGATTTGTGCTGGGTATTGGGAGAGAGTGGAAATGAAGATTTAGCAGAAATAATAAGCAATCTGAATTGAGGGGGTGGAGAGAACTAGGACCTAGTGGTTGGGTAGGAACTATAGGCCTCAATGATGAAAAAGATGGGTGTATAATCTGGGGAGTACAGACCTGGGGATTCTTCTTACTCTGACCCCAGAGTGCAGAGGAACAGCCAGCATGAGCCTAGGGATTCTCTTTACTCCAACCTCGGAGTACGGAGGAACAGCTAGCACGATTCCAGAGCTGAAGGAGGGACAGTAAGGACAGGTAAAGCAGTTGGGATAGGAAAAGAAAAGAAGAATCTGTTGGCAGGATTATTGTAGGATAGAGGTGAGAAAAAGATGAGGTTGGTTGGAGAGCTGCTGGGTTGCCACGAGTCAGCACTGATCCGAAGGCATGCATTGCATTTTCGGTTGGAGAGAGTGTGTGGAAGACGGTATAGAAGAAGATGAAAAGGAGGTTGTAGAGAGAGGGAGCAGAACAGGCTTCAGATTCATTGGAGCTCAGAACAGAGAATCAGCAGGGGCCCAGTTAGTGCCATGTGTGACCTCATTCAGCTTTTCCAATGAAGCTTTGGAGTGCTTGCTCTACTTTGTCCCTCTTCCCCCCCCCCTCCCCCCCAAGGAAAGAAGCCTGACTCTGAGATGGAAAGGAGTTTGTGGAGGGGAAAGAAACATAAGAGGAAAAGTGAAGTTGGAAAAGTTAAAAAAAAAAAAAGAGGCAAATAACATTAAATAGAAGATATGATAGGAAACAGTAAAAGAGGACAAAGACATGAGTGAAAAAAATGAAAGAACAAAGATATCCCAGATAAAGGAAACACAATAGAACTAAAATGGAGAGACAAGAAAAAAAGCGGAGGAAGATCAGAAAAATAGTTTGATTTTCTGTTTCTGTAAATTCATGCCTTCATTTTATTTTGTTCACTACTTTATAAAGTTTTGTAGCACTGAATGTTGCACCAAAGTTTTAGCATAAATAATCCCCGATCTATAGTTGTATGGCTTTCAGTATTGCTGAATCACAACTTGTTCTTACAGGAAGCTATTCTGATTTTAAAGAAATAAATTCTACAAGCAGTGAGCCCCTGTCCCTACTTCTGCTTGTTTTCTATTGTGTCTCTGTGATCTTTACTTTTCATTGTAAGGTTATTGCTCCTCACTGATTCTTGGTCAAAGCTGTTTGTGAAAGATTTTTCCAAACATAAAACTGCCATTCCAGATCATCCTGCTAGCCTAATCCAGGCAAGTGGGTTGTGTCCCCTTGCCAGCAGAGGTGGAGACAGATGACGACTAGAAACTTCTAGTGACATCATCCTGCTACTTGACTCAGTGCAGCTAGGGGGACACCTCAGTATTTCTGTCTCCAGCAGATGGTGTATGCAGGGTTTGGTGCAGCTTGGTTTTGGAAGTGGATTTACTCCTGAGCAGTGTCCTAAGGTGCACCGTGGACATAGTAAAGCTTGAGCGGAGGTCTCCAAAGCGTATCTAAGGGTATCCTGCTTGGAGATTCTTGCGTGGAGAAAAAAAAAGGTCATCCTCCTTGATTGGTTGAGAGCCCGAGATTCAGACGGATCAAGACCCTGTCTTCACAGATTTCAGTCTCCCTTCTTCTCCCTCCCCTGGCCCCCTGGAGCAATATTCGGAAGGAATGAGGGAGCAGAGCACCTGCGAGTGACCCAAGCACAGCATTGCATTCAGTTATAGACTCCTTGGGGGTAAGTGCAGTCTTTATTTATTTTATTTATTTCCAGTCTCTTTTATACCACGCTATTCAACTTCAGTGCGGTTTACAATTAACAAAACTACACATTTCCTAGGGTACTCTGTGTTTACAATGAACAGGTGTTAAAACTTTGATAACATAGGGTAACTATATACAGTCGTGCAACATAGTTGGGTTCGCCACATTGATCTAGCCCTGGGTGTCTTGTGTGGTATACGTGATTGGGGCTATATCATCATTATCTACCGGGTAGTAAAGGAGAAAAAGGTGGTGTTTCAAGGCCTTCCTAAACTGGAATAGGTCGGGGATTGCACGGATGTTGGGAGGTAGGGCATTCCAGCATCTGGGCGCACAGAATTTGAAGGCCCTGCTTGCAGTTGACTGGGAGCATTGTGTTATTGATTTTGGGACTATCAGTGTGTTGAGTGCTATCGCTCTTCTGGCCCTGTTGGTGGGGGTGGTCTGGATCAACTCAGTTAGAGATGAAGATGAAAGCCCATAGATGGCCTTGAATGTAAGCAGTAGGGTTTTGTACCTGAGTCTCATATGTATCGGGAGCCAGTGTAGGTGCTTCAATATGGGCGTCACATGGTTTTTCTTGGAAGCACCGTATAGGACCCTCGCTGCAGTGTTCATCGCAAGCTGCAGTGGATTTAGGGTGGCCTGGGGGAGCCCATGTAGGATCACGTTTGCATAATCGAAATGTGGTATGATCAGCGCCTGGTAAATTGTCCTAAAGTCTTCTGGCTCTAGCAGCGATCGTAAGGGTCTGAGGGATCTGATCTTATGGTACACCACCCTTTAACCTTATTTATTGTGCCTGCATTTCTCGGCCACAGCTGGGGCATGTAGGGGTACCTGATCTTCCGTGTGTACAGACTGTTGTCTGGTTTCGTGTTGGAGTGTGTTTTTTGATAGCTGTTTTCTTCCTTTTTCATGCATGTGGAGCCTACGGCTGCACACGTGTAAGTTACATATATGTATGTTACATGGGCAGAGTAACACATGCATATTTCCATGTGCAAAGGGTGTACATGTAAAATCCTATGAATATCACTGTGCTAAGTAGGAGAGATGCCGCATGTCAGCACACAAGAAGCACTGTCTAGGCTGTGATAAACGCTGAACCAGACCTATGGATTCCTTGTGAGAACACTGAACTATGGAACATGACGAACGGTTGGTGGTGGACCCCATGGACAAACTTACTTCTCCCAGTTGTGATTCTCAGTGGGGGAAGGCTTGCATGGGCCTTCTCTACAGCCCTGGTTATTGTTCATCCCCTCATCTTCTCCCCAGGCAGGGTCTGGGAAAGAGAAACCATCTTTGGTGATTGGGGGAACCGCTCAAGTCCTACCCTTGGGTTCAAGGTCCCTACCATCTGGGTTTGGTTTTTTTTTTTATCCTTCTTTCAGCAGGTGTACTTATTCTGGCAAGCAGTGGGAGTCAGAGCTTGGAAACTTCCCGGCCCAGCCCAGCTTCTCTGTTTCAGAGAATGGCAGCCAGGTCAAGGCATTTCCTGTGTCTCATAAGTGCTGATGACAAAGGGAGGCCCCGGGTGACTCATGTTCCTCTCGAGCCAGAGTCTGAGGTCCAGCTTGGATACCATCGCTTCAGAAAAATCCACATTATCAATGTCCCTGTTTAATGTACATTATCAAGTTTAAGTTACAATGTAAACCGCTTTGACTGAAATGATAAAGCGGTATAAAAAACTTGTTAAATAAAATAAATAAAAAATAAATAAATAAATGATGATCCTGGAATGGTTGACGAGGATTCTTCATCGGAGGAAGAGCTGGAAGATTAACACATTATCTACCTCTTTTCGAGAGATGAATTGACAGCCCTGGTTTCTCAGGTGGCCGCCTTTCTGCAGATTTCAGATGTTTTTGCTGCTACTACTACAGAGTCACAAGGTTACCCTCCTTCTCCAGTGGTTTCATAGACCTGCCAAGGCTTTTCCCTTTCCGCAGGTTCTCCAGGACATGATCTCCAAAGAGTGGGGGTTCTCCAGACATCTCAGTGAAAGGCATCAATCCTGAACAAGCTGTATGCCCTTCCTCAGCAGGAGTTGTGTAAGTGCCTGTGCTTTCTAAAAGTGGATACACATGTTGCAGTTGTCACCCAGTTTACCACTATCCCAGTAGAGGGTGGGGCTGCCCTTAAGGATCATCTGGATCGTAAGGTGGAGGCGCTCTTTGAGGCTGTGTTCTCAGCCCCGTCCCTTATGCTTCAGGCAGCAATGTGTGTTTATGTTTATGTTTATGTTTTATTGCACTTGATATACCGCTATTACATTTAGAACATAGCGGTGTACAGCAAAGCAGAACCTTATACAGAGGGACCAATAGGTCAGAGAAAAAGAAAAAGAAATGAAGTTACAATGTAAGACAGGAAAGCACCCAAGACATTTAAATAGACAAGACTACAGGTGAGGAAGGAAAGGGAGGGCAGGGAGGGAAAGAGGCTTGTTACGTAGGAGGCAGGGGGAGGTCAAAGGCAACAGAAAAAAAGTGCGTTTTTAAGTCTTTTTTGAATGTGGGATAATGTTGTTCTAGCCTGAGGGAAAGGGGTAGTGAATTCCAGTAGGCTGGACCAATAAAAAAAAAGGCAGGCAGAAGAACGTGTGGACTGTAAGTGAGCGAGGGATGGAGAGGGGAGGTGAAGGCGATTTATGTGAACGGAGCGGAGGGAGCGGGTGGGGATGTGAAAATGGAGTAAATCTGCTAGGTATTGGGGGTATGGGTATATAAAACTTGGTGAACCAGTATAAGGATTTTGTAACGAATGCGGAATTGTAGAGGCAGCCAGTGTAAATGAGAGAGAAGTGGAGTAACATGATCGCGGGGGGAGGAATGGAAAATAAGACGTGCAGCAGTATTCTGGATGCGTTGAAGCCGATGAAGTTGTGAAAGGGGGAAGCTTGATTGCATGGGCTATTCTTCAGTGGGTGCAGTTGCTCCCGGAGGACGATGCTTGTGCTTGGTTGGAGTCTGCTGCGACTCATCTGGCTCATACCATGTATGATTTATTGATTTATTTACATTTTCTTATATACTGCGCTATTTTCCATCAGTGCGGTTTACATGGAACATTTTACATACACATTTCAAATGACTTGATTTGTGTTTACAAATAACAGGATATTATCTTGTTAGCAGTAAGGGATGTTGTGGTGAGAAGGTGGCTATGACTGCAGAATTGGGCAACAGACATGGCCTCTAAGTCCCATCTGGCCAAGCTTGCCTTTAAGAGAACTCCTTTTTGGCAAGGACTTTGAAAAGCTTGTAAAAGACCTGGTGGATTCCAGGCCCTAGCACCTCCAGGAGGTAGGCCCAGGGAATCTTGGAGGCATGCAGCCCCTCTGAGGGTTCTTTGCTTCCGAATGGAGATGCTCTGGTCAGTCATTTAAGCTATCTGCAGCGGGGAGTGGCTCTCCTCACTGAATCTGGCCAAAGGGTATTCTCCACATTCACATTTGGGAAGACCAGCAAAGGTTTCTGTGTTTTGCCATTCTGGGATGATCACTTTCAGTTTTGTGCTCTGCCTCACCACAGCCTCGAATCTTCTCCAATGTCATGGTAGTTGCAGTGGTGCGAGGGCATCTTTGTACACCCTTATTGACAACTGGCTGATCTGTGCCAGCTTGCAGTCGGACGTGCTCAAGGTGACGGCGCAAGTAGTACAATTTTCTGGAAGGCCTTGACTCGGTGCTGAGTCGAAGCAAAGGTCACTTGGACCTCTCTGTCCTTGGCTTATCTTGGCACTTTGATTAATACCTGCATCGGCAGAGTTGTCTTGCTGCCAAGAGTTTCCAAGTTTTCTAACCTGGTTGGCAGCCTTCCAACAACAATGAGCTTCCAAAGTTTGAGGCTGTCTTCAGCTCCTGGGCTCTATGGCAACTGCCATGGACTTGGTCTCTTGAGCGAGGGCTCATATGAGACTTCTCCAAAGGTCCCTTCTGCTGCATTGGTTGCCTTGTTCATAAGACTTCAAGATCAGGCTCCTCCTTCTGCCATCGGTAGCATCCAGCCTGATTTTGTGGTCTCTGCCCACTAGCTTGAACAAGAGTGCCTCTGAATGATCTTCAGTAGCTTATCTCAACATCTGATGCCAGTCTTTTTGGGTGGGGGCTCATTGTGAGGGTCAGTTGTCGCAGGTCCTCGTGCAAGGCAGCTTGACCCATCAGTCGCCTAGAAGCATATAACATTTGCTTGGCCCTCTGGCATCTCTGCCAACTAGTTGCGGGCAGAAGGGTCCGGGTATTCTTGGGCAATGCCACGCAAGTAGCATACGTCAACAACCAGGGCAGCATCAAGTGTGTGGGAGTGACCCTGGAGATGGCCCTCTTGTTTCCATGGGTAGAGTGAAATCATTTGGCATTGTCTGACCATTGTGGACACGGACAATATGGAAATGGACTTTCTCAGTCATCGCACCCTCGATCCAGGGGAGTAGGAGCTAGCATTGTCTGCATGCCTGTGGATGGTGGACTGTTTGGGCAGTCCTTGGATGGATTTGATGGCGACCTGTGCGAGTGCCAAAGTAGAGAGATTCTTTGGTCAGTGCAAGGAGCCAGGTGCCCAGGGCATTAATGCCTTGGGGGGGAGGGGGTGCTTCACTTATAGCCCTGCATGCATTTGATGGTTCCACCATGGAATTTGGGTCTCATTCTTCAGGCTCTGTTGTCTTCCTCCTTTGAACTGTTGAAGTGGGTCTCTTAAAGATCTTTCTCTCAAAGCAGTCTTTTTGGTCGCCATTTGTTTGGCGTGTTGCATTTTGGAGTTGCAGGCTCTCTCATGCAGGGATCCTTACCTGCCTTTCTCAGAGGAGGCAGTGTCGATCCAACCTCTTTCTTGCCTAAGGTAGTTTCAGCCTTTCATGTCATTCAGGTGATCTGCTTTCCATCCTGTTTGGCAGAGCAAAGGAAAGGAAAGGATGAAGATCTTTGACATCTTGATGTTCACCAGATTGTACTGAAAGTCTGATTTGTGCTCTTTGCAGGCCCACATAAGGGTGAGGTGACTTCCCAGGCCACCTTAGCCCATTGGATTATCTTTTGCAGAATTGCGTTTTCCTGGTGGGGTTGCGGGTGCACAGTACATGGGCTCAGGCCTCATTCTGGGCAGAGGGAAGCTTGGATGCCCCTATTGACACATGCAGGGTGACAACTCAGTCTGCATTTTTTGATTGTTGCCAAGCACTTCCACTTGGATGTCCAAGCTAGGGCAGATCCATCCTTCGGTGCAGAGATTGTGAAGGCAGTCATACTGTTGTCTTGCCTAGTGAAGTAGTAGCTTTGGCACTTCCCACTTGTCTAGATTGGTTTAGCAGGATGATCAGGTAGGTGACATTTTACTTGCGAGAGAATGTCATTTCCTGGAGTCCTAGACTAGTCCAGGATATGCCCCTTTTTGCTCAGTTTTTTTTCTCTGCAGTTAGCCTTCCAGGCTTGAACATCTAACAAATGCTCTGTGTGTTGGCTGTTCTGTACATAGTTGTACATAGTTCTGTCTCGTTATCCTTAATGAAGTTGTGCGTGGTCAGTTTCTTGACCATTTGTCCGTATAATGAATACGGAAGTGTGCCCCTAGCTGCACTGAGTTAAGTAACAGGTGATGTTACTATATGTTTCTAGTTGTTCTGTCTCCATCTCTGCTGGAAGAGGGACACAACCCACTTGTCTAGACTGGTCTAGTAGGACTCCAGGAAAGGACATTATCTGGTAAGTAAAATGTCACTTTTATTGAACTGAAAAAAAAATGTAATATCTTTGTTACTTTCAGTTCCTTTCTAAATGTTTCTATAATCTTGCTGTCTGTCTGCTGCTTTCTGCTCTTTCAGCATGCTTCACCAGCTTATTAGGGGAATGGGAGCACTGTGAAGGAACAGATAACACTCAGATGGTATGTAAAGAACAAAACCTTTTGCTCAGAATACTGGAATGCTGAATGACCTAGCTGTATTTCATGATAGTACTAACTGATGAGATGGGCGCGTGTGTGTGTGTACATTTTTTCAACATTATTCTTCTTTTGATATTCAGTAATTGAGTGTTCTGATTAAAAATAAGGCTTCTTTTTCTAGCATGCTTTTATAATGCTGTAAAATTGCTTCCATTGTGAATTGGTTTGATGAGCTTGCAGAAGTAAGTGGTGCAGAAGCTTAAAATCTTTTCTGCTAGAAAACTGAAGATGACTTTGCTCAGTTGGATCTCTATAAATCCTTTCCTCCTATGCTGGTTATGGTTGCATTATATTGACGCAACATAACTCACAACAGGAGTCTTAGAGAAGGTTTATCCATCCTGGCATTCTTTCTTTATCTTCAAGTAATGTGAGTATCAAACACGTTGAAAAGTGAATACGAGTGTCAAACAAGTTGAAAAGTGAATATGTATACTTGGTGCCAGTGTCAAATAGGGGGGCCCCAATCTTTAATCTGCTCCTCCTCCCACTACTACTGCCACACAATACAATATAAAATGACTTTTATTCAGGAAAAAGACAAAACAGAACACATTTCTTCTTAAGGTTGCCAGCTGGCTGGTTTTCAGCTGGCCTGGCTGGTTTTTATATGGCCATGCAGATAGCCAAAACCAGTCATGCAGAAGCCGGTTTTTTGTTTTGTTTTGTTTTGTTTTTTTGAGGGAATCAGCAGAGTGAGGCGACCACCCAGATGGCAAAAAAATTTCCCAAAAACAGCCTAGCCGCAGCCGCTTCCCTCTACCTTTATGTGCTGCTGCTGTCGTCACTGCCGCTCCTCCTGGGACTGCACACGGCGATGACATAAATCACCTGCAGCTAACAAACGGCAGTGGCTTAGTAAAAGCATGGGGTCCCGATTCCAGTGTGCTTGTAAATCTCCCCCAGTCCCACTCCTTCTGACGCGGAAGTATGTCTCAGAAGGGGACGCGACTGACACTTACAAGCACACTGGAATCGAGACCCCACGCTTTTACTAAGCCGCCGCCACCGCTGCTGCTGCTTGTGGTCGGCCGGGGGGGGGGGGGGGGGTGTCAGTGATTTTTGCTGCCACTTGCAGACCCGTAAGAAGTGGCGGTGATGACGGCGGCAGCAGCAGCAGGTTAGGGGAAAGATGCTGGACATGAGGGGGGAGCAGGGAGACAGATGCTGGCCAGGGGGAATGAGGGCAGATGGTGGCTGCAGGGGGGAGGCAGAGGGCAGATGCCGGCCATGGGATGAGGGGGGCAGTGAGCAGAAGGTTGCCAAAGGAAGGATGGAGAGCAGATACTGGGCTTGAGGGGGGCATAGGGGAGACAGGATGGATGGAGGGCAGATGCTGAGCATGGGGGGATGGAAGTAAGGTCAGATGGGGATATAGGGGAAAAGGGAAGATACAGCATAATGGGGGCATAGATGAGACAGAGTGGATGCTGGGCATGGAGAGCAGATGTTGGGCATGGGGTAAAAGGGCAGATGGGTGAATATGGGGAAAAAGACAGATACTGGGCATGATGGGGGGCATGGGGAGAAAGGGGTGGATGGGGGGCATGGAAGGATGGGGTAAAAGGGCAGATGCAGAATATGGGGTTTTGGAGAGCAGATAGGCATGGGGAGAAAGGACAGGTGTCAGGCATGGGGGAGACATGGGATCGAAAGAGCAAATGCTGGAAATGGGGGCATGGAGGGAAGATGCTGGGCATGGGAACAATAGGGGAGAAAGGGCAGATGCCGGGCATGGGGGACGCTGGCAAGAGGCACACTGAGGAAAGATGCTGGACATGGGAAGAAGATAGGGAAACAAAGGGAAGGTTTTGGACAGGGCAAATATAGGGCCATAGAGGGGAAGTGCTGGACATGGGGAGAGGAGGATAGCGACAGGAAACAGTGGGGAGGAGATGGACATGGGGAGGATAGGGATAGGGACATAGAGGAGAGATGCTGGCTATGTGGGGGGGGGGGGAGAGAGGAGGCGAGTTAGAGGTTGGGGACAGAGATAGAGAAGGAATGGGAGGGTTGGGGTGAGGGAAAGAGATGGCAAGCTGCAGCTAAATACAGTTAAAAAAAAAAAAAAAGTAAAATTGAGAAGTGGTTGGTAAGGAGGAGGAGTGTGTTAGAAACTGACCTAAGGGAGGAAGTGAAGTTAGGAGGAGAGAGGAGATATGGCAAATGAATAGGAGACCATGAAAGGAGAGTTAAGAGAAGACAGAGGAAAACAGACACCAGAGACTTGGACCAAAAACAATTTAAAAAATAAAGTAACCAGACATAAAAGGTAGAAAAAAGAATTATATTTTCTATGTAGTAATTGGAATATTTCAGTTTTTGGAATGTACGGTGTTAGACATGGCTGGAGTCCAGCCCAGGCAAAAATTTGGAGTGGATCCTAAACCCTGCTAGCAAGCTGTTCCTCCTTCAGCATCAGAGTGGTTTGGGGGCCTCATCTATCTTGGGTGTCCAGAGCAATTACCCTGGTTGAATTCCTGCTAACATCAGTCCAAACATCTGCTATCTTTTGTTTTGTACAGTACAGGAGGAAGGCATCTTTCTGTCTGTTTGCTGTTGCATTGCATGCAGGGTTCAGCTTTTTAAAGTTTGTTTCCTTTTTGTGTACATATTTATATTTTCACTTTTTGGTAACTTATTTTTTGTTTGAAGGTCCACTTGTATTCTGTTAGCATGTAATTTTTATTTAAGAACATTTAGTAATCTGGCTTATTCAGCTTTCCTAATAGATTTATTGATGATCTCGGGTCCACTGCAATATTTACGTGCTGCCTTTTCCTTATAGGGGTCCTTGGGTGTGTTTTGGCAGTTAGTGCTGGCATGGTAGATTTGGTCTTGGCTGTAAAGGATTTTTTTATATCCAATAGACCTGGTACTCGGAGGGTTTCTACAGTATTGCTGTTACTGAGATCTTTGTTTTGTGTGGGGAAATAGCCTAGCTCTGCTATGCACAGATTGTTGGGAAAGAGGGGGGAGTCTGTGGATGCAGAATATATATTTGGATTTAATACCATATGGGAAAGCATATGTGTATTGGGGTCTGAGGAGGGCACTGTGGCAGAATGGTTATGGAAGAATGCAATCTCTTGTACTTCCCTGATCCTTCAGATGCTAAAGCCTGCACTGCTACCCTCCCTGCAGTTTGGGGGTGGGGTGTTTCAGGGCAGGGGGTGGAGCATGGGCGGGGCAGAAGGGAGGGGGAGGGGCATGAGTAGCCACAGGTGATGGGATTTTCTCTTTCAAAAAGTTGGCAGCCCTGTTTCTTCTACTGTATGAAATATCAAAAATATGAACAAAATCACATAGGCGTAAACTGGACCTTCCTAGCGCTTGCAGGCAAAAGTTTCAATTATTTTAGAGAACTCCAACATGCAACAAATCTCTTGTTCAATTGAGATCTCAGCCAGACCATTAAGATAATCTTGTAATATTGCAACTTTTAGCTTGAGACGCTTCTTTCACCTGACATCACAGTTATAGGTACGGTCAAAAGCATCCGCAATGCAGCGCTTAAATTTGGGTATAGAGCCAATAACCTTTGAGCATAGATGTAGGGGGTTTGAGATTTGGGGGGTAGGGTGTTGAGGTGGTTGTGGGGAAGGGCATGTATGTGTGGGGGAGGGGCAGGCGTTGAGGTCTGTTCCTAGCTTGTATGGGCATTGGGGGAGAAAAAGAGGGTAACGTGTGCATTGGTGAATGCTCGCTTAGTTAGAAATGGCAAATTTTGGCTGATGTAATTAGGGATGAAGGGTTGGATTTGTTCTTTATTACAGAGACATGGGTTGAGGGAGTTTTGGAGTGTTTTGCTCTGCCTGAACTTGCATGCTTGTTTTTAGGTGGCAAGGGAAGGGAAAGGAAGGGTGGTGTGGCTTTGATTTATCATAAGACGTGGGTGGTGAGTCAGTGGAGTTGGGAAACCCTTAAGCCCTGTGAGGATATGATGGTGGAGTTGCAAGGCCAGGGAAGGGTAGATCTGTTGCTCTTATACTGTCTCCTGTGGCTGCTTTAGGAACAATGGGGAGAAGTTGGGGATAAGATTGCATTAGATTAGATTATCAAGAGATGATGGTTCTGGGGGATTTCAACCTGGTGAGCCCTAGTGGCGCGTTGCAGTTTTTAAAATTCTTTGATGCTGGATATGGGTTGTTGCCATTGGTGAGTGGGCCTATGCATTGTAAGGGGAATGCTTTGGATTAGATTTCTGGTTCTGCTGGGTTGGTGGAGCAGTTGGGATTGCTGGTACATGAGGCGGCGTGGGTCCTTTGGGCGGGCCATCTTTTAATTTTCTTTGGTTTTCTTTAGGGAGGGAAGGGGGATAGGTGTAATGTGGAATTGACCCATGGAAGGCGTGGGACAATCGAGGAACATAGATTGTGGTAGATGGCTTTGAGTCGGAGATCGCCGGTGTGGGAGGATCATATAGAGTCCAAGAAGGGGGCTTTGGCGGTGGTGGCACGGCTGCATCAGATTTGAGTTCATGAGGATAGGTTGCATAGACAGGTTTGGTTCTCTGCGGAATTGCGGGGTATAAAGCAGGAATTGTGCTGGTTGGAGTGCTGTTGGCAGAAAACAGGGTGTAGTGTGACTAGACAGCGTTAGTGCCATAGAGTAAATGAATATGGCTTTTATTTGTAGGAGGCAAAGTGGGGGGTGTGCTCCGTGCAGATTTTGGTGGTAGGGAACAAACTGCAGGCTTAAACTGCAGGCAGTGTTTTGTGTGGCTCATCAATTTTTGGGTCAGGGACAAAGGGAAAGGTGTGTGTGTGTGTGTGGGGGGGGGGGGGAATGATTTAGTTGTGGAGATGGTGGTAGATTATTTTATAGGTAAGGCGGAGAGGCTCTGGGTTACTGGAGTGGGTGCTGTTCAGAAAGTGGTTTTGGTGCTTTCTGAGGTGAAATGGACCTCCTTTTCCTGGGTAACAGAAGATGCCTTGCGTGGGTTGCTTCGTGGGCTGCACCTTACATGGGTGCATTTAGATCTGGTCCCAGGGCAGCTTTTGTAGAAGGCTTCAAATAAGGCTCTGGGATTGATGACCAAGATGGTAAATGCTTCCTTGAGTCAGGGTTATTATCTATCGGAGTTCAAGGAGGCTATGGTGATTCCTATTACTATGAAAGGAACTGAGTTGAATTGTTCTAATCTGCGTCCCATCTCCTCGCTGATGAGTTTTGCTAAGATCGTGGAGAAGATTGTTATGCAGCAGCTGACTGAGTGTTTGATCAGGAGGGAGAGCTTGATTCGGGACAAGCAGGTTTTCAGATGGGATTTGGTATGGAGTCACTGATGTCCGTTATGGACCTTCTGGGTAGGGCATGGGATGAGGGGAAGGCTGCTTTGGGGGTGACACTGGATTTGTCTGCAGCACTTAATCTTATTGCCTTGGACATTCTGTTGGTGAGATGTGGTGCCTTGGGGATAGGGGGTGTAGTTCTGCAATGGCTGGCATCTATTTTTTTTTTGTCCGATCGGCAGTTCAGAGTGCATTGGGGAATCAGCTGTCAACGGTGTGGAATCTGGTGGGGGGGGGGGGGGGTCCCACAGGGGTATGCACTGTCTCCAGTCTTGTTTAATATCTATATAAGTCCGGTGGGAGCCATTTGCTGGAAATATGGCTTTCCAGGTTTTCTTTATGCCAACAATATACAGTTATTAATAGTGGTTGAAGAGGATGAGTCTTGTTTGGAGGAAGTTGCTGTTTGGCTGCAGATCAACTGCCTGGTCCTAAATGTAAGCAAGTCAGAGGTGTTGGTGTGTGGGACGCTGCCAGAGGGTACCATTTATGGAGCAGGCTGTTGATTGTAAGAGTCCGTCTGGATTGGAAGCAGGAGATTCATGATCTAGGGGTCCTGTTGGATGCAAAATTGTCCTTGCCTGCACTGGTCGCGGGTAGTGCTCTCGGCTTATGGCAAGCTGCGAATGGTGTGGCAGCTTAGTCTGTTTCTGGACAGGGAGGCCATATGTCTTGTAGTCCAGGAGCTTGTGTTATCTGGCCTGGACTACTGTTAACACTTTGTATGTTGGGTTGCCAGCTTATTTAATCAGGAAGTTGCAGGTGGTTCAGAACTCAGTGTCCCAGTTGGCATGGGGCTTAAGAGTGACTTGATCTCTGGTGTGCTGCGATAATGCACTGGCTACCTATTCAGCAGCAGTGCATATTTAAATTGTTGGCACCGACTTTTAGGGTGAGAGGGTTGGAGCCAAGCTATTTGCATGGCACTGTGACTTGGTATCAACCCGGGAGGGCTCTTCATTCTACTCAGGCACAGCTGTTGGCCATGCTCGGATTTACTTAGGTTCATTTGCTCCGGTGGTGGGCATGGGTCTCTTTGCTGGCAGCTCTGACTTTGTGGAATACGCAGTCAGAGGTTTTGCGGAAGCTTTGGAAAATTGTTTGTTGTCAAATGATATTCGTTTGTTAAATTTTCCATCTGTATTTATTTATTTTATTTATTTACATTCTCTTATATACCGCGCTATTCTGCATCAGTGCGGTTTACATTGAACAAACTGAAATTACATTGAACAGGGCATTATAACTTGGAGATAACCCTCCATAGCACATGCTCCCTGTAAAATAGTTAAGTGGCTTGCCCAAGACCACAAGGAGCACCTGTGGGACTAGAAACCCCAGTCCTTCCGGCCCAAGGTTGCTGTCCTCTAGTGGGATTTGAACCCCTGACCTTCCGGCCTGAAGTACTTTGCCCCAACCGCTAGGCCACTCCTCCATTCTGTATATCTTAGTTCTCCAGAGATTATGTTTAGGAAATATCTGAAAGATTTTTTTGCTTTCTAGGGTCGAGTACATCCAGTTGATAAACTCCTACCATTTACCTCATAATAAGATTATACAAGATCCAACAGAGGGTGCATTTGATAAAGTGGATACTCCAGATTTTGATCTGTCTGCTTTTCTGGAAACTTCACAGGACAATATCATTACATGTTATACACGTTTGGTAACATTAATTTCTGAATTAGATCATAGCCTTACTGTGTATTTTTAAAAGTTACTTTAAGAAGATGTAGTATTTTCTGGAAGTAAAGTCCAAATTTTTACAGATGTGTCTAGGGCAACTCATCTCAGGAGGAGAAGGTTCCTGGAGCACAAACCCAGTGTATTGGCTTTGGGTGCTCCCTTTCATTTAAGGGATTCCTGTAAGTGCATTATTAGATTATCAGGTCAGACTTATGTGTTTTTTTTATCCCTTGCAGCTAGAACAATTCTTAATTTCAATGAAGAATTCTGATTGAATGCTATTGGCTTTTGTTTAACTATTTGGGGGAAATTGGGAGATTTAATTGTATTATGTCATTTGATTGCCTTTATTGCTTTTTATATTTTTTTTTCTTGACGCTTTTGTCACTTTCAATGTATGTGGGCTAGTTTTTATAAGGGGTTTTGGTTTAAATTGGTCTTGTTTGAATGATGAGATCTTGTATAGTGTCCTTTTTTCTTTGTATTTTCCTATATAATTGTTTAAAAACTTGAATAAAAAAAAGAAAGAAAGGAAGCTCTGGAATGAGGAGCCATAGGATGATCATGAAAGGGATTAAACTCAGGAGTAATCCACGGAAATATTTCTTTATAGAAAGAATGGTAGATGCGTGGAACGGGTTCCCAGCACTAGCGGAGACTGAAGATAAGGACTGTATTTGGATTCAAATATGCATGGAACAAGCACAGAGGATCTTTGAGAGAGGAAGGATTGTAGAGCTTAGTAGTTGGTGTGGATGGGCAGACTGGATAGGCCATCTGGTTTTTTTTATCTGCTATCATTTTTCTATGTTTCTATTTAAATCTGCTACGTGTTAGCTTCAAGGCATTTACTCAGCTATTGCCCCAACATAGCCTCTTGCTCTTCTTCATGCTGTCTCCCTCCTGTTCCCCATTATGACCCATTCACTCGCTCATTTTTCCTCTGTCCCTCCCTGCTGGTTCCCATCACAACACAGTCACTCATTCTCATTGCTCTGTTGCTCCTTCCTGGTCCCCATTGCAATACAGTTACTCGCTCTCATTTTGCTGTTCCTCCTGATCCCCATCAAGACACAGCCATTTGCTCTTTGCTGCTGTCCCTCCCTCCCAGTCCCATCCTACAGTCAGTCATTCTCATTGCGCTGTCCCTCCCTCCCAGTCCCATCCTACAGTCGGTCATTCTCATTGCGCTGTCCCTCCCTCCCAGTCCCATCCTACAGTCAGTCATTCTCATTGCGCTGTCCCTCCCTCCCAGTCCCATCCTACAGTCGGTCATTCTCATTGCGCTGTCCCTCCCTCCCAGTCCCATCCTACAGTCGGTCATTCTCATTGCGCTGTCTCTCCCTCCCAGTCCCATCCTACAGTCGGTCATTCTCATTGCGCTGTCCCTCCCTCCCAGTCCCATCCTACAGTCGGTCATTCTCATTGCGCTGTCCCTCCCTCCCAGTCCCATCCTACAGTCGGTCATTCTCATTGCGCTGTCTCTCCCTCCCAGTCCCATCCTACGGTCATTCTCATTGCGCTGTCCCTCCCTCCCAGTCCCATCCTACAGTCGGTCATTCTCATTGCGCTGTCTCTCCCTCCCAGTCCCATCCTACAGTCATTCTCATTGCGCTGTCCCTCCCTCCCAGTCCCATCCTACAGTCGGTCATTCTCATTGCGCTGTCTCTCTCTCCTGATCCCCATCATGATACAGGCTCTTTACCACTGTCCATCCCTCCCTTCCTTTGGCTTTGTTAAAAATTATCTCGCCCTTATTGGCTCAAGATCATTTTCATTAGTGTCGATCTTCCCTTTCAGACTGTAGCCTGATTGATCATACAGTCATACATTATCATGCCCACAGCCAGCTGAATGGGGTTAACTAGTTTACCCGAGATTTCCACTAAACACTAAAACACTGAAGAGTGATATTCAGAACCACTTACAGCATAGGGGTGCAGACCGCATACATTTTTTTTTTTTTAAATTTCCCTCCTGAGTAACATGAAACATCAATCAAAAGCAAAAAATATTTAAAACTCAATTCAAACATACACAAAATTCTAATCACAGCTCACATCACCATGAAGGAAAATGAACAAAACATAGGGGAGCACCAAATTGAAACATTCCAAACCCCCAAAACCCACTCAAAAGCCGTTTTGTACACCTCTGTTTGTTAAAGAAGGTAAAACTCCAAGTTCAGCTCTGCACAGGCAGGCAGTAAGTTCTCCCTTCCTCTTGTTGTCCTGAATTTCTCTGTGATAGAGCCAGTGGCCACTCATGGGAAAGAATCTGAGCAGCTGAGTAAGTTGCACTTGCATGTCCTATACACAGGGCTGGCGCTGCAAGTAGGTGAACTAGGCAGTTGCCTAGTGTGCTGGAGCTGTCATCCCCCTCTGGGACCAAGAGCAGTGGCATTGGCTTGAAACCGCCCCATGGTGCTTACCTTCAAGCTTCAGCTTTGACGCCCGTGCAAACAAGAAGCCGGCATCAGTCGTCGGAGAGTGGCAAAAGCAAACAGCTCCGTGGTGCTAAAGCTTGAAGGTAAGCAGCACAGGGCTGTTTTGTGGCTATTGCTACTGCTGTCTGTCCCGGAGAGGGGTGGCAGTGGCAGCAATGGGTGCTGCAGGGGGGGAGGCACGCCATTGGGGGGGGGGAAGGTGCAAAGGAATGAGGTTAGCCTAGGGTGCCTCATCTGCCCATGCAACCATTGTGCTCAAACCCCCCCTCTCCCCCGTGTTCATTTCTGGGTCCCAGGCAGAGTACTTTCTTCCTGCAAATGGAGTGGAGCCATTTGGGTTGGAGCCACTGACCTGTTGATTAGACAAAGAAGGCAGAGGCAGCCACAGAAGTCCAACGTGAGTACACAATTACGATTCAGTGTGCAGTGCAGCTGAGCCAGTTATGGTTTTGGATTTGGGGGGGGGGGGTTGGTTTTATTTATTTAGTCAGTCATTCATTCATTTTTATTTACCTGTCAAAGTGGTGTACATTCAGGTAATATAGATTTTTTCCCCTTGTCCCTGAAGAGCTCACAGTAGAGAAGAAAAAACAAGGAAAGACGGTTTAGATGGAGGGGGTATGCTATGTCAGAGCGGAGAAAGGAGAGGGTGGAGGGAGGATTAGGCCTAGGCTTTGCCAGGTAGTGACTTGGTGACACCTCAAAAATTGAAAGGAGACTGCCTGATAGGAGTCAAAAAGTAGATTCAAAAGGTGTGTTTTTAGCGTCTTTTTAAAATGTTTCAAACCAGCCTCTCTGCAAAGGGAGATGAGCAGACTCTGTATATTTGTCCCTACTTCCAGTGTGTGGCTGGGAGTGTGCGCATGGGAGGAGGAGTTAAAGGCTGTGTGGGGTGTGTGTGTGTGGGGCTGGGGATGAATGTGAGTTGGAGGGCTTGTATGTATGTGTGCACATTTGTGGCTGGGTGTATCTGTGTGTGTGCGTGAAAGGGAGTGGGGTGGGGCGGTATGAAGGGCTCTGTTCATGCGTGAGAGTGTAGGCTGGGTTGAGGGACACGGTGGAAATTTGTGTATGTGAGAGGGTGGAGGGTAAGGTGGTGGGCTAAGTGGGTGTGTCCATATATGAGAGGGTGGGGTGTAGGTGTGCATGTGTGCAGCCATGAGAGTTTTGGTGATGCGCTGTGAGTATGTCTGTATGAGAGGGCAAGGGATGGAGTGCGGAGCTGTGTATATCTGCTCATGTGTGAGAGGGGTGAGATGAGCGGGCTGTGTGTGTGTGTGGTTAGGGAGGAAGAGGATTTGTGAGAGCTGTGTATACATGGATGCAGAGTGGAGTTAGGGGCTGTACATGTGTTCGTGATTGAATGGTTTTGTATGTATATTTGTCTCTAGTCAGTGTGAGCATACATGGCTGGGTGGGGGTGGAGTGAGGGGCTGGGTTTATGTGCACATTTATGAGGAAGAGCTGAGGAATTCAGTGTGTGTTTGTGCATATATTAGAGGATTTGAGGCAGGGTAGAGTGGGATTGTTTGTGCATGAGGGTGGGAGAGTGGGGTGAGAGACTAGGGGTGTGTGTGTGTGTGTGTGTGTGCATGAGAGAGTTGGGTTTGTGCATGTGTCATAATGTGAGGTAGGATGGGGAGGGGCTGTACATGTATGTTGGGGCATGTGGGTGGGGTGAGGGACATTGCTTGAATGGGAAGATGAGGCAGTGTGGTGAGGGGTTGGGGTGTGCGTATATGTGCGCACATGCGACACTTGTGGGGGCTGTGTGGTGAGGGATTCTATTTGTGTGAATGCTTGTATGAAGGAGGAGGGGGGCCTGGTTGTGTGTGTGTGTGTGCGCGCACCCATGGCATGGAGGGGGGGGGGGTAGAGGCTGTGTGCGCTCCCATGGTGGGTAGGGTAGGGACTGTGTGTGCACGTAAGGAGGTGAGGTGTGGCTGTGTATGTGTGGGCAGTGTGCACGTGCAAGGGTCTGATTAGGATGAGGAGCACTGTGTGTGTATGCTTGAGAGGTGAGAGGATGCGGTGGCGAGGGAGGGGCTGGTTGAGTTGTTTTCTTCTTGTTATACAGACACTTTGTTCCCTTTCCTCCTGTGCACTCAAATTCTCATCCTCTGTCATTTTGTAGACTTTCCTCCCTTTCACCTCCTTATCCACATTCTTCCTCCCCTCCTCTCTGGCTTCCTCCCTTCTCTAATTACAAAAACAACCACCGACCAAGGGATTCAGTTTCTTGGCCACAGCCATGGCTGCAGCTGCAGCCTAGCACAGCACACTCTTGTGCTGGCGGGGGATAAGGTCCCCACTGGTAGGGATAGACTTTTTTTTTTTTTTTTTTTTGGCCGCAGCTGCGGGCTTGTGCTGTGCTGTGCTATTGAGACATGGGGTTCCTAGTGGTAGGGAAAGAGGATTTTGGCCACAGCCACGGCCTTGTGTACTCCTGTACCAATGTGAAATGGGGTCCCTGCCAGCATGAATGGCAGTTTTGGCCACAGCTGCGGCCTCAGGCAATCCTCTACTGGTGGGGATCGTCCCTGCCAGCAGGTACTGCCATTCTTCATGCTAGTATGCAAACTTCTTCTACTGGAAACAAGTTTTGTTTGCGCAAATACAAATGAACCTATGCGTATGGACAAACCGACAGACAGCATCTGTTGTGGAGGGCCATTCATTTGTCTGTTTATCACTTTGGCAAAATGTGCCTAAAAAGATGGTGATATTTCCTTTTTAATTTAAAAGTTACAAACCAGCAAGCAAATGCCACGACCTTTTTTCCTTTGGTAAAATATACAGGGCTAGTCCATAGCTCATGCCCTAGGCAAACGTTCAGCTTCTTCCCCCCCCCCCCACCCCAATGTGGTTCAAGGCGTACCCATCCTGTAGTCCAAATCTCCCCTACGCTTCCTTACTTTCTTGTGTCCAGCATCTCCTCTTTATTTTTGTCTTTTATATTCCGCTTTCTCATATATGTTCAGAGCAGATCACAATAATCTTAGAACAGCATTATGACCATGGTGAATCCATGCTGCCTCAGATCCTGCAATCCATTGGACAATGGTTATTATGATTTGGATGAATTTATATAATAAAAAATAATATAAAATTACTATAATTAATTATGTAATCTTGAAAAGTACTTTTTTAGATTGCGTTAATTGGATTTGGAATTGGATTTGTGGGGGAGGTTGGAGACCAGTGATGTGAGTATCTTGCTATCTCCAGGAACAAGCAGGAATGAGTCTTCACATATGGGTACATCGGTACCGACGGAGTATGCGCGGGAACGCTTCCCAGCGTCCAATCAAAGAGCTTTTGGAAGCATCCCACCACGCCTGCGTGCTGCCTTCCCGCCTTTCCCAACTGCCTCTCCTCAGTTTTCGTTTTCCGCGGAGCCGGCAGGACGTCCTCCTGTCACCGCAGAAAATTCTTGTTTTATTTCTTTAGTTTTCTTGTGGTCGCGGCTGTCTTCCCGACGCCACCGGTACCGCCGGTGTTTTCTTTTCTTGTAAAATCTTCCTTTTTCACGGGATATTTTTTCTTCATAGTGTCCCATGGTTCCTTAGGCCTTTTAGACCTCTTCTTTTTCCTTCATGGAACCGTCAGCCACTTTCTCCAAGAAATGTTCAGACTGTGGCGGTACAACTTTATTTTTAGACCCTCGAAGTCTGTGTCTAACCTGCTTGGGTCCAGACAATACTTTGGTGAGAAGAGGTCTTCAACATCGAGGTTCCCTCGATACACTGTTTCCCTCCAACTTCGGTGGTAGGTCTCATGCACAGCCTTGCCCTCGAGGGCCCACTGGTTTCAAAACCCCGGCGGGAGTCTTCAGTCTCCAAAGCCTTTCAGGGGTTTCAGGTTGTTCCTGGGGTTCACCCCTCAGAGAACATACCTGAGCCATGTCCGGTGGTGGCAGCCGCTTCGAGCGGTACCAATACCCCGGCATCGGCACTGGTGTTGGATGAAACACTCCTCACCAGGGATAGTCATCTGGTGTCCTCGGTGCCTTCGGGACCGGTGGATTCTCTCCAGACTGACTTTCCTTTATCGATCTCCAGTCTGGAGGACTGGGTACCGACTCGCCTTGGTACCGGCTCTCGGCGGTACCGAAGGCTCGGTTCCGATGATTCGGATCCGCAACTCTCGGTTCCCTCGGGTCCGATTGAGCTGCCCTCGATGCCGAGTTTGGAATCGATCTCTAGTCTGGAAGACTGGGTACCAATACGCTTTGGTACCGACACCGATCGATACCGCTGGCTCGGTACCGAGGATAGCGGCCGAAGGTTTTCTGTTACCCCGGTACCGATTGAACGGTCACTGATTACTGCTCCAATGTCTGTCGGACTCGACTCCGACATCGGTACCGGTATCCACAGTAACATCGTGCCCAACTCCTGCCATGCTTTTTTCAATAGGATCGCTCCCTTCTATACCAAGCTTGGAGTCGATACCTGGCATGGACAATGTGGTAATGACGGTCGCTGCTCCTGACAACCAGTACCGGCGGCCATCCCTTAAGCATTCCACACTGCACTCTGCAGGATCTTCTATTCCAATATATTTGGATAGTTCTGTCGGTGCTCAGGCTAGTTCTTCAGATCTAATCTGTCCAAGGGAGATTCCTGTTGGGGATCCCTCTTTTCAGAGTTTCCTCCTGGATATAGCAAGATCTCTTGCCATTCCTATCCCAGGACATGATCCTGCACAAGGCTCTGTTTCTACCACAGCAAAGGAGAACATAATGCTTCCTTTGCATCATTCCTTGCAGGAACTCCTTCTAGGAATGTGGGAAACAACTTTAAGGGTACCCCCACCTTCCAGAGCAACTGATCTCTTATATCAGGTGCCCCCCTCTCCAGGGTTTCAAAAGACTCAACTTCCTCATCATTCCATAATAGTGGATTCAGCAATGAGGCGGATAAAGAGTAAGAAAAAGCACTCTTCTTATCCGCCAGGTCGTGAGTCTAAGACACTAGATGCCTTTGGACGTCAAACCTTCCAGACATCTATGCTTTCTGCAAGAATTCTCTCATATATTTTTTTATATGAGTCTATCTCTTGAGGAGGTCACAAAGCAATTACATCTTTTGACTCCTTCTCTTCCAGAGTCCAAGAGTGCAGGCTATTCTTCACTGCTTAAGCATCTTCAGAGTATCTCTTGCTTTCTTCTCGTGCTTCCCTAGACTCTTTTGAGTCTGCTAGCAGGATTTCTGCTATATCTATAGGGGCACGACGTAGAGCCTGGCTTCAGACTTCAGACTTAGACAAATGGGCACAGCAAAGACTGGGACATACTCCTTGTACTGGAGACAATCTTTTCAACAAGGAGTCTTTACGTCAGGTTACTCAGTTGTTCACTGACTTACCTGTTCTTAAGGGCTGTTCTGCACCTTCTTCTGTCCCAGTAGGTAGGAAATGTCCTGCCAAACCTTCTTCCCATAGGAGAAGAAGGTTTTATGCATCATTTGCCCATCATGCAGATGTTCCCAAACAGGGGAAGCATCGTCTTGGTCTGCAGAATTCAACCTCTCACCAGGCTCAGCAAACCCAGCAACTGCAGGGTTTCTGATCAATCTTCATCAGATGCTTGTGACTCTGGGGGTTAGAATACGCAGTTGCTGCTTCTCAATAGAGGCAATCCACTGCTCTCATTCTGAACCTTAGACATGGATCTCTTCCCAAAAGACATCCATTTTTCTATGTTCTATGAGCTGTCAGGATGTTCATGCCTATAGGGCACAGGGTTCTCCTCTTCTTCCTGCCAGGGAAAGAGGTCTAACCACTATCAAATGAGAGTTCCTGTACCAGCATTTTTTTTTTCCTTTCTATAGACTCACTACTTTGTAAGTCTTCTTCAGCTCCATTCTTTTTACCTTCTTACCAAGCTGTAAGAGCGGTATTGCTTCACTGGAGGGCTTTTCTTCAGCCTCTCTAGTTTTGTTACTTTTCCAGTGCGGAGTTCTCTTCTCTGAGTTGATTCCTCTTTTTCAATCTTGCTTTGAAGCAGTTCATCAGACATGTCCAGAGTTTTCTACTCCTGTTCTGTCTGTTCTTCCTGTTTTTAAACAGTAACATTCTTTCTGCTGTCTGGCAAGCAGCTGCCAATGCAGGAGCCTTAATGTTTGGACCACTGGTTCTTGTCCACCAGCAACCAGATTTGTCCTCCACTAACACTCTCTCTGGTCTTAGTAGTGTCTCCAAGTCAGTGCTGTCATCTGTCTTGGAAGCTTTTCCAATATAAGCTTGTTGGATTGTCTTCTCTTTCTGCCATCTCCATTCCCCTGGGTTTGGCAGCATAGTTGACATAGAACTGGCTACTGGAGAGTCAGTACCTGTCTCCTCATTCTCCTGCATCATGCTCTCTGCAATCCTACAGAGAAGCTCTTCACTATGGGCCCTTGCTAGAGAGCATGAGGTTTTTTTCTCCAACAGCTGTCCTAGATGGCTGGAAAAGGCTTTTTCAGTCATGTCTCCCATGACTAGAAAGGATCTCCTTTTTAATATAAGGGACATAGGCCTTCTCTTACGTGAAAGCTTAAGGAGTTGCCAATTCCCTGCTTTGGTCCATAGTATTTCCAATCGGGAATATGCTTTTCTCCTTGCAGCTCGTCCTCATGGTAAGAACGCATGATACCTCTTTGCCCTTAAGCAGGTCAGCATGGTATCTCATTTTTATGCGTCTCCTGTTCACTTACCATGCTAGAGTTCTAGAATACTCGGAACTTGCTGGCTGCAGACTGATATCATCCTCTGCTTTTCACGTAACCGTCCTGGTTATTTCACTACCTAGCATCCCTGTAGCTCATAACCAGTGGGAACAGATTCTCTATATATCTTCTCAAGTAGGTTCCACCTTGTTATTAGATGAATCTTTCCTCTCCACATTTTCCTATGTGAATACCGTTCTGTAGGCATATCTCTGTCTGCTTCATTGCAGACACCCATATAGAGGCCTATATATTCATATCTGTAGCATACATCTTACAGATGTCTGTCTATCTTTGTGTGTATTTTATGCCCTTCATATCTCACTATAGATATATTCTCATATATCTATCTATCTGTCGAGATATTTACTATGAGTAGATAGGTATCCTGCATTTATCTACCTGACTGTCCAGGCTCATATAGCTATATGATTCTGACAGATGGGCTTTACCCATACCTATGCTATCCAGCATGTTTGGGGTTCCACACTCACAACCACTTTTGTGGTAGTTAACAACTTCCACCATAACCTTAAGGTTTAGGTACCTCTGAAGCTCTCCATGTTCCAGTATCTCTCCTAGCTGACCCCCGGTTAGGAGAGACATTGCGGATCTTCAGCTAATCACAGGCTCTAACGCCTCAGGCGTTTGTCCTTTCTTTTGGGATACAAGGGGTTTCCATACCTTTTCCTCCCACAAGGACTGTGCCTGTTTGTACAATCTGGTCGGCCTTCCCTTTTTGCTGCCAAGGGTGAGCCATTCTGTCGCCAAAAGAGTTTGGCTTTTATTATAAAGCCTTCCGCTGAAGGCCCACCGTTTTTGGTACTACCCCAGTTCTCACCGGGGTTCCCTCTTACCTTTCAGGAATCTGACCTCCACTCTTTTTCCTACAGGTTTATTACCTCCACTTCACAGTGAGGTCATCCTTGAGGTTCCTCTACTGGGTTCCCCAGTAGATCCCATGAACCTCCTTACCGCTGTGTAATCCTGTTAGGGGAGGTCCATATTGCAATATTCCTTCAATATCATTGATGATGATTATCATCCACACATGGACTCCTTCTCTGCAGTCCTATGCTGGGTTAGCTGTTCCACAGCACCTTTATTTCTTCAACTGCTACCCTCCATCCTCAGGATGCCTGGTGTTCTGGGAGATAGCATGTTCCAACCTATAACATGCTGGGACTCCAGGCATCTTAGCTTGGGAGTCCCCATATGTGAAGACTCATTCCTGCTTGTTCCTGGAGATAGCACAGTTACTTACCTGTAACAGGTGATCTCTGGGAACAGCAGGAATAAGTCTTCACAACCCACCCACCTCCCCAGGAGTTGTATCTCTTTCCTCTCTCTCTCTCTTTGTCTCAGCTTTATTTTTTTTTTATTTTTATTTTCTTAGTTTATTTTGCATTTTCTTGAGACACAGATTAACAGCAAAAGAAGAAATAAGATTACACCACAATGGAATTCACTCTACAAGAATATCATCATCGCATAATTAAGCACACATTAACGGAAGGAGAAACTATCCTAACTTAACAAACAAAAATAATATAAAGTAATAAGGGATCCGAGGATCCCACATAAGGGAGCAGTAAATATAAGCACTCCACCTGATCAATTCAAACAGCTTCCTTACTAACCAAAAAATTTCGTAACTGAATTACCTCTGTAAAGACGTAATTCTGTTCCTCAAAGGTGATAAGGCACCGACAAGGGAACTTAAGGAAGTAAGAAGCCCCCAGTGCAAGCACTCTAGGTTTTAAATCTAAAAATTGCTTGCGACGAGACTGAGTAGTCCGTCCTATATCAGGAAAAACCTGGATTTTAAAACCACAAAACAGTTGATCTTTGTGCTTAAAGTAGGCACGTAGTACCTTTAATTTGACAGACTCTAAGGAAAAAGTTACAACCAGTGTACGTCGTTTAGGAATAACATCCAAAGAGTCCTCCAAAAACGCAGTCAGATTTTGGGCAACCGAGTCCTGAGGAGGAGGTAAGTCTCCCTCAGGGTTTGGCACCGACCTAAGAGCACTTGAGAGAGAAAGCATTTGGAGGACATCTATAGTTTCAGTAATTTGAAGAACTTCAGTAAAGTACTTTTTTAACAGCAAATCAAAAGAAAGAAGGTGGGTAGTGGGAAAATTAAGGAAACAAAGGTTCCGAGCCTGGGACTGGTTCTCAACGAGCTCCAAGCGATAAACCGCTGAGAGCTCTTTAACTAAAGCCACATTATTAGCAAAACATACCTGAAGCTGAGAATCAGTACGGGCTACGGAGCCTGTTAAAGAAGTCAAATGTTGATCAACCGTTTTCACCTTACTGACTACCTCATGAGAAAAAGAACAGAGGGAAGAAACAGTACCAGATAGACGTACATCTATTTTCTTAATAGCAGTCCAAATGTCCAAAAGAGTAACATCTCCAGAAGGGGAGACAAAAGGATCTTCAAACACACTTGGTTCAACTGGGCAAAGAGCAGGAACTTCATTTAATACAGGAGTGTCCACAAAAGTGGATGAGAGTGGAAACTGTGGGAGAGAAGGTGGTAACCGGTTTTCTGGGCTTAAAGAAGCCCCTTCCGGTGATTGCATTGCTGGTTGCAAAGAAGTAACATGCTTGTCCATTGGGCCCACCTTACTTCCATGTGCTCCGCCAGACGTTGTTGGTAGTGCGGCAGGTTTAACTTTCCGTTTTCCCATATACAAGCCCTGTATACTTCCAGCGCCTCAGAAGCGTCGAAGGGGCGTCAAAGGGGCATGTCCTGCCCCTTGTGTCACGCCCCTTAGGACGCGACCACGCAGGCCGCGAACACGCGGCCGCGTATAGCTCTCGTCGGGCTTTGTAGAGAGCAGGGGGGTCCTCCAGAGCAGTGTCGTCCACCCCACGCCTGCAGTTGGTTTCAGCAGTTCCTGGCCCTGAGCTGCAACGCAGCGTCTGCTCCCAGGCAAAGGTGCTCTCCTCCCTTTGTCTCAGCTTTAAACTTAACTGAGGAGAGGCAGTTGGGAAAGGCGGGAAGGCAGCATGCAGGCGTGGTGGGATGCTTCCAAAAGCTCTTTGGATGCTGGGAAGCGTTCCCGCGCAGACTCCGTCGGTACTGACGTACCCATATGTGAAGACTTATTCCTGCTGTTCCCAGAGATCACCTGTTACAGGTAAGTAACTGTGCTATCCCTTATGGTGATTGTTGCCATGTGAAAGGTTTATAGCCATCCCGAGGTCTCTTTTAGCTTAATATAAATGTAAAAAGTAAATTCTTTAGATATTTGTATGTGAGAATGTTTAGCCATTTTTTAGATTTTTTTTAATGTTTAGGTTAAATGGTTTGGTCACTAAGAGATTTGTTTTGTGGATGCACAAAACCAACCCATTTGGAGAAACTGCCCTAAAAGTGGCCAACCTCCAGCGGAATAGCTGTCTAAAGTTTTTTCAGAAGATATCAGGATGAATTTTGGTCTGGACAAATGTACTAAGGAAGCTTTCCTTAGAGGAAAATGGAGGACAACTGAAAACATCTCTGTAACTGATGACTGTGGTATAAAGGAACTTGAACAGGAAGGTGTATGTAAATATTTGAGTAGAGGAAGAAGCAACAATCCAGCATAAAGTATTGAGAGAAAAAAAGCCAGCAAAGTATTACAGGAGGTTAAAGCTGATACTGAAAAGTGCACTAACATCAAAGAGTAAGATACAAGGCGTCAACCAAATTGCAATCCCCATACACTAACAGCTTTGCAATTGTAGACTGACCTCTGAAATATCTTGAAAGAATGGATGTACAAACAAGAAAACTTCTCCATGTCTACGAGGTAGTTTATAAGAATCAGTGTATGCCAAGACTGTACATCCCTATAGCCAGAAGCATTAAGAGCTTCCTAGAAATTTTTATACATATAGAGTGACCATTACCTGGCCTACTTAGCAGTATCAGCAGACCTGAATGCACAAAAACTGTTGTAAATGACCAGAATCGGTCTCCATTATCAAACTTGGACAGGATTTCCGATGAGCAGACAAAATGGATGAGAATCCACCAGCATACACAGGGAAGGAAGTAGCAGAACTTATAAAACATGAGAGAACTCTTCAAAAAATGAGATCAGCAAATGAACAAGTGGGAAATCCAAATCATTGCTCCAGGAGCCATTTGCTGATCAAACCAGGACACATGCGTGATTTGAGGAGAAGCAAACTGAAACCTAAGGATGAAAAATTGATAGTTACAGCATGGGATGATGGATTACAGATGAGATGGTTCACAATGAGCATAGATAAAACTGGTAAGAGACAGATGCAGATTATGAAAGAGCTGGAAACAGTCACTCATCTCATGGCTGGTAGCGAAAGTCTGATGGCAGAAAATTTCTATATGGAAAGGCACAACAAGCTGGCATGCTTCATCCATTGGAAATTTTGTAAACACTACAACATCGCTGTACAGGAAAAGCACTGGGATCATGAGCCTACAAAAATGATAGAGAATGAAGAAATTCTGATAACTTGGGACATTCCCAGATACATAAAATGCTAGATGCAAGGAAATCCTACATAGTGGTAAAAAAGAGGAAAACACCAGAACAGTAGTGATAATAGAGGTGTCTATTTCAAGTGATTATTCTGTGAATCACATAGAGAAGTAGTTTCTGAAGTACTAAGAAATGCAGTCGGAGGCCAAGGAAATGTGGCAGAAAGATATGGAAATATTTTCTGTCGTATTGGGAGCCACAAGCCTGATGAGGAATTTTCCAATCACACATTGACAACTAGCTCTTATACATGTTACATCTTATGAACTCCAGAAGGAAGTTTTCTTTGGCACAGTGCAAGAACCATGGTGATCGTTAGCAGTGAATTTGAAAGACTAAGGTCATACTCTACATACCCTGGCTTAGGAGTGAGGTTCATTGCTGTCATGGTATGCGTAAAACTGCCCCCAAAGGAAGCAAAATCCAAAAATAAAAAGGTTGTTATGAGGGAGAAGTCTATTTTTCTCAGTCCAAAAAATTCTGACTGGTGGGACATCGGACTTTCCAAAGAATTTTTTTTTCACCCCGGGTGCCCAGAGCTCTATAGAGACAGTGATTGGATACAGGGATTGGAACTCGTAAGTCCCAGAGATTTCCCAGCTCATCCCTGCATGCAAATAAGAAAAGCCCTAGACAGTTAATTACTGTCATCACACCCAGTACTATTCAAATACTGTTCTATCTCCAGGAACAAGCAGGAAAGCAGTCTTCATATATGGGTGTCGTCGGGACCAACGGAGCATGCGTGGGAAAGTTCCCCAGCATCCAACAGGAAAGCCTTTGGTTGCACTCCACTGTGTCTGCACTTCTGACTTTCTACCTTCCCAACTCCTCTCCTCAGTTCTTCATTTTCCGTGGAGCGCAGGTTGCAAAATCCTGTCACCACCGAAAAACTTCTTTTTTGGTGTATTACCATGCTCTGCCTTTCAGACGACACCAATTTTGGTCAGAATTGACACTGGTCTCGATTAAATTTTCCATTTTTAGTTATGCAATTTTTTATTTCTTTTCCTGCAGGTTAACTACTAACTAGGCCTTCAGGCCTTCATATCCCTTTCAGTCCTGAGGGATATTTTTTCTAAAATGGAAAAAACTAGTGGGTTTTTTTTTTTTTAAAGTACCAAATGTGCCGGTACCATATCAGTCATTTATTTATTTAACAGCTCTTCTATACCGCGCTCTGTTATCAGTGCGGTTTACATTCAACAATATGACTCTGACAGTGGCAGATCTGTCCTAAGTTTACATATAACATGGAACGTAACATGGATTTGAACTGGGGGAAGCTATGTACATTTTACAGTTACAATATTGGTAGTCTATTTACATATTGGCCAGTCTATTTACAGTAAAGTACATCTTGAGGCAGTACCGTTTTGGATACAAGTACTATCTGGTCTGTGATTCATGCTCCGTAAGTACATATTTAGTAATCATATTGAGGGATTGGGTTGTCGTGGGGGAGGAGGGGAGGTGGTGTTAGGTTGTGAGAAGTACATGAGGAACAGGTGGTGCTTGAGGGCTTTTCTGAATTGCATGAGGTCGCTGATCGATCTGATGCTGGGAGGGAGGCTGTTCCAGTATCTAGGAACATAGGACGCAAATGCTCTATTGTTAGTTGATTGTGCACATTTTGTGGTTTCCCTTGGGATAACTAGTGTATTGGCAGTTAATGACCTCCTACATCTGTTGTTGGGGGGTGTGGTTGAGAAGGGCTGAGATTGAGGAGGGCGATATTTTATTAATGGCCTTGAAGGTAATAAGTTGCAGGATCTCATATAAAGCCCTCCTTATCGGGAGCCAGTGTAGATCCCTAAGGATTGGGGTTATGCGGTCTCGCCTTGATGCTCCACGCAAGACTCAAGCCGCTGCGTTCATCGCTAATTGTAGCGGGTTTAGGGTATACTTGGGGAGGCCGTGGAGTATAATATTCGCGTAGTCGAAATGGGGTGTGACTAGCGCTTGGAATATTGTGCGGAAGTCCTCTGGTTCTAGCATGGGTCTCAGATGTCGAAGGGTCTTGATCTTGTAGTAAATGGCTTTTACAGTGCATTTTATGTGTGCTTTGAAGTCTAGATGTTGATCCAGAGTCACACCCAGGTAGCGTATAGTGGACTTGATTGGAAGTTCTGCATCTTTCTTTTAGGGTCGAAGGGGGTGAGAAGCCTTTATTTTTTGTGACGATTAGGACCTCGGGTTTTTTGAAATTTATTCGCAGGTTCTGATTGAGGAGCCAGTCTGTTATTGCAAATTGAAGCAATCGATTAAGGCTGTATAATCAGGATGGGTAACACTTAATAGGTGTGAACATCAGTACGTCATCTGCATAGATGAGGCAAGATATGCCGAAGGCACGGGTGATTTTGCAAATTGGCTGCATGTATATGTTAAAGAGCTGTGCAGATAGGAAGTATCCTTGGGGAACTCCTTGCTTTTGTTGGAAAGGTTTGGATGTATTGGCGCCAATCCGGACTTGTTGCCATCGATCTTCTAGGTAGGATTTATGCCAATTTCATGCAAGACCCTGGATTCCCTTCTCATGGAGTCGAGCTAGGAGTTGGTTGTGGTCGACTGAGTCAAACCCGCCACTATGTCGAGGAAGATTAACGCGAAGCATGTCTTGATGCTGTCTATCCCACTGATGAGTGTGTTAGGGAGGTCAGGAGTGTTTCCGCTCCATGAGATTCCCTAAATCCATGTTGGCAGGGGTCTAGGGGGGATGAGGTATCTATATGTTGCTGGATCTGTCTCTGGGTCACCTTCTTGAGGATTTTAGCTAGTAGTGGGATGCTGGAGATTGGCCGGTAAGATTCCTCCTTCTTTGGGTCCAGCATGAATAAACATGAGTGGTGCCCACAATTTTTGGGCCCTGAGCCCTGACCATTTACCAAATTCTTGTCCTTTGTGACAACAAATGACAAAGAGAAGCCTAAAGAACAGAGCCTGACAGTATGGATACCTGTTCACCCTGGACTCAATTTCAATGGCTTCCACATCATCGAGGACATTGATCTCCTCTCATAGGTCTCAGGTCTTTTCCAAGTTCAAACATAAGTCTGTGGTTTCTAAAAAGTCATCGACATCGAAAACCGATGCATAGACCAGAGGAAAATTACAACATAAGCATCAAGATTCTCCTTGGCGTGCATCTGATGCAGACTGGCCAGTCAAGCAACCCTGGCAGGAGGACCAAAGCACAGGAGGGGCTCTGGGATGCTCCCGAGGAATCAACCTTTGGAGAGCTACCAGTTCCATGCTCTGGAACGGTGGCTGAAAGCCCCATTGGTGTTTCCACCCAGACATCTGCCATCTCCCTGGACTAGTGCTGGCTCTTGAGAGGAGTTTGGCCGCACTCCTGGCAGCCTCGGTACACAGTATCGACAGCTCCTGCAGTGCAGGCTTCGGCACCCTGCCTACAGCCAAGAGTATCAGCCCCAATGCTGGTCCTCAAGTCTGAATCATTAGAACTCGATGTCAACGAAGCATCAGGGTCAAACACAAGACCGCCGATACTTTGACTTTTTGTCAGATTCCGATTCCAGTTCTTCTGATTGACAAGGGATCACTGGATTCCCAAGAATTTCCAGACATCCCTTCAGACCCGTCCCCTCCACTTGAGCGGCGCAGGTCCCCACCAGAGGATATGTCCTTCCAAGACTTCATCCGTGATATGGCAGCAGGACTGGCTATCACAGTAGCCTCAGAGAAGGAACCGAGGGCAGAGGAATCAGATACTCCAATATCCTCCCACGCCAAGGAGGTGGCTACTTTACTGGTGCATCGCATCTTACAAGATCTTATGCTCCACATGTGGGAGCCCCCTTTCACGGTTCTGCCTATCAGCAAGGGCTCAATACCATGTACCAAGTTCTAGAATGTCCAGGTTTCCAGAAGCCTCAGCTCCCATACAATTCAATTGTAGTGTAATCTGTGTGAATAAAGAGTTCAAAAAAATCACTCTTCCATGCCTCCAGGTAAAGACTCAAAGACACTTGATGCCTTTGGGCATCAATGCTTTCAGGCATGCATGCTGACCTCTAGGATAAACTCCTACATGCTATACATGGGCATGTTTTTAAAAGATGTCACCAGGGATCTGGAGACATTTGCCCCCTTGCTTCCTGATAAGATGAATACGTTCCAGACACTCATCAAACAAGGTCAGAATACGTCAAAATTTCTTACCAGGGCATCTTTTGATGTCTTTGAGTCAACCATCAGAGCTTCAGCAGTCTGCATTGGGGCTTGGAGGATGGCTTGGTTACATGAATCAGATATTGAACAGTGGGTCCAGGACAAGCTGGCCAACATCCCATGTACGGGAGAAGACTTTTTTGGAAAAGGTTGGAGAGAAAAGGCCAGGAAGATTGACACAGATTATCTTACCCTTAAACGCCTTTCCAGAAAAACAGCTGACCCCTCCAAAAGGCAGGCTCTTCCCAAGAATCCTTTCTATTCTAAGAAGAGAGATCCTTCCTATCCACCTTCAGCTGCTTACCAGTCTCGGCAGTGGGAGCAGGGCTCTCGCCAGCCCAAAAAGCTCAAGGCTCCTAAATGTCAACCACCAGCCCAGGCACAACCTGCATCTGTTTTGACTCCTTCCTGGAGAGTATTGCCACTCTTCCTCTGGATGATCCCCAGCCCCTTCACATAACAGGAAGGATATGAAGTTATGAGGTGCTCACAGATGGCACCTCATACCTCCTTTGACCGATGTTGAGAATCAACTGTTCTGAAGTTATCTGCTTCACTTTCAGACCTTATCCCCTATCAGCTTCACAGGGGACTATTCCAATCATCCCCTTCAAAGTAGTTTCTTAAGAGAAGAGGTGTTCACCCTGTCATCCCAGGGCGCCGTAGAAAAGGTTCTTCCTCCTCAAGAAGGGATGGGCTTCTTCTCTCCATATTTTCTCATTCCAAAGAAAACAGGAGCTACCTAGAAGCTAGTGAGTCCCATATGTGACTGCATTCCTGCTTGTTCCTAGAGATAGCGTAGTTACTCACCTGTAACAGATTATATCTGGGAACAGCAGGAATAGGTCTTCACAACCCGTCTTCCTCCCCTAGGAGTTGTAGGGTTGGTTTATTTTTTTCTCTTCCTCTCAGCTACCAACTGAGGAGAGGAGTTGGGAAGATGGGAAGGTAGATGTGCAGGCGCAGTGGAGTCCTCCCAAAAGCTTTCCTTTTGGATGCTGGGGAGCGCTCCCGCATGGGCTTCATCGGTACTGATGTCACCCATGTGTGAAGACTGATTCCTGCTGTTCCTAAAGATCACCTGTTACAGTTGCGTAACTATGCATTTTCAAAAGACACATAGATGGGATGTTTTTATGGAGGTCTTAGTTTTTTACATGAATGGTGATATTTTTGTTAGTTAAAAGCAGGCTAGTTAGCAAGGAGTTGCTATGAGTGTATTACAGCAGAGGATGCATGTTGCAATGAGTGGTTCATGTAAGTCCGGCCACAGGGAATTCTGCTTTTATGCACTTCCTCTGTTGCTCCTGCTGAATCAAATAAAATAAATATAGCAGATGGTGGAAGATAAAGACCACACATTCTTTCTAGTCTATCCATCCATCCCACCAGTAAGCTTTACAATCCCTTCTTCTCCCTTGGAGATCCTCTGTGCTTGTCCCAAGCTTTTTTGAAGGACTTCAAAAAGGGACTGCTACAAAGGAATTCTTTAGATTAAAGCTGATTAATCTGTGTAAATTAGAAACCAGTGAATTTGTTAAATCAGTCAGGGCCTAGTATCAGCAAAGAGCTTTTAGTTAAACTAAAAGCTATCTGTTCAGTTTTTAATTTAAGCTTAAAACTCAGCAGAGAGCTTTCAGTTTAAATTCAGGACCCAGTAGAGGGCTTTTGGTTTAAATTCAGAACTCAGCAGAGAGCTTCTAATTTAAATTTAATACTTAGTCAAGGCCTAGTATCAGCAAACAACTTTAATTTAAATAAATTCAGAGTATAATTTAGCATAAAAGGAAAAACAGGATCAGTATTCTTTGAGCAATAAATTGTTTCTAGAGACCTTTACAAAGAGGCCTTCTAGAGAGGGGACACGAGACCTGTGAAATTATTTTAAATAGGTGTTAAAGCCAAGTGACAGATCAAAGGGGCATTTTGAAAGACTCCCTCTATCCAAGCAAGGGCTGTGTGAATCACCCAGAAAATTTGTTACAGATTTCCTTAGAAGCATAGGATAGGGTACCGTGTAGCAGGCATTTAATAAGTCATCTTTCCCTCCCTCCTTCCCTACCCGACTCCCATCCACCCCTGGGATAATCGTAACTTTATAAGTGCTTAAACGTCTTAAAGGAAATGAGGTGCCATATTCACTCTGAGGTGCAGCTGTTTATCCTCAGGCATACATTAAGGACCTGAGATTAATTAAGCTTGAGGTGAACAAAGTCCACTAAATGTATTAGGTATAGTTTTATTAGTATAAGTATCCTCAGCAAACCTTAGTAAGTAAACAACTTAAATACCTAAACACAACCTTAAAACTGAGATGCAGACAGCAGTTCAGTAGCGAGATGGGGCTTTCCAGTCTTTTGCATGGAGTGTCACATGCATGATATTCTCCCAGTTGGTGAAGGGTCTTACGTGTTTACTATGTGCAAGGAGCTCTTTGCTCTTAGGGAACGAGTCCGATCTCTACAGTAGCAGATGGAGGACATAAGGAAGACAGAGAGGTACATAGACAAGGCTTGCAGGGATGTAGTTCTGAATTCCCACCTCCAGTCTGGCAGCATCCCTGTTACCATGGAGGAGAGAAGTCACATAACAGGAAAGCGTCACCCTGGTGTAGCAGGAAGTGATTCTGTAGCTAGGACCTGTCCTCCAGGAGATGTAAAACCCTCTCGCACAGAGGAGGTTTCTCCAGGGCCATGTGCCCACTAGTGAAGAGTTAGGACAGCCATTAGAGTTGGTGATTCGATCATTAAGCATGTACTGTAGATAGCTGGGTGGCTGGTAGTCATGAGGATCGCCTGGTAACATGCCTGCTTGGTGCGAAGGTAGCAGACCTCACGCGCCACATAGACAAGGTCTTAGATAGTGCTGGGAAGGAGTCTGCTGTCTTGGTACATGTTGGTACCATTGACATAAAGTGTGGTAGGGAGGCTTTTAGGTAGGAAATTGAAATCCAGAACAGCATTCCCTGAAATGCTTCCCGTTCCACGCGCAGGACCCAAAGACAGGCAGAGCTCCGGAGTCTCAATGCGTGGATGAGACAATGGTGCAAGGAAGAGGGTTTTGAATTTGTTAGGAACTTGGCAACATTCTAGGGAAAGGAGGGGCTTTTTTGAAGGGATGGGCTTCACTTTATCTGGGATGGAACCAGGCTGCTGACATTAACCTTTAAAAGGAGATAGAACAGCTTTTAAAATAGATAATAAGAGAAAGCTGGCAGTTGCCCAAGAGCAGCTTTTAAACTGGACAATAAGGGAAAGCTGGCAGTCGCCCAAGAGCAGCTTTTAAACTGGACAATAAGGGAAAGCCAACAGTCGCCCAAGAGTGCATGGTTCGGAACAATGTACTACCAAAAGATTGAAATTAGGGCATATTGACAGAGAGGTTCCAACAAAGACAAAAGTAACCCAAATGCCCTCGAGTACAGAGCAGACAGAGCTTAAAGATTCCAAATTATCCCTGCCTACCGATTAGCCAGATTAATATGAATAAAATAGAGTCTCTAAAATGCTTGTATGCAAATGCTAAAAGTCTAAAAAATAAGAAGGGAGAGTTAGAATATATAGCAGTAGATGAGAGGTTAGATATGATTGCTATCTCAGAGAACACAATTCAAGGTTCCACATTAGGAACCACTACCCAGGAAAAAGATTTAGGTGTCATTGTGGATAACATGTTAAAACCCTCCACCCAGTTTGCAGCGGCGGCCAAGAGAGCAAATAGAATGCTAGGTATCATAAGAAAAGGAATGGAAAATAAAACAAAGGATATTATAATGCCTCTGTATCGTTCCATGGTGTGATCGCACCTTGAGTATTGTGTGCAATTTTGGTCGCCATATCTTAAAAACGATATAGCGTGGAGGAGAGGAGGGACAGGGGAGATATGATTCAGACCTTTAAATACTTAAAGAGAAATAATGAACAAACATACCTCTTCCAAAGACGGGGGAAACTGTAAAACTAGAGGGCATAACATGAAGCGGCAAGGGGGTAAATAGAAAGGCAATGTCAGGAAATACTTTTTCACTGAAAGGGTGGTGGATGCTTGGAGTGCCCTCCCGATGGAAGTGATGGGGGCAAATACAGTGACAGAATTCAAAATGGCATGGGACAGACACAGTGGATCCTTTTACAGCAACAGGATAAAATCAAAATAACCTTAACTAACTAATTACTCAACATACAGGGGTGTCTTAAATGGAGCGGTGGGTTCACCCCTAAAACAAAGACATGGGGAGGGGTGGCCCGCACGGAGCGGCAGGTGCACCTACTCTTGCCATCTTACTGGGCAGACTAGATGGACCATACTGGTCTTTATCTGCCGTCATTTACTATGCTACTACTTTATTTGAAAAGGTACAGAGAAGAGCCACCAAAATGGTAAAGGGGATGGAAGGATACCCCTATGAAGAGAGGCTAAAAAGGTTAGGGATCTTCAGAAACGAGATGGCTGAGGGGAGATGATATAGAGGACTATAAATTAATGAATGGAGTGGAATGGGTAAACGTAGATCGATTTGTTTACGCCATCAGACTATAGAAAGACTAGGGGACATGCAATGAAGCTACAGGGTAAACTATTTAAGACTAATAAGAGAAAATACTTTTTCACTCAACATGTAATCAAACTCTGGAATTTGTTACCAGAGGATGTAGTAAAAGCTGTTAGTGTAGCTGGGCTTAAAAAAAAGGTTTGGACAAGTTCCTGGATGAAAGGTCCATAAACCATTATTAAAAGGGACCCGGAATATCACTGTTTGACCCAATACAAGCATTGTGGAACCTGTGTCTTTTGGGGAAACTGCTAAGTACTTATGACCTAGATTGGCCACTGTTGGAAACAGGATACTGGGCTTGATGGACCTTGGTCTGACCCAGTATGGCATATCTTATGTTCTTATGTCATGGTGGAAGGAGGACAACCAGTGGGACACTGTAATACCTGGGTACAAACTATATCGTAATGATAGAGCAGATCAAATTGGTGGAGGGGATGCTCTCTGTTAGAGATGGCATTGAGTCACAAAGTATTAAAGTTTTGCAGGAAACAAAATTCACTGTAGAATCTCTATAGAATGAAATTCCATATGGGAAGGGGAAGCCGATGCCAGTGGGAGTGTACTATTGACCACCTGGCTAGAATGAACAAATAGATGATGAAATGCTAAAAGAAATCAGGGACACTCACAAAAGTTACAGCACAGTAATAATAGGTGATTTGAATTACCCCGGTATCGACTGGGTCAGTGCCACGGCAGAACATGCTAGGGAGATAAAGCTTCTAGATGAAATAAATGACTGCTTCTTGGAGCAGCTGGTTCATGAACTGACCATAGGGGAATCCTTTTTGGACCTAAGTTTGATAGGGAGGCTTTTAGATAGGAAGTTTAACTCTAGAACAGCATTCTCTGAAATGCTTCCCGTTCCATGCGCAAGACCCAAAGACAGGCAGAGCTCTGGAGTCTCAGTGCATGGATGAGACAATGGTGCAAGAAAGAGGGTTTTGATTTTGTTAGGAACTTGGCAGCATTCTAGGGAGAGGAGGTTTTTTTTTTTTTTGAAGGGATGGGCTTCACTTTATCTGGAATGGAACAAGGCTGCCGGCATTAACCTTTAAAAAGGAGAGAGAGCAGCTTTTAAACTAGATAATAACTGAAAGCCACCAGTCGCCCAAGTCCATAGTGGAACACGAGATCTGGTGCAAGAGATAAGGGTGTTGGGGCCACTTGGCAATAGTGATCATAGTATGATCACGTTTGATTTAATAAATGGAGGAAGAATGGTAAGGAAATCCACAGTACTACCGTTTAACTTTCAAAAGGGAGACTATGATAAAATGAGGGAAATAGGAAAAAATTAAAAGGAGCAGTTGCAAAGGTTAAAGACGTACATCAAGCATGGGTGTTTAAAAATACTATCTTGGAAGCCCAGGCCAGCTGTATTCCACGCTTTAAGAAAAGTGGAAGGAGGTCCAAAAAACTGCCAGCATGGTTTAAAGGTGAGGTCAGAGAGACTGTTGCCAAAAAAAGCATCTTTTAGGAAATGAAAAAAAGAGCTTGCTATGGAAGCAAAAATGTGTAATAAAGACTTTTTCAAGTACATTCATAGCAAAAAATCTGTGTGAGTGATTTGTACCATTAGATGATAGCGGGGTAAAAGAGGCAGTAAGATGTGATAAGCGGAGAGACTGAATGAATTCTTTGCTTCGGTCTTTACTGAGGAAGATGTTGGAATGTTACCCATGGCTAAAATGGTATTTAAAGGTGATGCTGCAGAAGAAACGAAAGAAATACCGATACAGCGGAAAGATGTATTACAGCTATTTGATAAACTGAAGAGTTGCAAATCACCTGGACCGGATGGTATACATCAAGGGTGTTGAACTGAAATATGAGATTACAGATCTACTATCTGTAATCTATGAACTGTCATTAAAATCATCTGTAATCCATGAAGATTGGAGGATGGCCAATGTAATGACAATTTTTAAAAAGGGTTCCAAGGGTGATCCAGGAAAATACAGACCCTTGCGCCTGACCTCAGTAATTGGAAGATGGTGGTGTTAAGTGCAGTCGAGTCGGTGATGACTCATGGCGACTGTCTGGATAGTTGTTCTAAATTGTTTTCGGTCTTCAGTCAGGCTGCTCATTGTTGACAGATTGGCACCCGTAGCTGCTGTTATTGTATCAATCCATCTCATTGCTGGCCTTCCTTAAAATCATCTGCAATACCTGAAGATTGGAGGATCGCCAATATAATGCCAATTTTTAAAAAGGGTTCTAGGAGTTATCCGGGAAACTACAGACCGGTGAGCCTGACGTCAGTACCAGGAAAAATGGCAGAAACCATCATAAAGAACAAAATTACTTAGCATGAAGATAGTCATGGCCGAATGGGGGATAGCCAACATGGCTTTTGACAAGGAAGATCTTGTCTTACTAATCTGTTATGTTTTGAAGGTGTGAATAAAAAGGTAGATAAAGGTGAGTCGGTTGATATAGTGTATTTGGACTTTCAGAAAGCCTTTGACAAGGTCTGTCATCAGAGACTTTTGGCAAAACTAAAAAGACATGGGATAGGAGGCAGTGTACTATTGTGGATCAGGAACTGGTTAAAAGATAGAAAGCAGAGGATAGGGGTAAATGCCCAATTTTCCCAATGGAAAAAAGTGAATAGTGGTGTACCCCAGGGATCTGTGCTGGGTCTGCTGCTTTTTGACATATTCATAAATGACCTGGAAAAGGGAATAATGAGAGGTTATCAAATTTGCAGATGACACAAAACTATTTAAAGTTGTTTAAAACCCAAGAGGATTGTGGAAAATTGCAAGAGGATCTTGATAAATTGAAAGACTGGGCATCCAAATGGCAGATGAAATTTAATGTGGACAAGTGCAAAGTTATGCACCTAGGAAAGAACAGCCCAAACTATGGTTACACGATGCAAGGTTCCACATTGGGAACCACCACCTTGGAAAAAGATTTAGGCGTCATCATGGATAACATGTTAAAATCCTCCACCCAGTGTGCAGTGGCGGTCAAGAGAGCAAATAGAATGCTAGGTATCATAAGGAAAGGAATGGAAAATAAAACAAAGGATATTATAATGCCTCTGTATCATTCTATGGTACGACCGTACCTTGAATATTGTGTGCAGTTCTGGTCGCCGTATCTTAAAAAGGATATAGTGTTATTAGAAAAGGTAAGTGTAGCTCGATTGCTTACGTTATCAGAATATAGAAAGACTAGGGGACATGCAATGAAGCTACAAGGTAAACTATTTATGACAAGAGAAAATATCTCTGGAATTTGTTACCAGAGGATGCAGTAAAGGTTAGTGTAGCTGGGTTTAAAAAAGGTTTGGACAAGTTCCTGGAGGAAAGGTCCATAAACCATTATCAAAAAGGGACCCAGGATATCAATGCTTGACCCAATACAAGCATTGTGGAACCTGTGTCTTTTGGGGAAACTGCTAGGTACGTATGACCTAGATTGGCCACTGTTGGAAACAGGATACTGGGCTTGATGGACCTTGGTCTGACCCAGTATGGCATATCTTATGTTCTTATGTTCCTCTTTTGCGTTAACCTTCTATCTTGCCAAGCATGATGTCTTTCTCTAATGATCTCTCTCTTCGCATGATGTGTCCAAAGTTTGAAAGACAGTCTTGTCATCTGAGCTTCTCAAAGCTTAGGTTTGATCTCCTCTAGTACCGACTGTTTTGTTCTTTGGGCAGTCCATGGTATATGCAGTATTCGCCGCCAGCACTGTAATTCAAAGGCATCAATTTTCTTCCTGTCTATCTTTTTTACTGTCCAGCTTTCACATCTATATGATGTTATTGAAAATACCATGGCTTGAACAAGTCGACTCTTTGTATGGAGAGAGACATCTCTGCTCTTGAGAATCTTATCTAGGTCCTTCATAGACATTCTGCCAAGAGCAATGTGTGGTTGGATTTCTTGACTGCTTGTTGCTTTTTTATTGATATCCAAGTAAGTTAAAGTTGTCTACGATTTCAATTTCTTCTCCAACGATGAACCTATTGATTTTGCCAGTTGTCATGATCTTTGTCTTCTTTACATTAAAGTGCAGGCCCATTTGAAAACTATGTTCCTTGATCGTGAGAAGCAAATGTTTCAGATCATCTAAACTTTCAGCCAGTAATTTATCATCAGCATAACGAAGGTTGTTGATGAGTCTTCCACCAATCTTCACACCTCTGTTGTCTTCATACAGTCCTGCTTTTCTGATGATCTGCATATAAATTAAACGGATATGGGGAAAGTATGCAGCCTTGTCGTATACCTTTGCTGATTTTAAACCATTCAGTTCCTCCTTATTCCGTACAAACTGTTGCTTATTGATCAATATAAAGGTTGTGCAAAAGAAACGATCAGGTGTTCTGGTATACCCATGCTTCTTAATGTGGCCCAGAGTTTCTCATGGTTTACACAGTCAAAAGCCTTGCTGTAGTCCAATAAAGCACAAATAGATATCCTTTTGGTATTCTTTAGTCTTTTCAAGGATCCATCTCTCATCCACAATGATTTCCCATGTTCCTCGCCCTTTCCTGAACCCTGCTTGCAGTTCAGGTAGTTCTCGTTCCAGGTATGGTTGTTGTCTCTGAATAATCTTCATTAGAATCTTGCTGGCATGTGGGATCAGAGCGATTGTGCGATAATTTCCACAGTCAGTTGGATCACCTTTCTTTAGTATTAGTATAAACACAGATCTTTTCCAGTTAGTTGGCCATGATGTTTTCCAAATTTCCTGGCAGAGCCTTGTAAGTATGGTAACAGCTGCATCAGATTGCTGTAATACTTCTATAGGAATGTCATCAATGCCTGGTGCTTTGTTTGATAAGGCTTTCAATGCTGCTTCAACTTCTTCTTTCATTACCAATGATTCCGGATCATAGGGTACAGGTTAAAATGGCTGTTGGTCCACTTGTTCTTTATCATATAAAAACTCTGTATATTCTTTCCACCTTTTCTTGATCTTCTCAGCATCATTCAACATAGAACCTTGAACATCTTGTAACATTCCAATTTGAGGCTGGAAAAATGGTAGAAACCATTACAAAGAACAAAATTACTCAACATATAGATAGTCATGGCTTAATGGGAGACAGCTAATATGGCTTTAGCCAAAGAAGGTCTTGTCTTACTAATCTGTTATGTTTTATTGAACGTGTGAATAAACAGGTAGACAAAGGCGAGTCGATTGATACACTGTATCTGGATTTTCAGAAAGCCTTTGACAAAGTCCCCCATGAGAGACTCTTGGTGAAATTAAAAAGTCATGGGATAAGAACATACATAAGAACATAAGATATGCCATACTGGGTCAGACCAAGGTCCATCAAGCCCAGTATTCTGTTTCCAACAGTGGCCAATCTAGGTCATACGTACCTAGCAGTTTCCCCAAGGGACACAGGTTCCACAATGCTTGTATTGGTTCAAGCATTGATATCCTGGGTCCCTTCTTAATAATGTTTTATGGACCTTTCCTCCAGGAACTTGTCCAAACCTTTTTTAAACCCAGCTACACTAACAACCTTTACTACATCCTCCGGTAACAAATTCCAGAGTTTGATTACACGTTGAGTGAAAAAATATTTTCTTTTATTAGTCTTAAATAGTTTACCCTATAGCTTCATTGCATGTCCCCTAGTCTTTCTATATTCTGATAAGGCAAACAATCGACCTACGTTTACCCGTTCCACTCCGTTCATTAATTTATAGACTAATATCATATCTCCCCTCAGCTGTCTCTTTTCCAGGTTAAAGAGCCCTAACCTTTTTTAGCCTTTCTTCATAGGAGTATAATTCCATCCCCTTTACCATTTTGGTGGCTCTTCTCTGAACCTTTTCTAAAATCGCTATATCATTTTTAAGATACGGCGACCAGAATTGCACACAATATTCAAGGTGCGGTCTCACCATGGAACGATATAGAGGCATTATAATATCTTTTATTTTATTTTCCATTCCTTTCCTTATCATACCTAGCATTCTATTTGCTCTCTTGGCCGCCGCTGCACACTGGGCTGAGGGTTCTAACATGGTGTCCACAATGACGCCTAAATCTTTTTTCCTGGGTTGTGGTTCCTAATGTGAAACCTTGCATTGTGTAACCGTAGTATGGGTTGTTCTTCCCTAGGTGCATAACCTTGCACTTGTCCACATTAAATTTCATCTGCCATTTTGATGCCCAGTCTTCCAATTTATCAAGATCCTCTTGCAATTTTCCACAATCCTCTTGGGTTTTAACAACTTTAAATAATTTTGTGTCATCTGCAAATTTGATAAGCTCACTCGTTATTCCACTTTCCAGGTCATTTTTGAATATGTCAAAAAGCAGCGGACCCAGCACAGATCCCTGGGGTACACCACTATTCACCTTTCTCCATTGGGAAAATTGGCCATTTAGCCCTACTCTCTGCTTTCTATCTTTTAACCAGTTCCTGATCTACAATAGTACACTGCCTCCTATCCCATGACTCTTTAGTTTTGCCAAAAGTCTCTCATGAGGGACCTTGTCAAAGGCTTTCTGAAAGTCCAGATACACAATATCAACCGACTCACCTTTGTCCACCTGATTATTCACGCCTTCAAAAAAACATAACAGATTAGTAAGACATGATCTTCCTTGTCTAAAGCCATGTTGGCTGTCTCCCATTAGGTCATGACTATCTACATGCTGAGTAATTTTATTCTTTATGATGGTTTCTACCATTTTTCCCGGTACTGATGTCAGGCTCACCGGTCTGTAGTTTCCCAGATCACCCCTGGAACCCTTTTTAAAAATTGGTGTTACATTGGCGATCCTCCAATCTTCAGGTATTAGAGATGATTTTAATGATAGTTCACAGATTACTAATAGCAGGTCTGCAATCTCATATTTCAGTTCTTTCAACACCCTTGGATATATACCATCCGGCCCAGGTGATTTGCTACTCTTCAGTTTATCTAATAGTTGTAATACATCTTCCCGATGTATTGATATTTCCTTCAATTCTTCCGCACCTTTAAATACCATTTCAGTCATGGGTCACATCCATACATCTTCCTCAGTAAAGACCGAAGCAAAGAATTCATTCAATCTCTCCGCTATCGCCTTGTCACCTCTTAGTGCTCCTTTAACCCCTTTATCATCTAATGGACCAACTGACTCTCTCACAGGTTTTTTGCTACAAATGTACTTGAAAAGGTCTTTACTTCGCGTTTTTGCTTCCGCAGCAAGCTTCTTCTCAAATTCTCCCTTTGCCTGCCTTATCAATGCCTTGCATTTGACTTGCCAGTGCTTGTGCTGTTTCCAGGTTTCGTCGTTTGGCTTTGTTTTCCATTTCCTGAAAGATGCTTTTTTGGCAACAGCCTCTCTGACCTCACCTTTAAACCATGCTGGCAGTTTTTTTTGGACTTCCACTTTTCTTAAAGCATGGAATACAGCTGGTCTGGGCTTCCAAGATAGTATTTTTCAACAGCCAAGCCTGATGTACGTCTTTAACCTTTGCAACTTCTCCTTTTAGTTTTTTCTTAACTGTTTTCCTCATTTTATCATAGTCTCCCTTTAGAAAATTAAAGGTAGTACTGTGGATTTCCTTACTATCCCTCCTCCACTAATTAAATCAAAGGCGATCATGCTATGATCACTATTGCCAAGTGGCCCCAACACCCTTATCTCTTGCACTAGATCTGGTGTTCCACTAAGGACTAGGTCTAATATGGTTTCCCCTCTGGTCGGTTCATGAACCAGCTGCTCCAAGAAGCAGTCATTTATTTCATCTAGGAACTTTATCTCCCTAGCATGTCCTGACGTGACACTGACCCAGTCGATACCGGGGTAGTTGAAATCACCCATTATTACTGCACTGTAACTTTTGTTAGCTTCCTTGATTTCTTTGAGCATTTCATCATCCATTTGGTCATTCTGGCAAGGCGCTCGGTAGTGCACCCCCACTGCCATTGCCTTCCCCGTTTTACATGGAATTTCAATCCATATAGATTCTACAGCAGATTTTGTTTCCTGCAAAACTTTAATCCTTTCTGACTCAATGCCCTCTCTAACATAGAGAGCAACCCCTCCACCAATTTGATCAGCTCTATCATTACGATATAGTTTGTACCCAGGTATCAGTGTCCCACTGGTTGTCCTCCTTCCTCCATGTCTCTGATATTCCAATCATATCTAACCTTTCATTTAGTGCTATATATTCTAACTCTCCCATCTTATTTTTTAGACTTCTAGCATTTGCATACAAGCATAGGATAGGAGGCAGTGTACTATTGTGGATCAGGAATTGGTTAAAAGATAAAAAGCAGAGGGTAGGCCTAAATGGCCAGTTTTCGCAATGAAGAAAGGTAAATAGTGGAGTACCCCAGGGATCTTTGCTGGGTCTGCTGCCTTTTAACATATTCGTAAATGACTTGGAAATGTGAATAACGAGTGAGGTAATCAAATTTGCAGATGACACAAAATTATTCAAAGTTAAAACCCATGAGGATTGTGAAAAATTGCAAGAGGACCTTGATAAATTGGAAGACTGGGCATCCAAATGGCAGATGAAATTTAATGTGGACAAGTGCAAAGTTATGCACCTAGGAACGAACAACCCAAACTATGGTTACACGATTCAAGGTTCCATATTAGGAACCACAACCCAAGAAAAAGATTTATAGGCATCACCATGGATAACATGTCAAAACCTCCGCCCAGTGTGCAGCGGTGGCCAAGAGAGCAAATAGAATGCTAGGAATCATAAGCAAAGGAATGGAGAATAAAACAAAGGATATTATGATGCCTCTGTATTGTTCCATGGTGTGACTGCACCTTGAATATTGTGTGCAGTTCCTGTCGCTGTATCTTAAAAAGGATATAGCATTAGAAAAGGTACAGAGAAGAGTCACCAAAATGGTAAAGGGGATGGAAGGATACCCTTATGAAGAGAGGCTAAAAATGTTAGGGCTCTTCAACCTGGGAAAGAGACTGCTGAGGGGAGTTATGATAGAGGTCTATAAATTAATAAATGAAGTGGAAAGCGTAAACGTAGATCGATCGTTTATGCCATCAAAATATAGAAAGACTAGGTGACATGAACGGAATGGAACGGGTAAACGTAGGTCGATTGTTTACCTTATCAGAATATAGAAAGACTAGGGGACATGCAATGAAGCTATAGGGTAAACTATTTAAGACTAATAAAAGAAAATATTTTTTCACTCAACGTGTAATCAAACTCTGGAATTCGTTTCCGGAGGATGTAGTAAAAGCTGTTAGTGTAGCTGGGTTTAAAATAGGTTTGGATAAGTTCCTGGATGAAAGGTCCATAAAGCATTATTAAAGGGGCCCAGGATATCCACCGCTTGCCCCAGTACAAGCGTTGTGGAACCTGTGTCTTTTGTGGAAACTGCTAGGTACTTGTGACCTAGATTGGCTACTGTTTGAAATAGCATACTGGGCTTGATGAACCTTGGTCTGACCTAGTATGGCATATCTTATGTTCTTATATAGTCTTTATTTCCAGCACTTAGTAACACAATAAATGATGTCAGATAGATAAAGACCAGTATGGTTCATCTAGTCTGCCCAGTTAGGTGACTAGATGGTGCCTGCCACTTCATGCAGGTTACTCCCCTTAATGCCTTTGTTTAGGGTTGTACTGTTCCACGCATTCACTGCCCTTTCTGTATAAAAATAATTCCTTAGATTGCTCTTGAGTCTACCCCTTTTCACCTTCATCCTGTGGTCCCTTGTTCCAGAGCTGCCTTTCATTTGAAAGAGGCCCACTTTAATGCTACAGAGGTATTTAAATGTGTCTCCTTCGCCATGGTGGGCCTTAAAGCACCCATGCGTGTGTATGCAGTCACAGCCTGCTGCTCTTACCCCTCTCCAACAGGAAGTTGCATTGGAGGCGGCAGGAGCAGCAGGCTGTGAGTACATACGTGGGGGACGTTAAGGCCATCGTGGCACTGAAGAGGTGGCAGAAAGCCTGCACTTTGAAAAAGTGTGGAGGAATTGCCCTGCTGCCCTCCTTCTCCAGGTAAGATGGATGCCGGGGGTGGGGGGGAAGGCAGCATGGCGTGCTTGCCTAGGATGGCAGAAATGTTTTGGCGGGCCCTGGTCTTACTCTGTTCTTGGAAGCATGCTATCATTAGACCAGTTTTTAAAAAACCTTCTCTTGATCAATCCAGCCATCCAAGTTTACTGTCGTCCGATATCAAATCTTCCTTTTTATCGTCAAACTTACTGAAAATGTTTTCTTTTCTCAGTTATGGCGTCATGTTGAAAATGCCATCCTACATCCATGACAATCAGGATTTCATCCTGGACACAGTACCAAGACAATCCTTACTGCCTTGCGCAATAGAGTTCATCATTTTCTGCATAAAGACAAAATTGCAATTTACATATCCCTTGACATTTCCTCAGCCTTTGGTAGATCACTCTGTACTTCTCTCAAACCTGCAGACATTGGGTTACATGATGCTGTTCTCCTTTGGGTTTCTTAATTTCTTGGGGATCAAACCTTCTTGTTTGATTTGATGGTAATATCTCTGAATCACACCAAATAAACTGTGGAGTTACTCAAAGCTCTGTCCTTGACCACCTCCTTTTCAGTATTTACTTGTCCCTTATCTATGCTTATCCAAAACATTGCTGTTTCTTTCTCTAGGCAGATGATATCCTACTGATATATTACACAAGTTTTACTTGTCAGAATCTTTCTGCTCTCAGTAGCTGCTTGGATGATATCTCATGCTGGCTGGATAAGCATAAACCAGTGCTTCTCAAACTTTTTTCCGGTGTGACCCCATTTTAGTAAAGGAAAATTCATGCGAGTCTGGATACTAATCAAATAAAATTATTACTCAAACAACATAAATATAAACATATAAAGGAAGATAAATATGTAAATCTGTTTTTAAAGTAATTATTCAATGTACTTGACATGCCCTGACACACATGGGCTTCGAAGTTATAACACAGTTTCTTGACTATTTGCAGTGTGGGCAGGACTGGTGTTAGACATGCAGGGGGCCCAGGCAGAAACTGAGGAGGGGGCTCAAAGCTTTCCTGAAGGCTATGCCTCCTGCAGCCTGAGGCAGACTTGGGGCCCACTTTGGCATGGGGGCCCAGGTCAACTGCTCTGTTTGCCACCCCCTAATTCTGGCCCTGAGTGTGGGGGCTGAGCATCTTGGGGACAGTGTGGCTGCTTATATGCAGGGGCTGAGTGTCTGGGAGCAGTGTATGTGTGTATAGATGTGAGGGATAAGTGACCAGGGATAGCGTGTGTATGTCTGAAGCTGAAGAAAGAACAGCTTCCTAGTGGACTTTGAGGTCCCCTCCCAAGGTTTTACCCTGAGTTGATCCCCTGGCAGATGTACATTCCAAAAGCTCATATATTCCAGTCACTAACTAGAAAATAAAATCATTTTTTCTACCTTGTTTTCTGGCCATTTTATTTTTATAATCGTTTGGCTCTGGTTTCTGCTTTTCTCTGTCTTCTCTTAGCTCTTTTTTTTTCCATGGTCACCTGTTTGCTTACCATTTCTTCTTTCTCCTGTCTTCACCATCATCACCTACATCGATCTGTAACACTAATCTTTCTTTTCAGTTTTCTTCCTTCTTTTACCATTTAGTTGTCAGTCTTCCACTGTTTACTGCATTTACCCAAAGTTTTCAATCACTTTCCCTCATCCATTCCTCCCATTCTCAAGTCTCTTATTTCCCAGTCTTTTACTAACACTCTCCCTGTATCATCTTTCCTCTTTCTTCTTTCCTCTCACCTTCCCCATCCAGGGTGTCTCTCTCTCTCTCTCTCTCTCCCCCCCATGTTCACTAGTTCCTTTCTGCCTCCCTAGTCCTCCCCAAGATATGTCCATCATCTCTTCTGTCTCCATAGTTCCCACCCCCCTTACCAGCATCTTTTCTGTCTCCCTAACCCTACGCTTAATGTTCAGTCTCACCAGTTCTTGCACCCTCCATGTCCAGTCTTAATTTGTAAGCTACCTTGTACTAAATCTTTTTAACATCTTTGTTAGTGATATAGCGGAAGGGCTGTTGGGTAAGGTTTGCCTCTTATTTATTTATTTAAAGTTTCTTATATACCGTGCTCTTTAGCATCAGCGCGGTTTACATGGAACAAAACATTCTCAGTACATTTGAAAACACGTATGAGTTACATATAACAGGGCAATAAACTTGGGAAAACAAGGGTAACTATCTACAATAATGATTGAACTATTTACATAAATTCAACTAGCAGAGAGATTTTAGTGAGCAGCGGAATTACAACAATATTTTTAGTTCTAGAAGGTATGTCTTATGGAGTAGTTATGCATATGAATTTGTCTTATGACATCTTATATTAGGATTACAGTGGCTGGAAGTACTCAGTGAATAGATAATGCTTGATAGCTTGATGCTTTGCAGATGATACCAAAATCTGCAATAGAGTAGACACTCAGGACGGTGTAGATAACATGAGGAGGGATCTAGCTAAGCTTGAAGAATGGTCTAGAATTTGGCAGCTGGGATTTAATGTTAAAAAATGTAAGGTCATGCATTTGGGCTGCAGTAATCCAAGGGAGCAATACAGTATAGGAGGTGAAGTACTTTTGTCCACTAAAGAAGAGCGGGACCTAGGCGTGGTTGTGTCTGATCTTAAAGTAGCTAAACAGGTAGAAAAGGCGACGGCAAAAGCTAGAAGGATGCTTGGGTGCATACGGAGAGGAATGGCTAGCAGAAAAAAGGAGGTGATAATGCCTCTGTAAAAGTTTTTGGTGCGACCTCATTTGGTGTATGGTGTGCAATTCTGGAGACCGCACCTTCAAAAGGATGTGAACAGGATGGTGTCGGTGCAGAGGGTTGCTACTAAAATGATTAATGAGCTTCATTATAAAGCATATGAGGACAGACTTAAGGATCTTAATATGTACACCTTAGATCAGGGGTCCCTTCGTGCGGCCCGCGAGGCTCTACCCCGGTTAACATTACGTGCGGCCCGCCAAGGATTCCTGCCATTGTATCCACGCGCTCGCAGCTCACTGACGACCACCTGCAAGCGTCCCTTCTCCTGTCAGTGTCATCTGTGAAGCCGGACTTTAAGCGTTTGTCTGCTAGCATGAATCATCAGCCATCTCATTAAATTCAATAAAGGTGATCAGCCATTGTTTTCATAATTTTGCGTTTGTTTTTTTTCATGGGGGCGGGGAGAAGGGGGGTGCGGCCCGCGAGGCTCCCGGTAGTCGGCTGTGCGGCCCGCGGCCCTCTGGAGGTTGGTGACCCCAGCCTTAGAGGAAAGGCGGGATAGAGGTGATATGATTGAGATGTTTAAATACCTCCGTGGCATAAATGTTCAGGGAGAGAGCCTCTTTCAATTGAAAGCAAGTTCTGCTACGAGGGGACATGGGATGAGGGTGAAGGGAGATAGATTCAGGAGTGATATGCGGAAATATTTCTTTACAGAAAGAGTAGTGGATCCATGGAATAGTCTCCCAGTGGAGGTGGTAGAGATGAGGACAGTAACTGAATTCAAAAAAGCATGGGACCAACACAGAGGATCTCTAAAAGTAAAAAGTGGACTGTTGTAGTTGTTATGGAAGGACAGACTAGATAGGCCATGTGGTCTTTTTCTGTCGTCATGTTTCTATGTTTCTAAATAAAAAGGGTATATAGAATTTTTATTAAACCATAAAACATAATACATTATGTCTGGGTCCTCTGTTCCTGACTGCCTGGCCGGGGGCAACAACCACTGGAATCCTTCCTCGGCCCTTGGTAACCCGTCTCTGGTCCTAGGGCAAGTGAGAAGGAATGAAAACACAACATATACAGAATTATATCTTGTCAATAACAAAGTTTTGCTAAAGCTTTAGGAACAAAGTCACAGAGCTGCAGACAAGTGCAATCGCCTGTAATTCCCTAAATTTGCTTGGTCATAGCACCTACTTTTTATTTAGGAAAAATGCCATATTGTACAATTTTTGTCTTATCAGTCTGCATCATACTTGTTGCCTTAATCTTTAGTAATATCTACCCTATGAATGCCAAACTATTCATAAACATATTGGTCATGTCTTGGTCATGACAAACTTCCTGTGAGAATAAGCTTTGTTGAGTTGTTCTTGAGAGGATGCAACCTCAGTAATATACTTCGCATGTGAAGTTGTTCATAAACATAAGTGACCTAGCCTAAGCTGAGAGCTGTTTATACAAATGTAAGCTTACTATCTAGTTTCCCCTTGCAAAACACAACCTTGACAGTCTCACAATGATTCCTACATATTCTTTGCTACACTGTCAATACTTTTTCAAGCTACTTTCACTCTCCAGACTTTCTCCATGAGATGACAGTACCCTTAAGTCTCTTTCCACACATTAGTACATATACTTGGATATTCTCATGCACTACATACAGGGATATATATATTTATGTAGGCCATCTTTACTGCTGAACGGGAAAAGTAGGGAGTATTTAAACTTCAGGGAAATAGTCATTTTCACATGTAACTTTGCTTATACCGCTAAATTTTACATCTTATATTTCTTCTGCATTGATTACTCCAGGAATTTGAAAGATTTTGCTTCAGCTATGGTAGTCATTCCCTTATGCTGCTTGTTTGAGGGTTGAACAGAAACCAGGGGAATCCATTCTCACTTGATACAGTGAGCGACTTCCTCAATGCTGGGCACGTCTCATCCACTTTTATTTAGAGGGTAATTTTATAAAGTTGTTTTCCATGTGTAAAACATGTTTTACAAGTGGAAAAGAGATTTTTAAAAAATTGCTTGGCCAGATACACACGAATAAGTACATGTGTCGACAAGGTGGCATGCTCAAGTCCTTCTTTACTTTAAACAGTCCACTTCCAAGATGGTCACTGATGCTTTCCCGTGGAAAGTTCAAGCATTACATAAGAACATAAGATATGCCATACTGCATCAGACCAAAGGCCAATCAAGCCCATCCTGGTTACTCCATTGCAGAAGCCAAGTTCAATAATATGGTGTTTTTACCAAGCTATCCTCTGTAGTACAGAGGATAGCGTTGTTACCATTCACTCCCAGTCAGGTTAAGGACATCTACCCAGGCTTCAACTGATCTCCAGGAACAAGCAGGAATGTAGTCTTCACATATGGGTATCGTCGGTACCGACGGAGCCCGTGCGGGAATGCTCCCCAGTGTCCAATAGGACTGCTTTTGGGAGCATCCCACAGTGCATGCGTGCGGCCTTCCCGCCTCTGTACCTCTCTCACTTCAGTTCTTTGTTTTCCGCGGAGCTGACAGGACGTGTACCCTGTCACTGCAGAAAATGTCCTTTTTATTCTGTTTTTTTTGTGGTCGCGTCTGCCTTCATTCGACGCCTACCGGTACCGCCAGTTCTTCTTTCTTTTAAAAAAAACAAAACCAAAACTTGTATTTTCTTCAGGGGTCTTTCTCCTGTTTCTGGTGCTAGGTGCCATTTTGGGCACTAGGCCCACTTTTCTTCAGGCATGGAGAAACCAGCTAATGGTTTCAAAAAATGCTCAAAATGTGGCGGTACCATGTCTGTCACCGACACCCATGATTGGTGTCTAAAATGTTTAAGGTCCTGAACTTTGTCCAATGGAGAGTCTCCTGCACGAGGATGACCAAAAGGGGCCTGCAGAATAGAGCTGCAAAACTCGGTACCCTTTTTGCCGCAGATACGATGTCACTTGCATCGACGTCCTCCAGGGCTTCATCTTTCTCCCATGGATCTCAGGTAACTAAACGTAAGTCTTCTAAGACTGGCTGGTCCTTGAAGGGTAAATCTCCTTCAAAGTATCAAGATGCCACTGGCGTTGCCCTCGAGGATAGTTCACTGGCAAAACAGCCCCGGCGGGAGTCTTCGGGCTCCAAAGCATTAACGGGGCTCCAGGATGTTCCAGAGGCTTTCACCTCTGCAGAACTACTGGTGCCATGTTCTGGGGTCATAGCTGCTTCCACCGGTACCGACACCCAGGTATCGGCAGCAGCGATGGATAAAAGAATCCTTGCTATTGAATGCAGTCTAGCATCCCTCTTAGCAGCTTTGGTACCGCTAAGACTGCTACCTGCTGAACCGTCTTGTATCAGTACCGACATCGGTACCGATACCGACAGTACCTACTTCGACAGGACTGCTTCCCCCCATACCGAGCTTTGAGCAGTACCGATACCATGCGTTACGGGAGCACCCGGTACAGAGTGCCTTTGAGTCTTACGATTCCGATAACTCTGATTCTACCGGTACCAGAGCGAACCTACTAGAGGAGTCAACTCCTCCTCCTAAACGCAGGATGTCTCCTCCAGAAATGTCCTTTCAGGATTTCATACGTGATTTAGCAAAGGGCTTTGCAATCACTGTGATTCCAGAAAAGGAATCTAGGGCAGAAAAATTAAGAATTCTACAATAGCCTATGGCTCCCAAGGAGGCAGCTATGCTTCCCATTCACAAGATCTTACATGATCTGATGTTGAATGTGGGAAATTCCTTTAATGATATCTTCACATTCCCGACACCTTGACACCTATGTACCAAATGCCAAGTTGTCCTGGTTTTCAAAATCTCAGTTACCACACCATTCAATGGTAGTGGAATCGGCCATGCGAAGAATCAAGAGAGCTAAAACACATTCTTCTAATCCTCCAGGCTGGGAATTCAGGACACTTGATGCCTTTGGGCATCGATGCTTTCAATCCTCCATGCTATCAGCCAGGATCATTTCCTATATTCTTTATATGGGAATGTTCCTGGAAGAAGTCACAAAAGACTTAGAGCTCATTAGCCCTTGTGTCTCTGAGGAAAAAAGAGCAGACTACCTTATTCTGATCAAGCACGCCCAGAATGTCTCTAAATTCATGAACCGTGCTACCTTTGATTGCTTTGAATGTATTAGCAGAACCTCTGCTATATCCATAGGAGCGCGTCGTATTGCTTGGCTTCAAGCATCAGCTGGGAAACATTCCTTGTACAGGAGAAAAGCTCTTTGGCAAGGACTGGCAGGACAAGGCTAATCAGCTTGAATCTGAAAATACTACCCTGAACAGACTATCAAAGTCTACAGCCAGCCCAGCAAAGAAGAAAACATTCAAAAACCCCTTTTTCAGTAAGAAAAAGAAGCTTTACACATCTTACACCCATCAAAGCCACTGTCCGCTTCATGTTCCCCAGAAGGGGCAACAACAGAACAGACAGCAAAGAAAGCCGCAAGCTCAAAGAGCTCAACCGGCCCAACAGACCCAGCCCCCTCAGGGTCTTTGACTTCTACCTAGAGAACATAGTCTTCCTGGAATGGTTAAGGGTTCTGGACCTTTCAGGGGCAGAATGACTATGCTATTTTGCCAAAAGATGGCAACAAATAACATCAGAAAACAGGACTCTGTCCATTGTACGACTGGGGTACAAGCTTCATTTTCTCAACTTGCCCCCACCTACAATAATAAAACAGTTCAATTCTCAGGCCCTTGCCACCAACCTCTTGTGGCAGGAAGTCACATCACTTCTCGCTCAAGGAGCAATCAAAGAAGTACCCATACTCCAACAGGGGAAGGGGTTTTACTCCCCCCTGTTTTCTTATTCCAAAGAAGTCAGGGGGACACAGGCCTATACTAGACCTCCAGAGAATTCAACAAATATGTGTTCCGAGAAAAGTTCAAAATGATCTCCCTCGGGACACTCCTACCATACCTTCAAAGTCAGGACTGGCTATGTTCTCTAAATCTAAGATGCGTACACGCATATTCTCATCCACTCAGATCACAGGAAGTTCCTTTGATTCCTGGTCCAAGGAAGACGCTTCCGGTACAGAGTTCTTCCTTTCGGACTGGCCTCTGCTCCAAGAGTCTTCACAAAATGCATGGCAGTGGTAGCAGCATTTATGAGGACTCCGGGAATATTCGTCTTCCCTTACATAGACGATGGGCTCATTTGAGCATCGACAGCTTCAGAGGCCAGCTTCACTCTTTCTCGGGCAATGAGACTTCTTCAATACTTGGGACTGGTCATAAACCTCCCAAAATCTCATCTCACCTGCTCTCAATCTCTCGAATTCATAGGGGCTCGTCTAGACACACAGCAGTCAAGGGCTTTCCTGCCACAGCTGCGCTGTCTACGAATAATACAACTGGCATCTCAAGCATCTATGAAGGTGTTCCTTACTGCTCGAGAGATGCTTCAACTTCTGGGACACATGGCATCCACTGTCCATGTGGTTCCCTATGCTTGTCTCCACATGCGAGCAGCCCAGTGGACCCTATCATCTCAATGGTCACAGGCCTCGGGTCAGTTAATGGACAAGATCAGAAACACCACACGTCTGATTTCGTCCCTGCAATGGTGGCAATCTCTAGAAAACCTCCTCGTAGGCTCTCCTTTCTAGCAGCCTCTATATCAGGCCACCCTAACAGATACGTCCAAGATGGGTTGGGGGGCCCACTTGCACGATCTCTCCACTCAAGGATTTTGGACCTCACAGGAGGTTTCCCTTCACATAAACCTCCTAGAGCTGAGAGCCATGTTCAATGCTATTCAAGTCTTTCAGATCCATCTCAGCAACAAAACAGTTCTGTTCCAACCCGACAATCAGGTGGCTATGTACTATGTGAACAAACAAGGCGGAACAGGCTCCCTGTCGCTATGCAACGAAGCTGTGCGACTATGGGCCCTGGCCAGAGAGTTGCAAATTCACCTGTTTGCGGTATACCTTCCAGGCATTCAAAACTTATGGGCAGACAGACTCAGTCGAATACTGCTGCCACATGAGTGGTCCCTCCACTCATACCAGCTTGCTCGAGTATTTCAAATCTGGGGAACACCAGATATAGACCTCTTTGCAAGTCCACAGAATGCCAAACTTCTCCGATTCTGTTCCAGAATCCCGGCTCACAACTCTCAGGCAAGAGATGCTTTCCTACTCCACTAGGGTCAGGACTTCCTCTATGCCTTCCCACCCATTCCCCTCATTCCCAAAACTTAATTCAAACTTCAAAGAGACAGAGGTCATATGATACTCATAGCTCCACATTGGCCACGACAAACGTGGTATCCTCCTCTTCTGCGTCTCTCTCAAACCACTCCTCTGGAGTTGGAGAATGCTCCAGATCTTCTGTCTCAGGAGGACGGATGCTTATTGCATCCCAATCCCCAGTCCCTACATCTCAGGGCCTGGTTACTGAAAGCCTAGAATTCCAGGATATTAATCTTTCTCAACAAGTAAAGGATGTCCTTCTGGCTTCCAGAAAACCTTCCACAAGACGTTCCTATGCTTTTAAGTGGAAAAGGTTCTCTGTCTGGTGTTCACAAAAGGGACTTACTCTAGTAGTGACTCTACAGGTACCAAAAGAGGGTTATCTCCTCCAATTATCAACTTCTGGTCTAAAGACCAATTCAGTGACAGTCCATCTTAGTGCTATTGCTGCTTTTCATAAACCTTTCGATGGACAACCTATTTCCTCTCATCCACTTGTATCAAGATTTATGAGAGGCCTACTCCTTAACAAATCCTCCCATTAAACCACCACTGGTGGCATGGGATCTGAATCTTGTTCTTGGTCAGCTTATGAAACATCCCTTTGAACCTTTAGCCACTTCAGACCTAAAGTTTCTTTCATGGAAAGTTATTTTCCTAATTGCCATCACTTCTGCAAGGCGCATTAGTGAACTACAGGCGTTAGTAGCTGACCCTCCTTATACAAGGTTCCACCATGATAAAGTAGTCCTCAGGACTCATCCTCACTTTATGCCAAAGGTGGTTTCGCCTTTCTATTTAAACCAGTCGGTTTATCTTCCTATATTCTTCCCTAGGCTTCATGCCTCTAGTGCAGAAAGGAATCTTCACACGTTGGATTGTAAAAGAGCCTTAGCCTTTTATCTCCAAAGATCTAAGCCACATAGAAAATCTTCTCAGCTTTTTGTGGCTTTTGACTCTAGTCATTTGGGACTTCCAGTTTCCAAAAGAACTCTGTCAAATTGGATTGCAGATTGCATATCCTATACTTATCAGAGAAAAGGACTTGCTCTCGAGGCCATGTCACAGCTCACAATGTGAGAGCAATGGTAGCCTCAACGGCTAACCTTCGTTCTGTGTCCATTGATGACATCTGTAGAGCAGCCACTTGGGCTTCGGTACACACCTTCATAGACCACTACTGCTTAGACAAGGACTCCTGTCGGGATGCCTTGTTTGGCCAGGCTGTTCTTCAGCATCTCTTCCATACTTGATACAACTCCTAACCACCATCCACAGTTTGGATGCCAGAGGTCCATTGGAGGAAGCATGACCCATCTCACCTGGGTTCGCAGCTTGCTGGGGTCACCCCTTGGCATCTTTCAGCTGGGGAGTCCCCATAGGTGAAGACTACATTCCTGCTTGTTCCTGGAGATAGCGTAGTTACTCACCTGTAACAGGTGATCTCCGGGAACAGCAGGAATTTAGTCTTCACAACCAACTCACCTCCCCTAAGAGTTGTCTCTATCTCTCTCTTTCTCTACTTCTCTCCTTTGGTCTCAGCTATAAACTCAACTGAAGTGAGAGAGGTACAGAGGTGGGAAGGCAGCACGCATGCGCTGTGGGATGCTCCCAAAAGCGGTCCCATTGGACGCTGGGGAGCGTTCCCACGTGGGCTCCGTCGGTACCGACGATACCCATATGTGAAGACTAAATTCCTGCTGTTCCCGGAGATCACCTATTACAGGTGAGTAACTACGCTTTACCCGGTATTCCCATCATATTTCACAAGGAGCTCCAAATCTTCATTCCAAGGTACCAGATCTCCAGACTCCAAAAGTTCAACTTCCTTCAGGTCCTTTCTCCAGCAGCTGTGGCTTCAGATCCTGCGCCTTCAGTGTCCAATTGACTCTAAACTGAGTGTCTCATTTAAAGCAGCTGACTCCTCTCACCCTGCTCTGTCTTACCCTTCTCGAGCTGTGGCGGGAATGAACCCTGCATTTTACAAAGATCAATTATCTTTCAGGAATCCCAGTTGTTAAAGTGCCCTTGGCCTTGGACTCCATCCCATATATCCTCCTCTTAAAGGGCCATTACTCATTACAACTCACACGCAAAGTGCCATTGGCCATCGCCTCATCACAATATGCACTGTGCATAGGTGTTGCTGGGGGAATAGTGGGGATGGAGTTTCTGATGTACATGTATTTTATAAAATATACATGTATACACATAGAATGCACGCGTGCATTTATATCATTTTTGGAGGAGGCGTAATTTTATCCGAGAACATTTGTGCATCACTAAAGAGTCTTTTAGGTACCAATGCTACTTTTATAAACTAAGCTCCTTTTTGAACTTTTCACATAGGCAGTCTTTTATAAAATGAATCTCTAAGACTTAGTAAACTTCTTTGAATATTGTCTTCTAAGAAAAATGTTCTGTCTCAAACCTGCTCTCTCTGGCCTGTTATAAATGCATGCAGCATTCCATAGAGAATGTAATTTTAGTTGAACTGTGAAGAGATTTTTCCATAGGTATGCTTAAGTAATAGGAGAAAAAGAGCATGCATGCGGTTTTCCCCTTTTGGCTGCCTGCATAACAGTGTATGTGGAAAGCATGCAATGCTTAATGTAAAAGTTTTCAAAAAGAAATTACATATGGTCTTTCTCTTTGAAATTTATCCTAAAGTGTGCTTATTGAAAGCATCCACATAATTTGTAGCTATTTTGGTTATTTGGAAAAATTGTCTTTCTGGAATGTTGAGTAAGGACATATATGAACTGTTTGGTCTTGTAAGTTCGTAAGAATTAGAGAAATGCAACCTTTTATCAGCTATTTATGAACAGTTTCAATCTTCAGGAGTGAAAAAATGTACTTGGTGCCAAACACAAATGTGCATTTTTTTAAATACTTTTGAATAAGTAACTTCAAATGGCAAATGGGCTTCAGTACTCTGGAGCCATGGATGCTCAGCCATATTTCCCCTGGTCTTTAATTAGTATTTCCTTTTCCAGGTTTGTCCCTGGAGCGTCTTCCCACATCCATCGCCTCACATGCTCGCCTGTTGGAGAGAGAGGAAGAAGCCATTGCTTGTTTCGAGAAGGCGTGCTGGCTAGCACAGTTATATTTACAGCAGGTGGACAAAGTAAGGAAGAGCTACATGCACCCTATCTCCAAATTGGCTGAGCTGAAAAATCATATTCTGCATTTGCATTCACAAATCCTAGTTGTAATGGTATTAGGTACTTGGTGTTCTCCCCCCCCAAATCATTTGTTTTTTAATGTTCTTTTCTTCCAGCAGTTCTTTCGTGCTGCTTTGGGCTTCCAGATCATTTAGAACAAGGTTAGGAAACTGGAGCCATAAACCTTTATTTACAGCTGTCCAAGGATTTTTCCCTTTTTTAATATCCCCACCCAATTTAAGTTAATCCAGTAAATAAACTACTGATGTGTGGCTTGTGCATGAGGACTCCTTCAGGAATCGTATGATCACATGAGTCTTGTGTATCAGTGTCTATGGACTCAGGGTTACACGTGCTACCTCTGCACCATTTTGGGGTCTTTATATTGTGATTTGTGATCACGTTTCAATGAATTGTAAGTGAAGATGGATCAGGAATGCTATGGATTTATTTTTGTTCTATTTGTGCTCTTAGGGGTCCTTGTACTAAAGGTTTTAGGGCGCGTTAAGTGCCCATAGCCCTTTTCTTTCTGTGGGCATGTCTGATGTGCCGTAGAATAGTAAGTGTAATTTCTTCTGTCTTTGACAGTGCCTCCAGCTATCCACCACCTTGAAAATTTTTAGCATAGCTTTAAACCTAGGTCTAGGTTGTTTATCCCACTCCCCTTTACCTCTGAAGCAGGATGTGTGGAATCAGTTTAAAATAGCCTCCTAATCACTTTTCCTTCAAAATATTGCGCCTGTGCAAGGGTCATTCTAGCAAAAAGAATTCCCCTGGTCCCTGATCACTTTTTGCTACCAGAAACCTTCCACCCGTATTCTTCTATACTGAAATGGCCTGCAAAGGCATATGCACTTGGATTAATATTCCTACTACTGTTTATCATTTGTGTACAGCTACACTTCTTCGTACGCAGCGCTGTACAGACACATGTAAGAGACGGTCCTTGCTCATCAGAGCTTATAGTCTAGTCAAGACAGATAATACAACTGGGAACTAGGATATATCTAGGGGATGGTAAGGAAAACACATCAGAGGTGAATAAGAGGCTGAGTGGATCAGGATTCGGAAGCAGTTTCAAAGAGGGTGAGATGGAGCCTGACGTCTACCCCCTCTCCCACAGATTTAGCATTTCTACTTTTCCCTGCATACCAAATCTGCCTTCATCTTGCTTTCTTAAATGAGTCTCCTGTATTCTACATCCCACCACAATCGCTTGAGCTCTTTGAAAAGCAGCTGCTTTTTATGGGGGGCAATTAAGTGCCTTCACATTGAATGAGCCTATCCAAATATCAGGAGCCATAAGCCTATCCCTGATCTAAATTTGTTGGATCCCTCCATCTCAGAGCCTTTGTGTTCCTTTCACAATGTCCCTTTCCCTCTGAATGTTCACCTCGCCCTCTCTAAGGAAGAAGGTGATAGTGCCTCTGTATAAGTCTTTGGTATGACCTCATGTGGAGTATTGTGTGCAATTCTGGAGATTGCACCTTCAAAAGGGTATAAACAGGATGGAGTCTGTGCAGAGGGTGGCTACTAAAATGGTCAGTGGCCTTCGTTATAAACCATATGGGACAGACTTAAAGATCTTAATATGTATACTTTAGAGGAAAGGCAGGATAGAGACGTTTAAATACTTCTGTGGTTTAAATGCACAGGAGGAGAGCCTCTTTCAGTTTTATTTACATTGAACAAAAGACAAGCCAGAGCAAAATTATGCAATCTGTTCAGTACATGGAACGGTAAACATAGCAAAAGAAACTAGGTACAGGGGGTGGGAATGTAACTATGTACAGGGCATATGGGGATTGAATGATCTACAGTTGGGAAGAAGGAATTCCTGGGTAAGTCTAGGGAGGAGTCCAGGGATGGATTGTAGTGCTGCACGCTGACCTAAGTTTCTGGTATTGGGTGTGTGTTATAGCTGTCATGGAAGAGAAGTCTTTAACTGACATTGGTGCAGGCCTGGCCCAGCAGACTTGCCCATCGGAGGACACTGAGCAGGCTGCCAGAGGCCCTGGATGAACATCACTGCATTTTCCTTGACAGTCCAGTCCAACCCACCCCACAATCCAGCCAGATCCCACAGCCTTGGTGGAGATGGACAGTAGCCAGGAAGCTATCATTCTGGTGGAGGTCCAGAGCAGCCAGCTGCTGCTACCCAGACGTGGTAATTGTGCCCATACACACAGCTTCCCCGTTAGATGGTTGTATGCATGAAGAGCCTACCCCATCAACGAGAGGAGATGCATTTGTGGTTGCAGAGCTGAAGTTGTTTTGGCAGCAGCTGGCTGTCATGGAGAAGCTGTTACAGCAAATAGATCAGCAGACAAAGAGGAAAGTTGCAGGTTCAGTGCTTGAGATTGTAGTGCTCATGACATATAGCCTTGAACATGCAGACATCCTCCATGTGCTCACTGGTCCTGTGCTGCAGCATCTCCTGGCACATGTCCTCTGCCTCAACCAGGGCTGTTCAGTTCTTTCCACTCCTCACCCTCCAAAGGTTGACAAATATTCCAATGTTAGTAAGGACAGTTTTACATTCCAACAAGTGCTGTAGTTTTCTCTCAGTGTGTGCTACAAATGGGTCCCTACCCCTTCCACCCTGCTTCCATAGTAGAATATGCACAGATGACCCCCCCCCCACCCCACACACACACACATTCTGCTCTATCTATGGAGGCTTCCCATTAGGATGTGCAACCATCTGTGAAGTCTCTGTATATCGCACCTTTGAGCGGGCCCCACATTGCACGTGGTACATCTTGTGGCAGTGGGTCAGTGTTATGGTATATCGCATGTGAGGCACCTCTGAATGCTGTAGACTCTGAAGTACTGTTCCCACTTGACACCAACCTTCCCATGAGGCAGTGCTGACACAAAAGGTGCATAGTGCTAGACCAGTTTTCTCAGGGATAATGGGGGATGCTGCTTTTCCTGCCTTCATCTTCCATAATGAGGAGAATGGCTGCCATATGCACAGCTGAATACTTGTGTATGTCACATGCTGTGCAAACCATCCCTGAAACCTGCAGTTTCCCACCTATGCACAGACGTTACGACTATGCCTCTACCATGGACATCACAGGCACATGTCTTTATCCAATCACACACATACATGCACACATAATAGGTTTCCATCAAGGTTGTATAAGAAGAAGCACATGGACAGAAAGCTGCAAATGCAAATGAGCCAACATGCTCATACTGCATATGACCATATATGGGAGCAAATAACAAAACGATGTGTAAATGTCACCTTTCCACCCTGACTGAACCCCTTCTCCCTACCCAGAGATCTCGTGTCTTCCACTGTTTACCAGTGTGCTGTCCAACCATAGGGCCAGATGGATGTCAGCAGACCCAGACAACTGGCAAACCTGCTGCATGACATTATGGTGGATGGGGCTGCTCACATGCTGTCACCCAGCAACTACTGGCATCCTGTGCAGCAACTAATGTGGCTCAATAGCTGCATGGCCTGAAATGCTGGGAACCATGGTTGGCATGTCCACACCTGAGGCCATCTGAGAACATTGTCCTCTGCTTCCTGTTTTTACCAAAAGCCTCCACTCCATGCCTAGCCATCTTATCCCGACCTATGCCATCCAGATGATCACAGGTGCCCCACATGCCATGAGACACAAGGACAAAGCCGACTTTCTCCACTCCTTTGCAGCATCTAGCCCTTGCCATCCCCCAGTTTGTGCACCTGGAGCATATATTTTCAGATACAGGTACATGGAATGCACAGGACAGCTATGAGAGGCTGCTGACGGGACTAAATCCCTTGTATACTATTGCATGCATGATACCATGCAGATGCCATCAGTCAGTGCATACCAGTGTGAATGGTCGTGCATCCTGTCAGTCACTTCATGTGGCACATATATAGTACATCATTGCATTAACACAGGACGCATACTGACACTGGCAGTGCAGTGCTGCACACCCACTGACACACCCTTTGCCTGCTAGTGGCAGGGGTCCCAGACAAGCATAACCTGAAACAGAGTATCCAGGTCATGACTGTGACTCCCACATGCTACAGGCTCAGTGTACTCCTCCACTCAGATGGCACGAACATCACGGGGGAGGATATTCAGCAACGGCAGCTAATGTTACAGCGGCTAGCTATTGCCACTGAAAATTGAACCTGGATATTCAGTGCTGGGATCCTATCCGGCCACTGATATTGAATATCTGGGTTGGCTGGACTGCCATTCTGCAATCTATTCAGTGGCGATATTCAACTGACAGCCTGATTGCAATAGCAGCTAAAGTTAGGACAGACATTCAACTGTCCAAACTTTAGCTGGTTTAGGATAACTGGCTAGCGGCTGAATATTGCTACCAGCTGGATATCCTTGTGTGCTACCTCAACTCCACCTGTGGAACACACAACCTTTATAGAGGCATAAGCTTGTATTTCAACCTGCTGGACAGGCAGACACAGAAATACATATGGCAGATCGGGTATGATGTCCACTGTTGATTTTTTGCAATTGTTTTTGGAGTGGGTGGGTTTCTGATGATCATAGACCATGGGGCATTTAGCACTGCTGGAGAGGAGGGGCTTTAAGAGGGTAGATTGGACACAATATCTACTACCATGCACTGGTCCCGGGGCTAGCCCTGTTGTGAATTGCACATATATCAACACAATTCACATGTCTTGCCACTGGCAATGTGTGTGCATGATCTCATTCCTGGCGGCTAGAGTTCAGCTTGTGGAGGTACCAGGTCCTGGAATCTTGCTGAATCATTGTCCTTGTTACTGTCGGCGTGCTTTGGTGCTTGGTCCTCTGGTTCAGGTATCCTGAGGACGAGAGCCGGGTGGTGCAGCATTTAGCAGGCAGCAAATGTGGTGCAGCATTTAGCAAGTGTATATAGCCTTTCGCTATCCCACCTGTCCAGGCACTTGAATCCTCCTTGTTATTCCAAGTGTCCACTCAATGACAGTACTGTTCTGCCTGTGTGCCCTGTTGTAATTCTGCTCTGCTTGTCCCTTGGGGCTGGATAATCTGGGTCATCAGCCAGGTCTTCAGGGGATAGCCTCTGTCACCTCTTGGGGTAGATTATAGGGGTTATGAATTGCCAGCAACTGTTTAAGTGGGCAGTTGGCATATGTTTACTAAGCGAGTTCTCTCTCCTGCTGGTCTCCCTGTATCCGGGTCATGATTGTGATTCCCACATGACTCTGTGCAGACTGGTGAGCCTGATGTCAGTACCGGGAAAAAATGGTAGAAACCATCATAAAGAACAAAATGGAAAGCAGATCCAAGTGAAAGTAGAAAAGCCCATAAACACCGGCAAGTTAAGTGTTAAGCATTAATAAGGCAGACCAAAAGAATTTGACAAGAAGCTTGCCATAGAGGCAGAACTCATAATAAAGAATCCTTTTCAAAGATATTAGAAGCCTGTGGGGGAGTTGGTTGGACCATTAGATGACAAAGAGGTAACTTATTTATTTATTTAACAAATTTTTGATAAACTGTTTTTCTACAAGTCAAAACAGTTTACATGGAAATGAGTGAATACAATGCATGATTATATAGAAAATTATGAACCTTTTACAATGAACATTTCAAACATTTTGGGTAGAACAAAGAACAGTGAACATCTTTTAGAAAGCTCAGTTAGTTGGAGCTTAGACATTTGTAAGAAACTATTTACATTGTGGAGAAGTTGTTGGGGAGCATGAGGTGTGTAGAGTTGGTGTTTTTATGGGGGTAGGGTGGGGGATATTGTGTTTGTGTGTGACCATTTTGTTCTGTAATTGGTTGGTATCCGTTGACAAGGCTTTTATTTATTATATTTACAGTCTTTTATACCGTGCTATTCAACATCAGTGCGGTTTACATTGAACATAGAAACTTATGCGTTTCATTGGCTGATCAGTGTTTACAATGAACAGGTATTAAAACTTGGATAACTTGGGGTAACTATTTACATCTATGCAACAGGATAGGTATTACCTCACTGGACATAGTCGTGGTTGTTTTGTGTGGTAAGGCTTACTTAAACTGCACCGGCTAGATAGTGGATGGGGCTATTATAGCACTATCTACCGGGTAATACAGGAGGAAGAGATAGTGCTTCAAGGCCTTCCTAAACTGGGTTAGGTCAGGGATTGCTCTGATGCTGGGAGGTAGTGTGTTCCAGCATCTGGGCACACAAAATTTGAAAGCCCTGTTTGCTGTTGACCGGGTGCATTGGGTTATTGATTTCGGGACTATCAGTGTATTAACTGCTACCGATCTTCTGGACCTATTGGAGGGCGTAGTCTGGATCAGCTCTGCTAGTGATGTGGATGAGAGCCCATTGACGGCCTTGAACGTCAGCAGTAAGGTTTTGTATGTGAGTCTACCATGTATCGGGAGCCAGTGTAGATGCTTCAGGATGGGCGTCACGTGGTCTTTCCTGGATGCTCCATGTGGGACTCTTGCTGCGGTGTTCATTGCAAGTTGCAGCGGGTTCAGAGTGGCTTGAGGAAGTCCATGCAGAATTGAATTTGCATAATCCAAATGTGGTATGATCAGTGCCTGATAAATTGTCCTGAAGTTGTCAGGTTCCAGCAAGAATCGTAGGTGCCTGAGGGATCGGATCTTATGGTACACCGCTCTCACTATGTTGCCTATGTGAACCTTCATGTCCAGGCGCTGGTCTAAAGTGACTCCGAGGTACCTAATCGTGGGTTTGGTCTGGAGTTCTGCTTCCGTGACTTTTAGAAAGGGCGGTGTGGAGAAATTTTGATTCCTTGTAATGAATAGGACCTCTGTTTTCTTGTGCTGAATTCTGAGGTTTTGGGTTTGTAGCCAGTTGGATACTGCATTAAAGCAGTTTGTCAGCGGAGAGAGGTCTGAATTCTCAGTTGAGAAAGGCATGTAAAGCCTGTAAAGGTTCCTGGAAGAGATGGGTCTTTAGTTTTTTACGGAAGTCTGTAGTTGTTTTGATGCTTCGTATTGAGGGGGTAGCGAATTCCAGAGGGTGGGGGCATATAGCATGAATGCTCTTAGTCTTGTGTGGTTTGTTTGCTTTCGTGAGTCTGTGGTGGAAGATTGAGGAGATTTTGAGTGCTCCTTTTTCTTAGCTTGCAAGGTTCGAAGCTTGAATTAATGTTTTGAAGGTGCTCTGAAAATTGTTTGTCTTGGGTCTTGTGGATGATTTTTTTTTTTTATGCCATCAAGTCAGTGTTGACTCATAGCGACCCAGCTACCTCTGGGTTTTCTTGGCAATGTTTCACTGGAAGTAGATTGCCAGCCTTTTCTTCCGAGGCAATGGGGAGGGTAAAGTGACTTGCCCAAGGTCACAAGGAGTGCCGGTGGGAATTGAACCCTTGATCTTCTGGGTACTAGGTAGTTGCTGTAACCACTAGGCTGCTACTCCTTGGATGATGATTAGGACTTTGTATTGTATTATTGAGCTGATGGAGAGCCAGTGGAAGAGTTTGAGTATGGGAGTAATGTGAGTTTGCCTTGAAGCTTGGAAGATGGTTCGAGCTACAGTATTCTGGCGAGCTGTAATGGGATGCTGTAATGTAATTTCCACAAGTCTCTCATGAGGGCCCTTTCAAAGCTGTAGTGCAGGGTTTCATAGAGTGAGTTTAATGCTGACTCTTTGTGCTGGGATACAATATACAAATTACCCAGTGCGCAAAAAGTCAGCATTAAACTGGGAGAGCAAGCGAAACACATGCACACAGAAGTCTATGGAAGTTCTGTATGCTGTCTTGGGCAAACAGGGTCATCTAAGGTGAAGTTTGACACTTCACCTTATATGATACAGGGCATCAGAGAAAGCCACCAGTGCCATCGGCACAGTGTTGGAGGATCGATGTCTGTCGGGGGGGGGGGGGGGGTACTGGCTCCCCAACAGGTACAAAATCCCTGTTGGTCCTTGATTTCCCCTCCCCCACTCAAACAACAAAATCCCTGGTGGCCCAATAGACCTGAACCCCTCCACCCCCCCCCCCCCCCAATAAATCATGGGGTGGGAGCATTGTCAATACGATCCCAGCCCTGTGTCGCCATCTTGCAAAATGGCGGTGTCTAACCCTGTGCAATGCATCCTCGGATGCCTCGGACATGTTCAGATTGCCATGTAAGGAAATAAAATGCCTTATATTTGCAGAATGACCCCCCCAATATTGCATCTTGGGATGCACGAGCTGATCCAGGAGGCAAGGGGGTCACTCTTCCAGTGCTTTATAGGAAAGATTTTCTTCTTTCACTAAGTGACTTTCTGCACTTCTCTTTAAGTTAACTTATGCAAGCAATTGGAGTACAGACAGCTCCCAAACAGGGAGGAAGGTGGGCAGTGTGATCATTATACTGCTATTATCTGAAGCAATTTTTGCAGGTCAACTATTAACTTTTCTCTAATGACAAGCCACGCCAATAGGAGCATCCACATAAGGACTGTCAAAATGAAAAGGGAAAAACAAAACATCGTCATCACTAATGTGAAAAACACATAATAACTTATTATTTGATAGGTGGCATCTCTGTTTCTACCTTTAATTCTTTTTTTCTTTTTTAACTATGATAGAGGTCTATAAAATATTGAATGGAATGGAGCGGGTAAACGTAGATCGGTTGTTTACTCCTTCAAAAAGTAGGAAGACTGGGGAACATGTAATGAAGCTATAGTGTAACCCATTTAAGACAAATTGGAGAAAATATATTTTTTTTCTCTCAGCATGTAATCAAACTCTGGAATTCGTTACCAGAGGATGTAGTAAAAGCTGTTGGTGTTTCTGGGTTTGAAAAAGTTTGGACAAGTTCCTGGAGGAAAAGTCCATAAACCATTATTAAAGAGGACCAGGTTAATCCATTGCTTACCCCGGGATAAACATCCTGGAATCTGAATACCTTTTTGGAAACTTGACAGGTACTTGTGATCTGGATTGGCTGCTGTTGGAAACAGGATACTGGGCTTGATTGACCCTTTGTCTAACCTAGGATGACATATCTTATGTTCTTAAGCACTGGCCTTTAGCACAGGATTTCTGCATTGCCCTGTAACAGACAGATTATGGTACAGTAAATCCATTAGTGCGCTTTAAAATAATTTAGTATGCAGTACGTTCTTAGAGACAGGGGCGGCCCAAGGGGGTGCAGGGCCATGTGCGGAAATCAATTGCGGGGCCTCATTTGCATAAGGAGTCATTTGCATAAATATTTGCATAATATTAACATGCACTTTTAGTAAACATGCCTCTTAATGAGTTTCTGGATAAAGAAAGATTAACAGATTTCTACATTACTATATTGCAGTGACAACCGTCAGGTCCATTAGGAAGTACTATAAACACTGACCATTTAGAACCCATAGCAAATCCACCATATCATAACAGCACTACCAGGACTCATAAAGCATCAGATCCTACCTATCAAAAGGCAACACTGCAGATATAAAACCAGTACATCTCAGAGAATACCAATACATCTCACTGGGGGAAAGAGAACAAGTGGGACTGTCAAATAGAAACTATATGAACAGAAAGCGTCAACTTGGTTACACATGCACAACATAGACCACCACCACACAAAGAACAGGGGATCACAATTTAGAAATAGGAAGCTAATAATTAAACTGGGAACCCCAAAAGCCAAACATGAAATGTACAACACTGGAGAAATAAAACTATAAAGTAATTTCCTCTTGCACTAAACAAAAACGCAAATATGTTAGCAATACATACTTCCCAGACCAGACACATTCCAGTTAATGAATTCAAAATAAAAAGTATTTTTCTATCTTCTGTTTGGGCATTGTGTTTTTCAGTTGCACTTGCTCCAGTCACTTTCTTCTGATTTCTTCGCGTCTTCTGCGAGCTATCCATTTGTCCTTTCTTTTCTTTTAGATGTTTTCCATTCTATCTCTATATCTGCTTTAACATACTGATCGTTTCCCTTTTGCTCTTTCCCCCATTTCTTTCCTTATTCCTTTATCATCCACTCAAATTTCACCCTTCCATTCTCAATCCCCTCTTACTCTCCCAATACCCGGTCCATCGTAGACTTTTCTTCCACAAAAAATGTTTTCCCCTCTCCATTCTCATTCCTCATCCCCATCGCTTCTAGTCCTCCTCCAAAATCAGCTCCCTTATAGTTCTAGACCCACCCAGCATCCGCTCCCTTCTAGTCCCATTCTCCCATGCCCCCACATCAGCTAATTTCCAGTCCTATTCTAGGCCATCACCCATTTGCAGTCCAAGCTTCCCCCCATCAGCCCATTTCTAGTCCTATTCCAGCTCCTCATCAGCCCATTTCCAGTCCTAGCCCCACATATGCTCTTTTCCAGTTCCATTCCAGCCCCCCCCATCAGTCAATTTCCACTCCAAGCTCCCCCATCAGCCAATTTCCAATCTTAGCCCCCTCGTCAGCCCATTTCCAGTCCTTTTTCAGCCCCCATCAGCCCATTTCCAGTCCTAGCCCCACATATACTCTTTTCCAGTTCCATTCCAGCCCCCCATCAGTCAATTTCCACTCCAAGCTCCCCCATCAGCCAATTTCCAATCTTAGCCCCCTCGTCAGCCCATTTCCAGTCCTTTTCCAGCCCCCGTCAGCCCATTTCCAGTCCTTTTCCAGCCCCCATCAGCCCATTTCCAGTCCTATTCCAGCCCCCTATCAGCCCATTTCCACTCCAAGCTCTCCCATCAGCCAATTTCCAATCTTAGCCCCCTCGTCAGCCCATTTCCAGTCCTTTTCCAGCCCCCATCAGCCCACTTCCAGTGCTAGCCCTCCAATTACAGCCCATTTCCAGTCCATGTTCCCCCCCCTCCCCCAACCATCACAGCCCATTTGCTGTCCAAGTTCCTCCCCCCGCCCATTTCCAGTCCAGGTTTCCCCCCCATCACAGCCCATCCAGTCCTTGGCCTCCCCCTCCCGACCAGCCCCGTGGCTGTCTGAGGGGCTTCAGAGGGAGCCGGGGAAGCCCGTGCGAGGCCCCAGCTCCCTCTGTACAACCGCCAGCATGAAGATCCTTTTCCCTCATGCTGGCAGCTGTTTGTGTGAAGCTGCGAATGCTGGGAAAGGTTAAAGGGCATTGGACAGGCTGGCCCTGCTTAGAGACACCCTAATGAATCAATTGCGCACTGGCGAATGCAGATCTTAATAAGTAATGTCAATTAGCTTTTATTTCCAGATCTGCTTTAAAAGTGAGCGAGTAAAAGTAAAATCAGAACTCAGATAATTCAGTTAATAGGTGCTTTAAAAAAGCCATAGCATAGGTAAGCCCCGGTATGTCCTGCTCTTCAAAGACTTGCAGCATGTGAGTCGCTATATCCAGATTTTCAGGCAACACTCGGTCATTGGCTTTACCTTTAGGGCTGAGGAAGAAATGACTGGGGCATTCCATGTTTTTTAGCTTGTGGTAGTAAGGCAAAAGCAAGCTTTTTTTTTTTTTTTTTTTTTTTTTTTTTTTTTTGCTTTTAGGGTGTGACCTTTATAAGGCAGATTAAAAGCTCACTTTTCACTTGACACTATGCACTAAAGAAAAATATATTGGTACAAAGCATGCAGAAGTTGCATCCTTGTTTCTTTTGAAATTTCATATGGAAAAGAATGAATCCTGAGAGCCATTGATGTAAATTCAAATTCAGGGCCCCAAGCAAAATTTTGCTGGCCCTTCTGTAGGGAGCAACGAGGAACTAAGAAATAATTATGCACGCTAGATTATGGCTACTCTGCACAAGTTCTGTACCAAAACAACTATATGAGTGATTCTTTCCAAGTGTTGTGTCCCAGATCTGTCTGCTAGATTCTGTTCAGGAGGGGGATATCAGGTTTACAGATAGTTATCACAGGCCATTGTAATTATACAATTAGAAAATGCAAGCATCCTTATTTATTTTATTTATTTATTTATTGTCTCTTATATACCGCACTATTCAGCATCAGCGCGGTTTACATGTAACAAAAATGCTCAGTATAGTTGAACGCATATGAGTTTTACAGGTAACAGGGCATAAAAACTTGGATAACAGGGTAAAACTATTTACAAAATTTATTACATGGAGTCATAATGACAGTACTCACACAAATTATGCAAATAATTGATGCTAGCTAACGCCCATTAGTAAGGTAACAGTTCTTATACAGTACCTTTAGGATGCTTTGCAGTTCGTGAGCCGTCAGGCAACTCTGATCCACTTGGAGTGAGATATAGAAGCAAGCAGCTAGCACCATACTGCTAGTGAGAGATTTCCTTTTACCAGTCTGGTGCAACATGCAAAGGAGATTATAGTCAGAAATGCAGAGAGAGATTGCAGGGAGGGTCTTGCATCTCCTTGGTCAGTGTCATTCAGGAACAAAGAATCCAGTTCTCTCTTGTAGTCCTTAGAAATACCTTCCTAAGTTGCAATATGGCTGGCAAATCACAGGTATGGCTGTAAGTGATTGGTCCAGGTCAAGGTCTGAGAGCATGAATCGGCCAATCTGAGAATGTCCCCAAAGCATGGGAGAGTCGGCTGAGGGGAGATATGATAGAGGTCTATAAATTAATGAATGGACTGGAATGGGTTAACGTAGATTGGTTGCTTATACCATCAAAAAGTAGAAAGACTAGAGAACATACAATGAAGCTACAATGTAGCCCATTTAAGATTAATTTTTTTTTTTTTTTTTTTTTAGTGCCATCAAGTCAGTGTTAACTCATAGCAACCCACCTACCTCTGGGTTTTCTTGGCAATGTATCACCGGAAGTAGATTACCCTCCATTGCCTCAGAAGAAAAGGCTGGCAAAGTGACTTGCCCAAGGTCACAAGGAGTGCCAGTGGGAATTGAGCCCATGATCTTCTGGGTATTAGGCAGTTGCTCTAACCACTAGGCTACTCCTTCACTCCACTTAAGATTAATACGAGAGAAGATTTTTTTACTCAATGCATAATCAAACTCTGGACTTCTTGTTACCGGAGGATGTAGTAAAAGTTGTTAGTGTAGCTGGGTTTAAGAAAAGTTTGGACAAGTTCCTAGAAGAAAGGCCCATAAAGGAATTTTAAAGAGGGCCTGGGAAATCCACTGCCTGCCCTGTGATGAGCATTGTGGAACCTGTGTGCCTTCTGGGAACCTGCCAGGTACTTGTGATCTGGATTGGCCACTTTTGGAAACTGGATAACTGGGCTTGATGGACCTTGGTCTGACCCAGTATGGAATTTCTTATCTTATGAGTCACGTGAAAAGCCATAGTCTGGTCAGGGCTGCTAGTTCCATGCATTTTATAATGGGACAATTTATGGTACTGGGCCCTAAGCAGCAAACACCAGCAGTGTATGGTTTCAAGACAATGACCTCATTGTCTCGGGTTCTAAGATACAGCTTGTATACTGTACATGCAGGCAGTCAGCATTCTCATGTCTCTCTCTCTCTCTCTCAGTATGGCCAGACTTGTACCGGCTCTATTTTGTGTTACTAGCCCTCCATTTGTAACACTCCCCTAGGCAGTGGTCTGTGTAGTTTGCACCGTTATACCTACACTTCCACAGAGGTTTAAAACTTTAGGGACAGAAGGCAAAAACGCTGCAACACTGTACTTAAGTAATGTTGCCCGGAGCCTCCTGACATCTTCATTTAGTACAATTGTTTGAATTACCTCCCTGGCAGCTGTAGAAGCACTTAAGCACATCATCTCTTGCTGTCATGGCTCTTGCCGTGTGATTTCATGGCTGCTGTTGTAAGGCTTGGTACTGGCAACAGGAGATGTGGTTAAGCTTGCCTCTGGCTATCTGGGGTGAGAAGTGTTTGGCTGATTTTTATTTGCTGAAGATGTTGGGAGGGAGGCCCTTTGGCAAAATTATTAAGGATAAGTGCAGTGTTGCTATGCTTTGGTTCCATCCCTGCAGTTTGGGGGTCACTGGAGCCCCTCTTTGAGCTTACACGTCACTGTGGGGTTTGGGTAGAATTTACAGCCCCGCTGAGAGCATTCAATAAATATTTTTAACAATATCTATTAATATATACACCTTTTTGTTACTCTTTTAAACCATAGCCATTAATAAGAGTCAACATGGAAAAGACACTTCAGCTTGTTTCTGGCATTTCCTCAAAGTCCACTTAATTTCATAATTTGAACTTTTAATATTAACTATACCATCTCACTTGTTAAAAGTGCATCAGTGAAAATTGGTTTCCTATTCTAGCCTCTACTCTTAATGCAAATTTAGTTTCACAGCATGTTGAAGGCTCGGTTGCTTTAAATGAATGAAGCTTACTTCCATTGTTGTGTTCCTAGTTGACTCCCAGCTTTGTGTTGTGCTCTGGCAGGGAGCAGTTCCATTAATCTGGAGGCCCTCGGAGCTCAGCAAAGAATATAGGACCATCAGGAAAAGGTCCTAATGTACTTAGTCGGTATTACAAAACAAGTATTCTTGAAAAACAACAAACACCTCTGTTCTGAGGTTTCCTTGCTTTTTTTGAGAAATCTTATACTATTTTTATGTTTACTACAATCAAATAAAAATGACGTTTTACGTTGTTTTTCAGCTTACAAACCATGCACAAATGAGGCATGTAAAAAGCAGTACATCCTGCAATGACTTTGAGCTTAGCTACTTTCTGGAAGCAGCACTTCGAAGTGCCTTTCTGGCCCATTTAAAAAAAGGGTAAGTAAGTTTGCAGTATTGGAATCTCCACTGTGCTTTTGCACTTGCAGAAATGTTTTTTCCTTTTGCTTTGCAATGTTTCCATGTTTACCTTTTTGTCTCTATCTCTTTTATTTTCAAGAGTCAGGACTCCATTGTTAGTTTATTGCCATACCAAGCCACTTTGGTGGAAACAGACTTATATATACTACCTTAATTTGATACAGATCTATCTCTTGTGCAAATGAAATGAAAATTTGCAACAGAATACATATGCCAGAGGGAATAAATAAGAGTAAATATGGTCAAAGGTATGGTTCCTATTCTTCAATCCGAAGAGATACAAAATCCAAGAGCTAAATACTTGGAGGATGAAGAGCTAGCATTTACTTAACAGGAAGACCTGGGGTATTTCTCTGTTCAGGGTTCAAACCCTCATGATTATGGGCAAGTCACTTAACCCTCCATTACTTCAGAACTTAGTTTGTAAGCCATCGGTGAACAGGAAAATTTCAATAGTAGTTCAAAACACATTACATTCAGAAAAAAGAGAGAAATAGTACTCTCCTCTATGGATCTTTGAGATCCCACTTTGAGTACTGTGTTCATTTCTGGAGACCATATCTGCAAAAGTAAATTGATAATACAGAGGAAGCAAAACCTGTATTATAAATCATACACAGAAAAAGTAAGGGGACGTAAGATATACTCTCTACCAGAAAGAAAAGAATGTGGTATTATGATGCAAATATTCATCTGTCTAGCTGGTTCTAATAATACCACAAGGTAGAATTTTCCATGGAAAGACTCTAGGACAAATGGGTATAAGCAGAGGGAAGCTCTAAATGAGAAGATACTTGGAACAGACTTCCAGCACAGGTTGCAAGACCCAAAACAGTAAGAGAATTTAGGTCTGCATGGGATATGCACAAAGAGGCCAATGCTTAACCGGCCATATGTGGATCAAGTTAACTGGATAGCTCTGATTATCTTTATCTGTCTGTCTGTTCAGCTTGAATACGTTGAGAGTGAATATCAATCTAAAGTTAACTAGACCAAGTTGCTGTTTGACTGTCTAGTTACCTGGGAAGCTTCGGTTGGTGAGCATTTAACTGATCTGGATAGCCCCCAGTACTGCCTCTTTTTGTCCAACTAAATTTTGTGCAAGCTATGACAACATTTACACAATGAACAGAAGGAGTATCAAACTTCAAGGTTTGTGCAGATATCTGCTGGAGTTATCTGAAGAAAACCTATGAATATTGACCCCAAAGAGATACTAGTAGCAGGAGGAAGAAAGGAAAAGGCCACAAATTAAGACCTATAACACAATAGGCAGGCAGAAATGGGCAGACTGGTTGGGCCAAGTACTCCTTTTCTATCAACATCTATGTTTCTTAGACCTTATGCATGCAGATACATCTAATGAATATTAATTCTGAATATTTCCACATGCCAGTCCCTCTAGGTCAGCTTTCTGGGCAGGACCGGCATTAAGAGAGAGCAAACTCGGGAGAGGAAATGACGTCACTGGGCAGGACGGCAGCTTAGAAACGGAGCTTTGTTAGCACGAACAAAAACCTGCGGTAAAAGAACACTCCAAGGGGAAAAAGGCACAATTTAAAACTAAGGAACCTGAGAGCAAGTGAGGAGCGAAGCCGTGATGAATAAAGGGGCGGCGGACCTAAAATTGTTTGCTTATAAAAATGTGGCAGGGAGCTCCGTGGGGAAAAACAAAATGGCAGCGGCATGTGCAACGACCGAGGAAGAGGCAAGTGCAGTAAAAAATATGGAAACAGCTCAAGGAAGCGAACGCGAAGGGCTGAGAGGAGAATTGAAGGGGTGGTTTAACACCATCTGGCAGGACCTTGCACATTTTAAGTCCGAAGTGCAGATGTGGATGGAAGAGCTGAGAGTGGATGTGAGAGACGTGGGGCAACGTCTTGAGAAGGTGGAAAAATAAGTTGGAGGTACAGGAAGGTACAATAAAAGGTGTGCAAGAAAAATTTGATGCAATGGATGTGGAACAAAAGGAGCTGTGGTCAAAAGTAGAGGACCTTGAAAATAAGTCCAGACGAGCAAATATCTGGATAAGAGGGGTTCCTGAAAGTACTGAAAGAGAGGACTGTGCAAATTTGGTGGAAAAAAATCAGAAACCAGATACTGGTAAAAGGTATGGAAGAGAAAGTGCCAAGTTGGAAAATAGATTGAGCCCATAGAGCATTGGGATCAAAAAGAGATGGTTGCACAAGAGACACAATGGCATGCTTTCATGAATACTCAATGAAAAAAGCCGTGGTGGAGGCAGCGAGAAAGCTATCTGAGGTACAGTGGGAGAAACAACGTATTGAGAGATATGCGGATCTGTCGGCAATTACAATGAGGAAAAGGAGGAAGTTTGCCATAATAACAAAGCGACTGAGAGAAGAGCAAGTCAAATATAAATGGACTTTCTCATTTGGATTACAATTTTGTATCGAGGGGGTGACCTCACATGTGAAGATGGTTGAGGAGGCTGCAAATGTGATGAGAAAGGCGGGTTGGTTGGAGGTGCCAGCAGTTAATGGTGCAGCGCATACAAAAACTTTGAGACAGAACGAAGAAGGTGGCTGGAGGCGGTCACACCAAGGAGATAAACGACTACAGCGGCAAAAGAAGAACACACTCCATCCAGACGAGAGAGGATGAAAGGGTGGACAGTAAACAGTAAAACAAATATGGGAGAGATCAGTATATACACCACCACCATATCAGATCAGTATATACACCACCACCATAAACACCACCACGGCACCAAACGACCCATGTCCAGCATTCTGGATAAAAACCCTACGTACTGAACTCAGCACCTTCTTGACTAAACTGATCGGTACCTCATTCCAGACAGGCATCTTCCCCCGAAGCCTAAAACAAACTTCAATCAGACCACTGCTCAAGAACAATAAACTGGATCCCACAAAGATGGACTCATACAGACCCATCTCCAGTATACCGCTTCTAGCTAAAATCTCAGAGAAAATAGTACACCGTCAACTGAGCCAACATATCGAAGATAATTCACCCCTCGATCCCTGCCAGCACGGGTTTCGCGAGCAACATGGTGTAGAAACCTTGCTCACAATTCTACTCAGCACTCTGATAACGGGGATAGATAACGCCAAACAAGGATTCGCCCTCATCTTTCTCGACATTGCAGCGGCTTTTGACTCCGTCAGTCATGATCTACTTCTGGCCCGCCTGGTCGAAAAGGGAATCCACGGCACCGCCCTCGCATGGTGTACCTCATACCTACATGACAGATGGCAACACGTCCGCTCCGGTACCTCAACCTCCACCCCATTCCCATTAACGAAGGGTGTCCCTCAAGGTTCCTCACTCTCTGCCCTATTCTTTAACGTCTATATGCAGCCTATCTGCTCCATCATCAGGTCCTTTGGTATAAACTGCCTAATTTATGCCGATGATGTCCTCATGTTCACCCCAATACATACTGATCACCCAGACCTATCCCGATTATCCTCATGTTTCAACGCAGTCACAGACTGGCTACACTCGCAGAAGCTCAAAATCAACCTTAAAAAGACGGATGTACTTTTCATCAGCAGAGATCAAGAATTTACCCCGCCACCTTCACTGAAAGTACGTGACGCCGAACTTCTCACAAAGTCAACGATCCGTTACCTTGGAGTAACGCTCGACCAACATCTCAACTTAAACGCCCAGATAAGCAACATCTCAAAAGCTATTTACCACAAGATCCGTATGTTACGTAACATCAGACCTCTACTTGAGCCAGAGGACTTTCGAACAGTCTTTCAGTCACTGGTGATGCCCCATTTCGACTATGCGAACTCCATTCTCCACGGCCTTCCGAAGTGCACTCTTCAACCGCTGCAGCTAGCAATGAACACTGCAGCCCGAACCCTTCACCAAGCCTCTAGAAGGGAGCACATTACCCCCATCCTGAAAACGCTACATTGGCTCCCAGTACGCCATAGGATCACCTTCAAAATCTTAACAATAACTTTCAAAGCCATCAACAAATGCACAGCCAGCGCCCTTTCTGAACTTATTCAACTCACCCCACCCAACAGACTGAGAAGATCCGCCGCCACCAACTCCCTAATACTCCCGAAACCCATCACCAAATGTACGAAAACCACCAGAGACCGCGCCTTTGCGCTATCAGCACCTTCATGCTGGAACAACCTACCAACCAACATCCGTGCCATAAACAACCTTCACCAATTCAGAAAGGCTTTGAAGCACTACCTCTTCCTGCAATGCTTCCCCAACTTAGAAGACATTACGTAGCCACACCTCATCCCTACCCACCATCCATCCAATCGCCCTCTCCGACCCTCCGTCCCTCCTCTCCCGGTTAATCACCTGACCGACCTTAACTCTACACCTCACAATGGATTTTAAATACATGCATAGATAGATCGAAGAGTGATGTACATAGTTTGACATGTTCTCCAAGTTCAAATTCCTGTTTATTGTAAGTCAAATGTAGTTTCCCCACACTGGACATTTGTGTTACATGTGAACCGCGCTGATGTAAATAGTGCGGTATATAAAAAAATGTTAAATAAATAAATAAATAAATAAATATATTGGAGTGAGGAAGGAGTGAAAATTAAATAATGAAAGAAGAAATGTGTAAAATTAGCAGGAACATGTTGATGTGTATGTATATGGGTTGCCGGAGCCTTGGTACGTCATGCCTCGTATGATAAGAAGTGATGGTGGATTAGAGGGAAGAGGAGGGGTGGGGGGATGGGCAAGGGAGAGGGTAAAGGAAGGGGGGAGGAGGGATTTCCAGCCAAGAAATATGTAGGTGCTAGAGAATTGATATGTTTGATAAATGGATAACATAAGAGTGTTGACAATGAATGTACGTGGTCTGAACTCGCCTCCATGTTATTAGCCAGAAAAGAACAGATGATTTTATTGACAATAGATGACGAGAAAGTGTTAGTGTCATGGCCCTTTCTCTTTAAAGTATTAGAACGAATGGGGATAGAGGGTAACTAATTAAATTGGGTAAAATCTATATATGAGCACCCTATGGCAAAAATTCGTATTAATGGGGAATAAACCCAGGCATTTGAACTCTTTAGAGGAACACATCAGGGGTGTCCACTTTCACAGATTATATTTGTTCTTTCAATGGAACCCTTAGCCCAGCAGGTAAGAGAATGCCAGGAGGTATATGGGGTAAAAGGGAACAGAATAAAAAGTAAAATCTCACCTTTTGTGGATGATCTGATCTTTATGTTTTGGCAATTTTGTCTAACTCTCTGTAATCTTATCACGAAAGTATACCATGTATCTTCTATCGAACCAAAACAAAGTTTCAAATAACAGGTGGTTTTCTTGTTAATCGGAGTGGCCGCAAGTTCTCAGCAGTAGCAGGCTGCCATTGACTATATTTCTGTCAAATGGATCAATGCCTATTCACATCAACGACCTTATTCACAAGCGGTCACTCTCTCAAATAATTGAAACTATTTTATAAAGTGAAGTAACGTTAAAAAGTGCTGTTTAAATGATGCTTAACCAGTGCTTAACTTTCAGTAGAGGTTTCGGCTTTCAGCAAAAATCCCGACGCTGTCAGGCGCGCTATTACTTGGCGTTTCACCCATGTGGTTTCTTCAGGGGAAAATATGAAAGCACTGCAATACAAACGGGTTCATTGAGTACCTACTTTCTATCTGTTGATTTTTTCGCCGGATACTATCGATTATTCAAGAAACTACACTCCTTCTATTCAGCTGGTGCTATCGCTCATGAACTCTCTCCATTCATGACTTCCAACCTCTGTTGGACGCTGCGCATGCTGGCTTACTTCTAGAACTACAAATTAGTTTAGAGAGCAGACTACCTCACTCTTGTCAAGCATGCTCAAAACATCCCAAAGTTTGTCAATAGAGCAACCTTTGATTGCTTTGAGTGCACCATTGAAGCTACATCGCTCTGCATCGGAGCATGCAGAATTGCATGGCTACAAGCATTGGATCTTGAACAATGAGTTCAAGATAAGTTGGGTAATATTCCTTGAACCGGTGAAAACCTTTTTGGCAAGGATTGGCAAGACAAAGCATCTCAGTTAGAATCTGAAAGCACTACCCTGATTAGGCTTTCAAGATCCACTGCTAACCCAGTTAAAAAGAAGGCAGTAAAGAAAGCCACCTTTACAAAGAAGAAGTACTATTCTTTTTTACATCCCTGCTTCTCAATGCCAGCAACGTGCTCCCCCAAAGGGACAGCAACCTGCAAAACACCAGAGGAAGTCACAGAATCCTAAGACGCAGCCTGCTCCTGTTTTTTGACTCCTTCCTAGAGAACATAGCTGTTCTGCCTCTGGAGAACCCCATCCCCTTCACATTGCCGGCAGACTGTGCCATTATGCCCACAGATGGCATCTGATCTCCTCAGAGCAGTGTACTTTGAAGATAGTCAGGGAAGGGTACAGGCTTCATCTTCAAAGCCTGCCCCCCTCTACCTCAGTAAGAGAGTATCATTCTCATCCCTCCCTCACTGCTCTGTTACTACAGGAGGTCACCTCCCTTCTTTTGCAGGGCGCAATAAAAGAGGTGCCAACATCCCAGCAGGGAATGGGCTTTTATTCTCTGTACTTTCTCATCCCAAAGAAAACGGGATGATGAAGGCCCATCCTGGACCTCAGGAACCTAAACAAGTTCTTGTACACGAGAAGTTCAAAATGGTCTCTCTAGGGACCCTTCTCCCCTATCTCCAGAGTCAGGACTGGCTCTGTTCTGTAGACTTTAAAAGAAGCGTTCACTCATATCCTTATTCATTCATAACACAGAAGGTTCCTACACTTCATGTTCCAAGGAAGACACTATCAATACAGGATCCTTCCTTTCGGACTGGCTTCTGCCTCAAGAATATTCACAAAGTGCATGGCAGTCATAGCCGCATTCCTGAGAACTCTGGGGATATTTGTCTTCCATTACTTAGACGACTAGCTCATAAGAGCAAGCACTTCTCAGGAGGCTAGCCTGTCTCTCTCACACACCATGCAGGTGTTACAACACTTGGGCTTTGTCATAAATCTTCCAAAGTCCCAACTAGTTCCCACTCAAACTCTAGAGTTCATAGGGGTTCTCTTAATCACTCTGCAGTCGAAGACATTCTTGCCCCAGTCATGCTGCATTTGATTCAATCAGCTGGCATCTCAGGCGCGTCTCAAGGACTGCCTCACTGCCCGAGAAATGCTTCAACTTCTAGGTCATATGGCATCAAAGGTGCATGTAGTCCCAAATGGCCGTCTCCACATGCGCACAACCCAATAGACTCTGGCTTCCCGGTGGACTCTAGCCTCAGGCCATCTCAGGGACAAGATACTTGTATCTCCCCCTCTGATGACATTTCTCCAGTGGTGGTGGTCCCCAGAAAATCTCCTCGTAGGATCACCTTTTCAGATGCCTCCACATCAATGTACCCTAATGATGGATGCATCCAAACTGGGCTGGGGAGCCCATCTAGGGCATCTCTCCACTCATGGCCTCTGGTCACCACAGGAGTCACGACTCAAAATAAACCTCCTGGAACTTCAAGCCATTTTTAATGCTCTCTACCACAGAGTCCTGGTCCAAACTGGCAATCAAGTTACCATGTTCTATGTGAACAAGCAGGGAGGGAAAGGCTCTTTGTCCCTTTGCAGGGAGGCTCTACCTCTCTGGTCCTTTGCCATTGCTCATCACATCCACCTACAAGCAGTGTATCTTCCAGGCAAAGAAAATGTCTTAGCAGACAAATTGTGTCGGATCCTTCTTCTCCATGAGTGGTCTCTCCATGTGGACACAGTATCCTACATCTTTCAGATCTGGGGGGGACTCCAGAGATAGACCTCTTTGCCACCCCTCAGAATGCCAAGCTCCCTCACTTCTTCACCAGGACTCTGACTTCAGACAGTCAACAAGTGGATGCTTTTCACCTCCACTGGGGGCAAGGCCTACTTTACGCCTTTTCCCCCCATTCTCCTAATTCCCAAAACTCTGTTCAAACTCCAGGTGGACAGGGGCTTCATGATACTTTTAGCCCCATGCTGGGCACATCAACCGTGGTTTCTTTTCCTGCTACGTCTGTCTGACTCAGCCGATAGATCTTTGATCTGCTCCAGATCTATTCTCTCAGAGGGAGGGGACGCTGCTCCATCCCAATCTGCAGTCTCTCCACCTTAGAACATGGCTGCTGAAGGCATAGCTTTCAGCATCTTAACCTTTCTTAGGAGGTTAAGGATATCCTTTTAGCCTCCAGAAAGCCATCCAGCAGACATTCCTATGCTTTCAAATGGCGTAGATTCTCAGTCTGGTGTTCACAGAGGAATCTTAATCCCTTCTCGGCTCCGGTGGAGGCACCTCTCCAATATCTCCTCCACCTTTCCTCCTCTGGTCTCAAGACCAACTTGGTAAGAGTGCACTTGTGCAGTTGCAACCTCCCATCATTCCTTAGATGGGAAGCCCATCTCCTCACAGTTGCTTGTCTCACGCTTTATGAGAGGACTTCTTTTAACCAAGCCTCCCATCAGACCACCACCAGTGGCATGGGACCTTAATGATGTTCTAGGGCAACTTCTAAAACTGTCCTTCGAATCTTTAGCCACAACCTCACTCAAGATTCTATCGAGGAAGGTCATCTGCCTTATTGCCCTCACTTCAGCAAGATGCATTAGTGAGCTTCAAGCCTTGGTGGCTGACCTGCCTTACACCTGGTTACATCATGACAAGGTTGTCCTTAGGCATCATCCTCACTTTATGCTGAAAGTTGTTTTGCCCTTTCATTTGAATCAGGCAGTTTACTTTCCTGTCCTTTTTTCCCTAGACCGCATTCATCTAGGGCAGAGGCAACCCTCCACACTCTGGATTGTAAACATGCTTTAGCATTCTACCTTCAGGGGACAAAAGAACTCTGAAGGGCTTCTCAATTGTTTGTCTCCTTTGATCCTAGTCATTTGGGGTTGCCAGTATCCAAGCATACCCTCTCCAAATGGATAGCAGATTGCATCACTTTTGCTTATGATGTGGCAGGCCTATCCCTTGAAGGTCATGTCACTGCCCATAATGTTATGGCCATGGCCACCTCAATGACAAACCTACATTCTGTGGCTATTGATGAAATTTGCACAGCAGCAACTTGGTCTTCGGTCCATACCTTTGCAGCTCCCTACTGTCTGGACAAGGACCCTGCTGGGAGCCCCTGTTTGGCCAGGCTGTTCTCCAGCATCTCTTTCAGACTTAGAGCAACTCTTACTCTCCATCCTGGAAGTTTTGATACTGGTCATCCATGGAGGATCCATGACCTCTTTTAGCCTCTCCTGAGGCAAATCACTATTGGTTCCGAGGTCAAATCACTGGTATCTTCCAGCTAGGGAGTCCATATATAAAGACTACATTCCTACTTGTTCCTGGAGATAGCATAGCTACTTACCTGTAACAGGTGATCTCCGGGAACAGCAGGAATTTAGTCTTCACAACCCACCCTCCTCCCCTAGGAGTTGTAGATTTTCCTTTTCACCTTTCCTTTTATCTCGGCTACAAACTCAACTGAGGAGGGAGAGTGGGAAAGGCGGGATGGCAGCTATACAGGTGCAGTGGGATGCTCCCAAAGGCTTTCCTATTGGATGCTGGGGAGCGTTCTTGTGTGGGCTCTGTCGGTACTGACGTCACCATATGTGAAGACTAAATTCCTGCTGTTCCCGGAGATTACCTGTTATAGATGAGTAACTACGCTTTATGGAAAATGGACAACAGACCTTGAAAAGTGAGTTAAGGTATCTTGCATAGCTGGACTTAAAAGTTTAGACATTTCTGGAGGAAAAACGTTATAAAATATTGGCTAGAGAGACTTGAGAAATTGGGTGGGGGAGGGAGGGGAAGAGTAGAGGGGATTGGGGGGGGGGTCTTTTTAACTTCTGCCCTTGGTCCCTGCATGTCTGTTTCTGGGACAGGAACTCAGCAGTTTTCCCTTTTCTGTAGGTGAGGCATGGCACAGGTGTACCATATACATGCTTTATTTAACGTCAAAGTGTATGCTTCACAGCCAAACATGCAAGCTCCCTGTAGAACTTAATCTGGTGTGCAATTTAATTTATAACTTTGTTTGGATCTCCATGGTATAGATCACACCCTATGAACTTTAATACGCCCAACTTCTTAACCTCTGATTGCTCTTCTCACCCTATGAGCTTATCAACCTCTGGCTACTCTTTAGTTATCCAGTGAAGGTCTGTATCAGTATTATATTCATCAGACTTCTGCCTCACTCTAGAAACTGGCCCACTTGATATTTTAAGCTCTTTTTCATACACTTTTTCTCCTTCTGCTGACTCTGTAAACAGTCTAGTTCTTGTTTCATTAACCAGAACTTTCTATCATAGGTAGCAGAATAGGGTGGGCCACTGAGGCCATGGCCCCACCAATATTTTGCCCAGCACAGCATCACCAACTAGAGAATTGGAGGCGTGGCTAAACCACGCAGAACATGAAGAAGAGATTACAGGAACATCGGTCTCAGATCACTACTAAAGTTCTCTCTGCTCCTGTGGTCCAACATTGTCACGATCATCAACATTCTTTCCAGGATTTACATTGGCGAATCCTGGACCACGTCCCAGAAAAAATAAGGGACGGTGATTATGACTTTTGTCTCCTTTATCAGGAACAGTATTGGATTTACCTTTTGAATTCGTTGGTACCTGAAGGCTTAAACACTTCTTTGGATTGGTGGAGCCATCATGTGAAACTAAGGGACTGAATTTATGCAAATGTTCATTATCTCATTGGTTGTCGATTACTCACGTGATTTATGACGAGGGGATGAAAATGTTGAATGAGCACCTAGTCTGTTCAAATCTGCAATGGAGTTTTGAAAGAGGGCTAGGAGGATCTGAAGCCCGAAACGCAACGTTGGGTTAACATTATACTGAGTTGCAAATTGAAAGAGGACTATAACGATCTGCTTTAAGAAGACCATTGACGCCTGTCGCAGCACTCCTCCTTTTTGTACCATCAATGGAGGGTTTTTGTTCCTTTTTAAAGATTGATCCGGGATTTTGGATATTCTTCTTGGGAAGCTAAGTAAACTTTTAATAGCTCTATGAAGATGGGGATCGAATGTTAGGCTGCGTAATACTTGTTGTATGTCAGGCTGGTCTGCTATAGTCTTAATTGTGAGATAAGCCATAGCGTTTCTTTTTGGCGAACCATAAATTGGTCTAAGATCCATTTTTTAGCGTGATCCATCTAAAAAATTAGGGTCCTTTATAGTCCTTTGGATTTATTTCCTGCACTAAATCGATTTTACCCTAAGGATTTTTCATATCCCTTGGGTATTGATTTTGGGGTTGCGTCCCTAGACAAAGAAAAAAAGGAACGTCTTGCTACGAGAAGAATTTTTATCTTCATGGCATTAGTTCCGACAAAAATTAATTTTCAGTAGACGACTTGAGTATAGCACAGCTGTAGGAGCAAAAACAAATGCTTCCACAACTGTTAATATTTAACACAGCTGTGGCTGGGGAGACAAAGGGTAGGTTGAAATTAAGCCAGTGAGGCAGGCTTCTTGTTCCCCTATTGTGGTGCGCCCTGAGCCACTGTCTCACTTGCTCGTTTCTTAAGCTAGTCCTGGTGGGAAGAGAGAGAAAGGAAGCAATTTAGGACAAGAGACGTTTTTTTGGGGGGTAGAACAGCAGAATAATTTATTCTGAAGATCCCCCCCTCACTCGATTTGCAGCTTGTCGTGCTGTGAGGGCTTGTGTGCATTAGTGATGCTGAGGGCTAAGCTATTGGTAGCTTAACTACTGACAGGCTCTCCCAAGATGGATAGGTCTCAGCTGAGGTGCCAGACCAAGACAAACCACCCATCTGGACAGAAGAAAAATGCGACACTGATGGCGGCGGAGGATCACATTTCTGTGACAATGGCAACAACACTAGTATTACCTGCATGGAAGAAAGGCCTGGAAATCTACTTCTGTATCTTGCCACAAAAACCCAGTGGATAGTGACAACAGAACAAATTGCACTATAATGCTCGAAGATGAGACCCCCAGGTCGGAAGACTCTCAACTGGTTACCGGGGAGGAACTGAAGACTTTTCAGAGTAAAGCCAGCATTTATGATCTGGTTGGATCAAAGCTGCGCATGAAATGAGTCAGAAGCTGCAAAGATGTCTCACATATTGGGACATGGAACGTACAAAGCATGAACCAAGGGAAGTTGGAGGTGGCCAAGAATGAAATTGAACATGTACAACTCGAACCGATGGGCGTCAGTGAACTGAAATGAACTGGCTTTGGGCACTTTACATCTGATGATCACATGGTCTATTATACTGGAAATGAAAGACAAAGAAGAAATGGTATTGCGTTTCTAATTACAGTTTTTGCAAGTTTCTACTTAATGAAATATAATGCAATCAGTGAGCGCTTAATTTCTATTTGTCTACGAGGAATACCCATCAACACAACTATAATTCAAGTATATGCCCCAACAGCAGCTACAGAAGAGGATGAAGTTGATGAGTTCTGTGAACAAGTACAAGCTGAAATTGACAAACATGCAAACAGGATTTCTAAAGGAACACGCAGGAATTCAATCCTCACATATGGGTCACGTCCGCGCTGACTGAGCCCGTGCGGAAGCATCTCCCCAGCTTTCTTTGAAAGCCTTTGGGAGATGCCACCACACACACTTGGTCCCCTTCCTGCCCAAGAGTGCCATCTTGTTCAGTCTCCTTTTTTTCGTGGAGCCCAACGGACGTATATCCGGTTCCCCTGAAAAATCCTTGATAAACTGTTCCTAAAACTTATTTTTCCAGTAGGCATACCGGTTCCTCTTTCCACCTTGAGTCGGTGCTTCCCATTCCATTCTATGCTCCTTTTATTATCGAGGTCTCCCTCGACTGACGTTTGTGCCTTTTTTCGCCTGGAGGTTGTTGACCCTGTCCTGATGTCTCCCGGTGGGTTCAAAAAGTGTGACCGCTGCAGTCAAACTATAGTCCATTACTGACACCCATGACTGCTGCCTGGGCCTGGACCATGACAGCACCTCCTGCGACCTTTGCCAGGCCATGTTGGCCAAAACCAATAGGAAACGGTCGGAGTTGCAGGAAACGTTTTCCCCAGTTTCGATTTTGCACCCACCTCCCCAGCACCAAGCTCCAAGCCCAGCACATCCTGAGATGCCTGGGTGTCCTTGGAGTCCCGTGGCTGTGGGGCCTCCGAGAAGACCCAGAGCTGGAGAAGAAGAAGGTGAAGTCTGCCAAAGTTGCACCGGAGAAACCTGGTGAAACCCCACAGAGGGACTTGGGCAACTCTGAGAAACCCCCCACCAAGGTCCTCAAGAAGGATTCCTTGGCTGGCAGAGAATGAATGAGGTTCCTCGAGACCATAGTCCTTGTCGAGGATGCACTGCCAAAGGTGCTGGCACCAGGTCCGACATCCTTTGTGCCTGCGCCGAAGGCTGAGAAGTCTTCTGGCTTGGAAACCAGAATGGCGGTCCTGGAGCAGAATATCACTGTCATCTTAGTCCTGCAGCAGGCAATGTTGGCCAGTTCATCTGCTTCATCTGCCCTGGTGACTGGGTCTTCTACTGTGAGGGAGTCCCTGGTTGTCGAGCCAAGCATCGAGTGCCCCCGGCCTCGGGACAGTCCTCAGCGTCGGTCGAGGTCCTAGTCTTGTTCCTCGGGTCTCTGGTCCTTGCTGGCCAGTGTCTGTGACTCGGATCCTAGGTCCTTTGCAGGCCATCAGCCCTTTGGTGCTGGCCTTGATGCAAGGAGTCACAAGACTTCGGACTCTTCATAACTGCCCAACTCTGAGTGGGAGATGGAGGATGAGGTGTCTTTGGACACCAGACGGCACCAAGACATCTCCTTGGACCCTTCTCCCCTGGCACCTCGACGCCACTCAACTCCCAAGGATGTGGCCTTCCATGACTTTGTCAGGGATATGGCAAAGTCCTCCTCGCTGCAGACTGAGACAGAAGTGGACTTGCATATCGAGAAGTTGGAGATTCTCCAATACGAGACTCCAGCCAATGCCAGGCCTGGCTGCAATTCTCCATCCTCGAGCAGTGGGTCCAGGACAAACTGCTCAATGTCCCCTGTACTGGTGAGAACCTTTTCGACAAACGAATGGCAGACAAAAACTGCTGAGATTGAGGTCGACTTTGTGACCTGTCAGGCTCTCCAAGAAGACCCCATCCCATCCCTGCAAGAAACTGTTGGGGAAAAGGATGCCTTTGCACAGGGTCATGAGTACCAGCCCTACTCTGACCATCAGCAGGGTTCTCACCCCAAGAGGCAGGGACATGGGGCACCTAAGCCCCAGACTCCAGCTCCCACCCAGCCTGGGGGGAATTTTTGACTCCCAGGGTAGGGCCTCCCCGCCCCCAGGAGACCTTCACCAGTCCACAGGGGGGTGCCTGGCACTCTTCGCCCACAGATGGGCCTCAATCACCTTGGACCTGTGGGTACTGCAGGTGGTCAGGGAGGGATACCTCCTCCACCTACAGCAGATTCCACCCGGGTTCTTTACAGGAGAGCCAGTACGATCCCTCCTTCACCAGTCTGCTGCTCACAGAGCTTGCAGGTCTTCTCAGGGACAATGCAGCAGAGCCTGTACTCCAGACACCTGTGGGGCAAAGGCTTCTACTTCAGGTACTTCCTTGTCCCAAAGAGGACCGGGGGCCTCAGGCCCATCCTAGACCTGCGAAACTTAAACAAGTTTCTGGTGAGGGAGAAGTTCAATATATGCTGTCCCTTGGAACACTAATGCCCTACCTCCACCAGGGAGATTGGCTTTGCTCCTTGGATCTAAAGAATGCTTACACATAATCCTGATCCACTCCTCCCACAGGCAGTACCTAAGGTTCGTGGTAGGAGGAGGGCACTATCAATACAGAGTGATACCCTTCAACCTGGCCTCCTCACCGAGGATTTTCAATGCCCACCTAGGCCTGCAAGGGGCTTTCATCTTTCCCTACCTCAATGACTGGCTTATCAGGGGCAGCACAGTCACAGAGGTCCACCAAACCACAGGGCGGGCAACTCTTCTGCTACAGCACCTGGTGTTTATCATCACCTACCCCAAATCTCATCTCACTCCAGTCCAGAGTCTGGAGTTCATAGGTGCTCAGTTAGACACTCTGCAGGTCAAGGCCTTTCTGCCCATGAAAGGAAAGACTGCCACAGGCAGTTAGTGGCGAAGGTGCAGCATAGTTGCTTGGTGCCCGCCTGCCACCTCCTCTGCCTTCTGGTTCATGTGACCCCCGTTAGCCCACCTACATATGCGAACAGCCCAGTGGTGGCTTCGCACTCAGTGAATGCAAGCCACGGGAGACTGTGGAATAGAATCAGGATAACTTGCCACCTGGTGGAGTCCGTCGACTGGTGGCAACTTAACCTGCCATCTCTGGGCCGGGATGCCTTTCCAGGCGCCCCCGCCCCAGAGGGTCCTGACCACGGATGCCTCCCTTCTCAGGTGAGGAGCACACTGTGAAGACCATCGCATGCAAGACAGCTGGTCCCAGGCAGAATTCCTGCTACAGATCAATCTTCTGGGCATTCCGCCACCAGCTGCGTCACCAGTCAGTACTGATACAGATGGACAAACAGGTCGCCTTGTTCTATGTCAACATGTAGCGGGGCACAGGGTTGTTCTCCCTCTGCCAGGAGGCAGCGGCCCTCCTGTCCTTTGCGGCTTGCAACAACATGCTTCTGCAGGCGGTCCACCTCCTGGGCTAGGACATGCTCCTGGCAGACAGACTCAGCAGGATGCTCCAGCTGCACGATTGGCACCTGAACCCCAGGGTGACCTCATGACTCTTCTACCTCTGGGGGATGCCCGTGATGGACCTGTTTGCCATCCAGGACAATATGCAGTTGGTCCCGCTTCTGCTTGCGGCAGCCGCACCTGGCTGATACCATGGATGGAAGGCCTCCTTTCTGCCAACCCCTCTGGTCACCAGAACCATCTTCAAGATCCAATGCAAGGAGACACTACTGATACTAATTGCCCCAGGTGGCCTAGACAACCATGGTTCCCACTGCTGCTCCCCTGTCGTCAGCGCTCCTCGTCCCACTGGGGCATCCCTGGACTTCCTGACCTAGGAGGAGGCCTCCCTCCTGCACCCCAATCTGGGGAGGTCCTGTTGGCCTCCCGCAAGTCCTCCACGAAGTGAGCATATGCCTTTAAGTGGAGCAGATTCTCAGTATGGTGTGTGGAGAGGCAGGAGAATTTTTTCTGTTTGGTGCAACTGGTGCTCCAATATCTACTGCATCTGTCACACACCAGACTGAAGTGCAATTGCTGTGCACCACCACCCTATTGAAGGGAAACCTCTCTCGGGACAGCCTCTGGACTCTTGGTTCCTCCGGGTCCTCCTGCTGTCTAAGCCCCCCGGTAGCGGAATGGGACCTCAATGTGATGCTCTCACAGCTCACCAGGCTGCCATTCAAACCCACTAGCTACTTGCCATCTGCGGCACCTTTCATGGAAGGTGGCCTTCCTGGTAACTCTCCCATCCACTCACAGAATAAGCGAGCTTCAGGCCCTGGTGGCAGAGGCACCATTCACAAGATTCTACAAGAACAGAATGGTGCTCTGCACTCGCCCCAAATTCCTTCCAAAGGTGGTATCTCCTTTCCACATTAACCAGGAGGCAGCCCTTACCACCTTTTTCCTGTGGTCGGGAGGAAACTCCATACATTGGACTGCAAACTGGCCTTGTCCTTCTGTCTACAGCTGACCCAGGGCCATCACAAAGCTCCTCGGTTTTTCATTTTCTACTATCCCAGCAGACTGGAGCTTCCTTTGACTAAGCGAACTTTGTTCACTTGGCTGGCGGACTGTATTGACCTCGCCCACGAGCAAGCTAAGCGCTCTACTGGATCACAGCACATCACTTGAGAGCGATGGCCACGTCAGTGGCAAACCTGCACTCAGTACCAGTGTCAGAGATCTGCAAAGCCGCCACATGGTCTTTAATCCATATATTCGCAGCTCACTACTGCCTGGAAAGTGAGTCCCATCGGGACATTGCCTTCAGCCAGGCGGTACTCTGTAATCAGTTTGGGGTATAGGCAACTCCTGCCCTCCGACCCTTTTCTGTTCAGGCTACCGGAGTGATGGTGCCGCTTGATACTAGGGTCTTCTCGAGTGTCTCAGTTGGGGATTCACCTTCTGCAACTCATGGCTACCCAACCTGGTGCTGAGTTGTGAGTTGTTCAGGCCTTGGCAGCCCTAAGCTAAAGAATTCCATATGTGAGGACTGACTTCCTGCTTGTTCCTGGAGAAAGTGTAGTTACTCACATGTAACAGGTGTTTTCCAGGGACAGCAGGAATCAGTCCTTGCAACCCTCCCTCCTCTCCTAGGAGTTGCCTCCCTATCATGGTGTGGTTTTTTTTGTTTTTCAACCATCCTAGTTATATCATCTGATTGAGCAAGATGGCATCCTTGGGTGGGAAGGGGACCACACATGTGTGATGGCATCTCCCAAAGGCTTTCTTTGAAAGCTGGGGAGATGCTTTCATGCGGGTTCAGTCGGTACAGCCATCACCCGTATGTGAGGACTGATTCCTGCTCTCCCTGGAGAAACATCTATCACAGCTGAGTAACTATGCTATCCTGATAGTCATGGGTGACTGGAATGCAAAAGCTGCCAACAAAGAAGGCAAAGTGGTTGGAAAATTTGGACTTGGCAACAGAAATAAAGCTGGAGAAAGACCAATAGAATTCTGCAAGACCAACAATCTGTTCATTTCAAACACCTTCTTCCAGCAACATAAGCGGCGACTGTACACATGGACTTCATCAATGGATTGTACAAAAATCAAATAGACTACATTTGTGGAAGTCAATGATGGAAAAACCCTATAACATCAACAAAGACAAAACCTGAAGCAGATTGTGGTACAAATCACCAACTACTAGTATGCAAACTCAAGCGAAAGTTGAAAAAGAGCAGGCCACTCATAAATATAGCAAAATATGACCTTGAGAATATACCACCGGAATTTAAAGACTGCCTGCAAAATTGATTTGTTGCTTTAGATATAAATGACAGAGATGCAGAAGTGTTATGGGATGACATCAAGAAGGTTGTGTTGGAAGAAAGTGAGAAGTGTCTACAAAAGGTGAAAAAGCAAAAACGACAAGATGGATGACCGAAGAAGCTCTGAAAATTGCCCAGAAACGCAGAGAAGCTAACACCAGAAGAGAGAGGGAGGCAATTGCCGAACTCAACAGATTTCCAACGTGCAGCCAGACAAGACAAGAAGTACTTCAATGATGCATGCAAAGAAATAGAATCAGAAACTATTAGAGGAAGAACAGGGTCGGCTTTCCTAAACCTATGAGAGTTAAAAAAAAAAAAAAAAAAAAAAAATTCCAACCTCGAGTTGGAATGTTGCAGGATGCTCAGGGATCCATGTTGAATGATGCTGAAAAGATCAAGAAAAGATGGAAAGAATAGAGTCATTATACAATAAAGATCAAATGGACCAACAGCTGTTTCAACCTGTACCTTATGATCAGGAACCATTGGTGATGAAAGAAGAAATCGAAGCAGCATTGAAAGCCTTATCAAAGAACAAAGCACTGTATTCCCATTGAAGTATCATAGCAATCGGATGCAGCTGTTACCATACTTACAAGACTCTGCCAGGAAGTTTGGAAGACAACAACATGGCCAACTGACTGAAAAGATCTGTTTATACCAATACTGAACAGTGATCTGACTGACTGACTGTGGAAATTATTGCACAATTGCTCTGGTCCCACATGCCAGCAAGATTCCACTCAAGATCATTCAGCAGAGACTACAACCTGAAGTGCAAGCAGCATTCAGAAAGGGCAAGGAACAAGAGAAATCATCATGGATGTGAGATAGATCCTTGAAAAGACAAAAGGATACCTATATGTTTTATTGACTACAGCAAAGCTTTTGACTGTGTAAACCATGAGAAACTCGGGGCCACATTAAGAAGCATGGGTATACCAGAACACCTGATCGTTCTCTTGCACAACCTGTACATTGATCAAGAAGCAACAGTTTGTATGGAATAAGGAGGAACAGAATGGCTTAAAATCAGCAAAGGTGTACAAGGCTGCATACATTCCCCCTACTTATTTAATTTTATATGCAGAACAAATCATCAGAGAAACAGGCTGTATGAAGACAACCGAGGTGTGAAGATTGGTGGAAGACTCATCAACAACCTTCGTAATGCTGATACCACATTACTGGCTGAAAGTGAAAACTATCAAACATTTGCTTCTCAAGATCAAGGAACATAGTCTTAAAATGGGCCTTCACTTTAATGTAAAGAAGACAAAGACCCTGACAACTGGCAAAATCAATAAGTTCATCGTTGATGGAGAAAAAATTGAAATAGTTGACAACTTTAACCTACTTGGATCAACTATCAATAAAGGACAAACAGTCAAGAAATCAGATGATGCATTGCTCTTATCAGAAAGGCTATAAAGGACCTAGACAAGATTCTCAAGAGCAGAAGAGGTCTTTCTCCATACAAAAATTTGACTTGTTCAAGCCATGTTATTTTCAATAACGTCATGTGAATGCGAAGTTGGACAGTGAAAAAGATATACAGGAAGAAAATCAATGCCTTTGAATTATGGTGCTGGTGACACACCAAAAGAATTCAACAAGATACGCAAAGACACTGCAAAACGAGCACTATCAGTGGCCGCCCCAGCAATTTGGAATGCCCACCCTGATGACCTACGAGCAATAACAGACATCAAGGACTTTTGAAAACAGCTCAAGACGACCTTATTCATCGAACACTACGGTGACATCACATAAGCTGCCCGCCAGACAGTACTACAGCATAACCCACCTCCCTTGACTCTTATGTACATAGTATTGTATAATAGCGCATGCTGTAAATAGCCCACCAAGAATCAACAACACCCGACACATGCATTCACAGTTTCAATGCATGCACACACAAGACAATATTTTTTCAATTGTTTGTTGTGAAGACCACCTTGATTAAAGGATAAAGCGGTATAGAAATCCATTTAAATAAATACTGTGTATCCCATGGACTATCCGAAGAACTAACCAGTCAGTACTAGAGGAGATCAAACCTAAGCTTTCCTTATAAAGCTCAGATGACAAGACTTCAACTTTCATACTTTGGACACCATATGAAGAGAGAGATCATTAGAAAAAGACATCATGCTTGGCAAGGTAGAAGGTCAGCGCAAAAGAGGAAGGCCAGCAATGAGATGGATCAATACAATAATAGCAGCTATGGGTGCCACTCTGTCAACAATGAGCCACCTGACTGAAAACCAAACACAGTTTAGGACAACTATCCATAGGGTCGCCATGAGTTGACACCGACTTGATGGCACTTAAAAACATTCTGAAGATCATCTGAAAAACATTGGCATGATATAATAGAGTTAATATAATCTGGCTATGGAGTCTTGGACTTTGGCCTTCATTATGTGCACTTTGTTCCTGAGCCTATTCACTTTCACCTTCATAGTATGCCCCCTCGTTGCAGAGCTTTCTTTCAATTGAAGGAGGCTCTCCTTTTCTGCATTTATGCCATGGAGGTATTTAAACATCTCTTATGATATTTCGTCTCTTCCGCCTTTCCTCCAAAGTATACATATTGAGATATTTAAGTCTGTTCCCATATGCCTTATGACAAAGCTCGCTGACCATTTTGTTAGCCACTCGCTGCTTTGACTCCATCCTGTTTATATCTTTTTGAAGATGTGGTCTCCACAATTGCACACAATACTCCAAATGAGGTCTCACAAAAGACTTATACAGAGATACTATCTCCTCTTCCTTCCTGCTGACCATTCCTCTCCCTATGCACCCAAACATCCTTTTGGCTTTTGCCACCTTAAAATCATCAGAAACAATCACGCCCAGGTCCCGCTCTTCTTTTCTGGACAGAAGTACTTCACCCATATAATGTACTGCTCCCTTGGATATTTGCAGCCCAAATGCATGACCCTACATTTGTTCTTTATTTTTTTATTCTATATTACACATTTGATATACCACCCAAGCAAAAGCATCAGGGCAGTTTACAATAGTAGTATAATTGCTGTGAAAATTGGGAAAAGGAAAAGAACATTAGTGTACAGGACAGAGAAGAGAAGATAAGATAGAGAGAGAAGGGAGGCGTCACTGCAGAGGAGGGGAGAGGTCAGCAGCTAGATTGAAAAGGTGGGTTTTTAGCATTGATTTAAACCTTTGAAAAGATGATTCTAGTTGGCTTGTGGGAGACGGGGAGTTCTAGAGTGTGGGACTAAGAAAGAAAAAAGCGGAGTTAGGGTGAGTCCAAGATGGGCTTGTGACGGGGGCTGGAGAAATGGGTGATTGACATGGATAGATCAAAGCTGATGGTAGGGAGTGTGAAGGTGGACAAGATCAGCTAGATATTGTGGGCTGGAGGTATGGAGGACTTTGAATTAGGATAATGAACTTGTTTTGGATTCTGTACCTGAGTGGGAGCCAGTGAAGGCATATGAGGAGGGAAGTGACATAGTCTGAGCGGGTGGCATGTGAGGTGATATAGGCAGTGGTATTTTGAAGGAGCTGTAAACGTTGTGATTGCTATTGGGGAAGGCCAGCATTACAGTAATCAAGTTTTGAGATAACATGTGATAGGAGGAGTGTAGACAACATTTTGGTGGTGGTGAGAAGCAAGGAGGAATGTGACAAACCGTCTATCCTTTTTGATGTCTAGGACATCTGTACCTTGCCCACTCACAATCTTAAATGACAGAGGTGTAAGGCAGGGGTCCCCAAATCCAGTCCTGGAGGGCCACACACCAGTCAGGTTGGCAGGATATCTCTATTGCATATATATCTCATGCATATTCATTAGAGCTATCCCAAAAACCTGCCAGGATTGCGGCCCTCCAGGACAGGGTTGGACACCCCTGATATAGTGTATTTGGACTTTCAGAAAGCCTTTGACAAGGTCCCTCATCAGAGACTTTTGGCAAAACTAAAGAGTCATGGGATGGGAGGCAGTGTACTATTGTGGATCAGGAACTGGTTAAAAGATAGAAAGCAGAGGGTAGAGCTAAATGGCCAATTTTCCCAATGGAGAAAGGTGAATAGTGGAGTACCCCAGGGATCTGTGCTGGGTCCGCTGCTTTTTGACATATTCATAAATGACCTGGAAAAGGGAATAACGAATGAGGTTATCAAATTTGAAGACGACACAAAACTATTTAAAGTTGTTAAAACCCAAGAGGATTGTGGAAAATTGCAAGAGGATCTTGATAAATTGGAAGACTGGGCATCAAAATGGCAGATGAAACTTAATGTGGACAAGTGCAAAGTTATACACCTAGGGAAGAACCCAAATTATGTTACACGATGCAAGGTTCCACATTAGGAACCACCACCCAGGAAAAAGATTTAGGCGTCATTGTGGATAACATGTTAAAACCCTCGGCCCAGTGTGCAGCGGCGGCCAAGAGAGCAAATAGAATGCTAGGTATCATAAGGAAAGGAATGGAAAATAAAACAAAGGATATTATAATGCCTCTATATCGTTCCATGGTGAGACCGCACCTTGAATATTGTGTGCAATTCTGGTCTCCTTATCTTAAAAAGGATATAGCGTTATTAGAAAAGGTTCAGAGAAGAGCCACCAAAATGGTAAAGGGGATGAAGGATACCCCTGTGAAGAAAGGCTAAAAAGGTTAGGGCTCTTTAACCTGGAAAAGAGACGGCTGAGGGGAGATATGATAGAAGTCTATAAATTAATGAACGGAGTAGAAAGGGTAAATGCAGATCGATTGTTTACGTTATCAGAATATAGAAAGACTAGGGGACATGCAATGAAGCTACAGGGTAAACTATGTATGACTAATAAAAAAAAAAAAAAAGGAGAATATTTTTTCACTCAACGTGTAATCAAACTCTGGAATTTGTTACCAGAGGATGTAGTAAAGGCTGTTAGTGTAGCTAGGTTTAAAAAAGGTCTGGACAAGTTCCTGGAGGAAAGGTCCATAAACCATTATTGAAAAGGGACACTGGATATCACTGCTTGACCCAATACAAGCATTGTGGAACCTGTGTCTTTTGGGGAAACTGCTAGGTACGTATGACCTAGATTGGCCACTGTTGGAAACAGAATACTGGGCTTGATGGACCTTGGTCTGACCCAGTATGGCATATCTTATGTTCTTTTGTTATGTTCTTATGTTCTTATAGAGGCAGAGATACAAGGGAGGAGAGATGATTTCTGGGTGACAGTAAACCCCGAGACCTTAGACAACAATTGCAGGATATCAACAATGATGGGCAAAGTAGAGAATGGATTCTGCAGGAAAGTCAAGGTGTCATCCGCATAGAGACACCACATTATATTGACCCCCCCTAGAAAAATCACAATAGATGAAGCTAGTTGTCACAAATGTACAGCCAATACTCAATGGCCAGAGCAAAAAAAGGGGGGAAAGAGGGCAGCCTTGACGCGTCCCCAATCCCAACTCAAATGAAGGAGACAAGAAACCATTTACCTGGACTGAAGCCATAGGACCTTTACAAAGAGCCACAATCCAGATTCAGTAAGAGGGTCCAAATCCAAAATGCTCCATGACTGCCAAAAGGTATTGGTATTATGGAAGGCTTTTTTAGTGTCCAAAGAGAGGACAGCAAAGTTCCCCTTTATTTGTGGGAGGCAGTACAGGACATTTAGCAGTCTATGAACATTTTCAAAGCCAAATCTTCCTTCAATAAAACCTGTTTGATCTGGATGTATGATTTCTTGAACCCACGAATCCAAATGTGCTGACAGAATCTTTGTGAAGCTCTTACAATCTAAGTTAAGTAAGGAGATTGGCCTATAGCTGCTGCAAACAAGCGGATCCTTCCCCTCTTTTGGGATTACTGTGATTGAGACCTGGTACATGGAATTAGGGAGGCACTGTTGGGATAGGATATCATAAAAGACCTTTACTAAAAGCGGAGCCACGTGAGCCGTATAGCCTTATACATTTCAGCTGGGAATAGATCAGGTCCCACAGCCTTGGTATTTTTAAATTGCCGAATGGCCAATTGTACCTCTACGAGCATGATGCTGCTTGTGCTTCGGAAGATAGTTGAGGTAGCTTTGCCTCAGCCAATCAGCCCTGGATAATCCCATTGTCAGCAGAAACTTCCTAGCCATTGATCCTTGTGATGTAGATATCACAGCAATCTTACGGGTTTGATGCTGCCTTTTCAACTGCCAGAGGAGCAAACGGCTAGCTTTTTTTCCTGTGCTCGTAGAAATCACGTCATGTGCACAAAGATTGTGAGGCAATCTCCTCTGTTTCTAGGGCAGCCAGTTCTTCTCTCAAGGAGGTAAGTTGGCACCACTCTTTGAGGGCGTGCTCTCTCCAATGACTCAGTTCTAATTGCGCTGTCTTTTTGAGCAATTTATCTTGACTCACCAGTTTCTGTTTGAATGCTGCCGAGAGGGAGATCGGTTGCCCCTGCAGTACTGCCTTTCCTACCTCCTAGAGAAGAAAATTAGGCATCCCCTCAAGGTCACTGAAATTGAGGTAGTCCTGCCAGCCTTTCCACATGGCTGCTTAGGAAATCCTCATTCTTCAATAGCTGTCGAGGAAAAGCCCATAAATGAGGAGGCATTTTGAGATCCGTGATGTGCCAGTCCAAGGTCTAAAGGTTATGGTCAGAGAGGGCCCCATGGTCCCGATATTGACACTCTGAAACAATGAAAGCAATGACCTGGAAACTAACCACATGTCTATGCATGAAAAAGACTGATGCACAGGGTATAAAAAGATATAATCCCTTCCCCAGGGTCTAGACGTCTCCCAGATCGAGCTCAGAGACCAAAAATGTCATAAGTCTGGAGTTCATAGGAGAGGTCAGACTACTACCCATTCTGTAAGTCCCAGAGCTGGTACATCAAGATCAAACAAAGAGTAAATAAGTCCCACATCAAAGTAGATCAGGGTGGCAAAGTTGTATGCATCATCTTGTTCGTTCCATCCTTCAAATCTGCCTCAGATTGATTGCTTCAGTGAGGGACTTTATGGCATTTGGGGGTAGACCCTTCCCATTTGGGTTGTACAGTTCTTTGTTGGGACGTGCAGCAATCCTCATTCTGGAGCTGATCTATAAAGTCCGTGCAGGCAGCGAACTCAGATCTTGTGCAAGACATTGTTCTATTCAAACACCAGCGCAAAAGGGAAGCTCCATCGGTATTTGACAGATCTGCCCTGTAGAGCTTGGGTAAGCTGTTTAAAGTGCCATCTTCATTTCAAAATATATTTGTTTAAATCCTGAAATATCTGAAGCTCCCAGTTGCAAAATGAGATGAAGCATTTGCCATGAAGACTCCGCATGAGAGCCACCTTATCTTTGTAGAAACTAAAGCAAGCCACAATTGGGTGAGGGCATGTATCTTTCTCCCCTGCTGGAAGCTGCTATCTCTATGAGCCCTCTCTAATTTTAAGGGACCCAGGGTTCTGGCTACACAAAAGGCATAAATGTCGTGCACGATTTCCATTATGGCTTCCTTTCCTTCAGCAGATTCAAGCACTCCAAGAATGTGAATATTATTACACCTTTGTCTGTTCTCTAAGAAGTCATTCCTTTTCTTCAAATCCTTCATGAGTTGATACATTTTGTGAAGTTTGGACTGGAATAGCACAGTGGCATCAAATCTGTTCTCCTATATTTATCTCATTCTGATTTATGCAGTCATCTAAGGACTTCATGTGCGCAGATCAGATATTGCTTTGGAGAAATCTACCCAAAAGGAGCGTAGTTCCTGTAACACCTCCATCAGATTGCTTTTGTGGCTGGTTGTGATGCAGTCGCTCCATCACTTTGCATCAAGAGAGGGCTGGGCAGTGGCGCCTGATCCTGGGGGAGGACTTCCTGTTCCAGCACTATCTGACTTCTGAGAATATTTAGAAAGAGCTGCCATGGCCCACTGGAGAAGAAAAGTGCTGTAGTAGGAGAAACACTGCCACAGAAGAAAAAACCAGATGGTCTGACGGCACACCTGTGCTGTATTTTCAGTGTAGGAATTATCCCATCATCCACCACTAGACAGAGCACTCCATACACATTTCAGAAAGACTCCACTGCAGCCGACAGCAGATCCAGATGCACACAAAGGCTCACTTGCAGATGAAAGGAACCAGATATCCCAGAGAAGGTACCAGGGAACGGAAGACTGAAAGTAGCTAAAGCTCCTAAACAGCAGCGGTTCTGGGGGACAGCAAAAATAATTCGCCGGATATAGACTCTAGTAGACACTCCGATGCCTCCGGAAATGAAGCTCTTCCCACCGCTAGACACTGTGCTTGCATGTCAGCTATGCATACCCACCACCTCATGGCAATGGCCGTAGCCTGGATGCCCAGCAAAAAGGATCAGAGGAGCCCTACAGCGGTAACGCAAGCTCTGATAGCAGGCAGAGAACAGCTCTTCAACCGCAGCTCTCACCCAGCTCCGACGCCTGTCCTGGTAACAAACTGCATGCAGACCCGTCAGCCCAAAACTCCCGGGGAGTGGAGAGAGCCTGTCAGATGAGCTGCCTGTACCCTTCTTCTCATGCCCAGCAGGTTAGTGGAGATTGTGGGGTGAGCAAGAGATACCGGCATATGCTAAGCAGACGTGAACTGTTCATGGAGTGGCCAGACTTATTACGCCAGAAGGCTTACTGGGACACTCTGAACAGCGGCAGCTATAGTGAAAGCAGCAGTGCAGCTTATACTCAAGCTGAGAATAGCAGTAGGGTAGGATGTTAACTGTGCCGGCTGGCCGGCCAGCCATGGCAATTCTTCAGGTACGGGGCATTCGGTAGAGCTTATTTAGTACCTATCCAATGCACATCCACATCGGGCAGGGGAAGCTGGGCACAGAGCAGTGCGTCACTGCTTGCAGTGGGTCATCTTGCAGTGGGTCACTAGCGCCCCCCCATACATAATCTTATTGGCATACATGCTTGCCCACATGTATTCGTCTGTACACTTTTAGAATAGCCAATTTCCACATTTAGAACATATTTTATCCCTATAAAATTATCTATGTAATAGACCTTATCTGCTCCTTTGAGCTTACACATTAAGATAGACAAGAGACACACACAAAACAACAAATAAGAGACTTTACATTAACAGGGAAATGATTGAGAAAATTAAATTGAAGTAGCCAAGCACTAATAAACCATCATCTGTTTCCAGTTGATACCTACAGATACTGTAATAAATACATGTTAAGTGCCGTTGAGGAGGCATGCCTAACAGGGGCTCTGCATTTCAAGCCAAGGTGAGAGTGTGTGGCTTTTAATTTTACTAGCTTTTAAATTACTAGCTCTGCCTGAGAGCTCTTAAAAAAATGTACCAAAACCCTTTAAACAAAGCTTATATTATTTTTGATGCTTTAGTTCAAATGGGGAAATATAGTGGTGTAGGTTTAAAACACGGCTTTTAATATCTTTCTCAGCTCTTTGAAGTTCCTGACACCTCATAAGGTGTTAGTTCCCTCCCTACCCCCTCAAATCCCACCCACCACATGTGAGCTGCCTTGCTTTATAGGGCACCTCCCCCAATTAGCTACACACAGGGATTTGGAATCAGCACACTTAAGAGAGGTTAACTGCTTTTTTTTCCTAAAAAATCATATCGCCAAAGCTGTTGCTCCTGTTATGGCTTCTGCCTCTGTCCAGACAGAGATCCCAATGCCAGTTGAAGGATCGGTTCTATGTGCAGGATGCCTGCATACTGAAGCTCTCGGGAAACAAGTGGAGGAGTTCAGAGTAGAGGTGGTGAGGCTGAGGAGCATTCAAGACAGAGAGAAGTACATTGATGAGATGCTTCTTGTAACATCCAAGCTCTTCAGCAGAGGAGAAAATGGGAACCTACAGAATGACAAAGGTTGGACACAAGTCACCAGGGTCTGCAGAATTACCAATCCAGCTCCTCCAGCCCTTGAATTGAAGAACCATTATGCAGCCTTGGAAGTGGAGGAGGTGAAAGCATCCCTGGAAAGGGAAGAACCAGAGCTCAAGCACCCCAAAGTTGCAGAATCAGTGATCACAAGGAAGTGAAGGATAGTGTTGGTTAGTTACTCTCTTCTAAGGGGTACTGAGGTGTCCATTTGCTGACTAGACTTGATGTTCAGAGAGGTATGCTGTCTGCCAAGTGCCAAAATCCGAGATGTTATGGAGAGTTTTCTGAAACTCATCAAGCCCACTGACTATTACCCGATGTTGCTCATCCATGTCGGCACAAATGATACTGCCAGGTATCCCTCTGAGCGTATCAAAAGTGACTTCATGGCTCTGGGACAGAGGGTGAAGCAGATAGGGGAGCAGGTGGTGGTCTCTTCAATTCTCCCCATTGAGGGTAAAGGCCACGGCAGAGAAGCTTACATCCTGGAGATGAATGCATGGCTGCGTGGATGGTGTCATTGAGAGGGTTTTGGTTTTCTGGACCATGGGATGCTTTTCCAAGAGTTGCAGAGCAAAGATGGCGTCCATCTGTCCAAGAAGGGTTGACGTGTCTTCAGTAGCAGACTGGCTAACCTACTGAAGAGGGCTTTAAACTACATTTGTTGTGGATGGGTGAAGAAGGCCCCCAGGTAAATGAAAGCCCCCAGGTAAGTGAAACATTAAATACCTTTATAGAAATAGACAAAATGGGCAACATCTGGAAGACGGTGTCTATAAATGCCATAGCATGGGAAATAAAATCACAGATGTTGAGGCTTTAATGGGAGAGTTTTACTTGGATTTAGTGGCGGTAACAGAGACATGGTTCACGGACAGCCATGACTGGGATGTAACTATACCAGGCTATACTTTATTCAGAAAGGACAGGGTAGGAAGAAGGTGAGTAGGAGTGACACGATGTGTAAAAAATAATATTAAAGCTATGGAAATACAGGGCTTAAAAGGGAGAGAGGAGGCACTGTGGGATAAACTAGAAAGAGGGAAAGAGAAATCGCTTTGCATGGGTGTGATATACAGACGTCCCTCACAGGTTGAAGAGGTGGATGGAGAGTTAATTTAAGACATATGCAGCATTGCCAGGAAAGGAGAAGTGCTACTGATAGGGGATTTCAGTATGCTAGATGTTCATTGGCACATCCTTGCTTCAGTATAATTTAGAAGTAAGAGATCCTGGATTCTCTACAGGGAGAACTGTTCAGGCAACTGGGACTGGATAGGATACACCCGAGAATACTAAGGGAACTTGGGGACGTTTTAGCAGCTCCACTGACTAACCTTTGCAATGCCTCGTTGGCTTTGGGAATGGTGCCATAGGACTGGAGAGAGGCACATGTGGTCCCTTTACACAAAAGCGGAAGCAAGGATGTAGATGAAAACTACAGGCCAGTTAGTTTAACCTCAGTGGTGAGTAAATTATTGGAAGCGCTACTGAAAGAGAAAATAGTTAGGTTTCTGGAGATCAATGGATTCACCAGAGGCAGGTCTTGTCAGTCAAATCTGATTGATTTCTTTGACTGGGTGACCAGGGAGTTGGACTGAGGGAGAGCTCTAGATGTGGTATAGTTAGATTTTAGTAAAGCCTTTGACATCGTTCCGTACAGGCGACTTATAAACAAACTGAGCACCCTCGGGATGGACCCTAAAGTTACTGCTTGGGTTAGTAACTGGTTGAGTGGGAGGCGACAGACAGTGGTGTGCCCCAGGGATCTGTTCTTGGTCCGATTCTTTTTAACATCTTAGTGATATTGCGGAAGGGCTATCGAGTAAGGTTTGCCTCTTTGCAGATGATACCAAAATCTACAATAGAGTAGATACCCAGGAAGGTATAGATAACACGAGGAGGGATCTAACTAAGCTTGAAGAGTGATCTAGAATTTGGCAGCTGAGATTTAATGTTAAAAAAAAAATGCAAGGTCATGCATTTGGGCTGCTGCAATCCAAGGGAGCGATTATAGTATAGGGGTGAAGTACCTCTGTCCACAAAATAACGGGATCTAGGCATGATTCTGTCTGATGATCTTAAAATAGCTAAACAGGTAAGAAAGGCAATGGCGAAAGCTAAAAGGATGCTTGGGTGAATACTGTATGTAGAGGAATGACCAGCAGAAGAAAGGAGGTGTTAGTGCCTCTGTATAGGTCTTTGGTGCGACCTCTTTTGGAATATTGTGTGCAATTCTGGAGGCTGCACCTTCAAAAGGATAAAACGGGTTGGAGTTGGTACAGAGGGTGGCTGCTAAAAAGGTTAGCAGCCTTTGTTATAAAGCATATGAGGACAGACTTAAGGATATTAATATGTATACTTTAGAGGAAAGGCGGGACAGAGATGATATGATTAAGACATTTAAATACCGCAGTGGCAAAAATGCACAGGAGGAGAGCCTCTTTCAATTGAAAGCAAGCTCTTCTAAGATGGGACATAGGAGGAGGGTGAAAGGGGACAGATTCAGGAGTAATATGTGGAAATATTTCTTGATGGAAAGAGTGGTAGTAGATGCATGGGATAGTTTCCCAGTTGAGGTGGTAGAGATGATGACAGTGTCTGAATTCAAAAAAGCATGGGACAAACACAGAGGATCTCTTTTTCTGCCATTATGTTTCTATGACTCCTGGTGACCTTCTGGATAGTTGACCTAAACTTTGTTCAGTGTTCAGCCAAGTGGCTCATTGTTGATAGAGTGGTATCCATAGCTGCTGTTATTATAAATACATAAATAAATAAAAATAAAACATCGGGCCTGATATTCAATTCCAGGACTAACTGCCGGTGCTGAACTCAAAACCCGGATATTCAATGCCGGGGCCATATCCATGCTATGGCACTGAATACCCGGGCTGCCTGGATTGCCACAAAGCTAACTGAGCAGCAGTGATATTCTGTTCTGCAGCAAACGTTAGGCTATGATTTCCTGCACCCAACTTTCCTTGTGTATCGCTGACAAGGTAGCAGCTCAATATCAATTTTTTTTCTTTTTTAATTTATAGAATTTATAGATTTATCAAGCAAAGCTTATACAGAAAAAGTACTTCCAAATAGGTACAATCAAAAGGGCAAACCAGAAATAATTAATAACAGTAATACCTATAGCCCACAATATGAGTGTGTGGAATTAAGAAAAAAAAAAAACAGGTTGAGGATCCCCAATTGAATTACCAAGAAACAATAGTATAATACATATCAATGGCTGAAGTGGCCTCAAAGCTAATACCCTCACTGCTCATTCTGCTGGCATAGCCTCACCAGTGGGAGTTGAAACTAAAGGAATCCTAGCTCTTATAAATGCAGATAAATCTTCAGGTTGATAGAAAATAAATCTTTGCATTTTAAGGACCACCACACATTTTACAAGGAAGCGCAGTTAGTATGAGGCCCCTAACTGGAGCACCCCTGATCTTAAAAGCAGAAACTGCCTACGTCTTTTCTGCATGCCTATGTCTTTACACCATGAAAAAATATATTTAATTTCTTATAAGAGAATTTTAACAACCAGTCTCTGTCCGAAACTAGAGCCAAAATGAACAAAAGTGTAGAAACCTTCACGACTTTCTCAGTAAAAAGCTGAAGAATATCTGATATATTGAGAACATCCTTTTCAACATTTTCATTAGATCCAGGCCCTTTGTTAGCCAGCGGCAAGTAGAAAGCCCTTGTAACTGGTGGTAACAAATCCCGGGGACCAGATAATATATCTTTGAGAGATGTTTTACAAAGTTCCATTGGTGCAATGCCCAGTAAAATAGGAAAATTCAACAAACGTAAGTTTGGTGCCTGAACAGAGTTCTCCAGAATTTCTACTTTCGCACGCAGAGCAAGGTTATCTTTTTAATAAGGGCCACAGTAGTATCAGAAACGACATTCGCTTTTTGCACATATTCACTCAGAAATTTTTATGCTCTCAGTTACTGCATCAGACGATTTCACCCGTTCTTTCAATTGAGCCACTTTAGCCGTGATCTCAGCTGTCTGTCCTGCAACAGCTCCAGCCAAAGAAGTTATGGCGTCCAAAATATTTTTCAAAGTTATAACCTTCGGACACGGCAGAAGCAAGGAAAGGGTGTCACCAGTCGATCCTCTATCTCCTTCCCCTGTATTCATTCAGATGGAAAAACTCCCACCAACACCTTCTCTCCAGGACGATCTCCAATAGCACTCACCGGCAACTCCCCACATTGCACCTCCAAAGTCCCCGACCATGGAGCCGTAAAGACACCACCTTCCGCCGAACCAGCGGCTCCAACCTCTGAGAAGAAATGGAGGCACCTGGAGCATAGGCGGGCTTCGAGCATCTGGAAACAGGGTTACCTCCAGGCCAAAGAGCACAAAGGAGTCCTCCCTTCTCTCTCTAACACCTACCTGGATCTCCCTTTTCACTGCTTCAGAGAGCTCAACAAATTTGTCCATCAGACCCGATATGGGAGGCTGATGCTCACTAGGAAAGCTCTTGCCTTCCCCTTCCTCTTAGGCATAGGTGTAGGAGTCAGCTCAAACCACTGCAGCCATCTTAGTTGAGACCACACCCCTGATAAATCCCACTTAAACAGCTCAATATCAAATATTTTAATAAACCATAATATCGCTGCTGCCCATTTAGCGAGGGGTGCTGCCCCGGCACATCCCAATGCTGACTGGGTAGCACTCCTCGCTAGCACCCATTCCTTTCTGAACACACTACTAAGACATTTATCCCACGCTTTAATCACCTCCCTTCTTGACTATTGTAACCTACTCCTTGCTGGTCTCCCTCTGAATCATCTCTCTCCCCTTCATTCTGTTCAGTACTCTGCTGCATAGCTAATCTTCTGCCAGCCTCGTCATGCTCATATTACCCCTCTTCTCAAGTCACTTCATTGGCTCCCTATCCGTTTCCACATCCAGTTCAAACTTCTCCTGCTGACTCTGCAGCTTCTCACTACCTTTCCTCTCTTATCTCTCCTTACACCCCCTCCCCAGAAATTCCGCTCTTCTGGCAAATGGCTTCTATCTGTGCCCTTCTATTGATAACTCCAGACTTCGCTCCTTTCACCTTGCTGCTCCTTATGCCTGGAACAAACTACCTGAATCTGTACGTCAAGACTTCTCTGGCCCTTTTCAAATCCAGGCTGAAAACTCACCTCTTCGCTGTCGCTTTCAGATCTTGACTCACCTGATGTCCTTTGTGTTTCCTTACCGTATCCCTGTCTACACCTATTGAGTTGTCTATTTTGACTAGATTGTAAGCTTTGATGAGCAGGGACTGTCTCTTACATGTCTGTGCAGCGCTGCGTATGTCTTGTAGCGCTATACAAATGCTCAGTAGTAGTAGTAGTGTGTAGCAGCAGCATGCTAAATATTCCACAGATGTCCCAACAACAGGTGATAAATAAAATCAAAACCAAAAAGAATCACCATGAAATATCCCAAAAGATCTAAACAGATTATTTTTTGTTGGAGCGTGCCAGAGGAGGATAGAACTTGAATCTAGCCACTCCAAGCGGCAAACTCCCTTTATTAAACATATGGGTGAACCCAAAAACAAATACTTAACTTAATTGCAAATGAAAAATCTCAGTCCATGACCAAGCACAGCAACAAAGCATGAAACACGACGTGCACGTTTCGGGATCTGTTTCCTGTATCATGTGCAAACTCCTGTGTTGCCAACTGCCATAAAACGCTAAGAGTAAAAACCTCTCATTCTTCAAGGGATTGAAAACTCCATAATTGGCCAGATTATCATGTCACTCAAACAGAACCACCAATCATAGAAGGGGAACCCCATGGAAAACGGGGAAACCCTACTACGTGTTGGATGACCTCACAGCAGACTGAGCCAATCAACCTCCCTGTTCAGACCAGAAGGATGTCCGGGGTGAACAGAGAACCATACTGTCTGGCTCTTTTCTGTAGGCCTCTTTTTGTCATTTGCTGACAAAAGGACAATCATTTGGAACATGGTCGGGGCCCAAACATTTTAAGCACCAGTCATGTTTCTTCATGACTGATATGGTACCAGAGCGTTCGGTACATTTTTTTAAACCACTGATGTGTTTTTCCATCGTGGTAAGAAAAGTAGGCCAAGGCCTAGCTAATGGTGGAAACCTCCAAAATTGAAATAAGAAATAACCTTTTGAAAAGAGAGAGAAAATATTGAGGCCGGTGTCAGTGAAGGCACTGGCACCGGCACCGGCATCGACAGAAAGGCAGAGCACAGAATTTAATCAAAAAATAACATTTTTCGGTGGTGACAAGAAAGAAACAACCTCCGGAAAACAAAGAACTGAGGAGAAGAGTTGGGAAGGCAGGAAGGCAGATGCGCATGCGCAGTGGGTTGCTCCTGAAAGCTTTTGAATTGGACGCTGTGGAGCGTTCCTGTGCGGGCTCTAACGGTACCAAAGTCACCCATATGTGAAGACTGGTTTGTGCTGTTCCTGGAGATCACCTGTTACAAGTGAGTAACAACTCTACAGTATATCCACCCACACCCCATGTAAATATGCAGTGGTTTTATATTTGATATATTTGTTCATGTTGGGCAATTTATCTTTTGGAAGATAGAAGAACGACATTTACTGTAAAGGAACGTTACTCTAGTGGCCAAATTTATCCAGGGGAAGACTGGATTCTTTGTAGTTAAGAAAATAACCCAATATATTTTGTTGCTCTAATTAAAGGTATCTAAGGGGCATGTCTACCAAAGGGATTTAATGTGCGTTAGGTGCCAGAACCATTTTATTTCTATGGGTGCAGTGACATTTAATGCATGTTAACTTTTAGTAAACATGCCCCTAAGTGTACAATGAATTCATTTTAATGGAATCACAGCTATAAAAATGTAGAAGTCATTCATGATGTGTTTGTTGCTTCTGAAGATTAATAAACTCTAAAAACAGACCTGCTTTGTGATATTATATTTGCTGATCATTTGTTTTGGTTTTTTACGTATTTTTAGAAACCTTGTGAGAGGAGTGAAAGAGCTCAGAGATGTCTTAAGAAGTGCGGAGACAAAAGCTACTCAGAACGTCAAAATGGTAAAGAGATTTTTTTGTGGGGAGGTGTCTGATTTGAACATGCAGTTTAGTGCTTCCAAGGTTCTGTATTTTGGTGCTGTGGTTTTCTAAGGTTTCAGAGTAGAGAACTTTAGTACCCCGTGAGTATTCTAGTATCTCGTGATCATTTCCTTTAAATCATTGCATCTCATGTATTTGATTGCTATATGAGCTGCCTCTCCAAGCATGTTGCAAGGTGTGTTGGCTTTGACACTTCAGAAAACGCTTATGCATAATATTTCCTCCAGGGCTCTCTGACTTTTCATGTGTATTTTCTGTATCTGTATATCATGGTATGTCATGTATCATGGGTTGAGGGAGTTCAGTTTGCTAACCTTTTTCAGTTGCTTTTGTGTAACGTGGATCGTTATCCTTCTGGGTATATTAAGCATCCAAAACCTTATCAGATGTTGGTTCCTATCGTTTCTTTGAGTTCAGACACCTTGCCTAGGTTTTAAATCTATGATATCTTTAAGACAGTGCTTCTCAATCCTGTTCTGCTGGTCATATTTTTAGGATTATGAGAGTAGCCTCTATAAAAGCTGCCACATAGTTGCACCTATTCCGAGGCAGTAGTAACTTTAGCATGTACGAGTTTGTGCTGGTAGAAAGTGGTGCACTTTTTAATTAGGACTTCTACCTTATCTTTTTCCACTTCTGGTCTCATATGTTTCTCAAAGGCAGTTAAGATCTTCGCAAGCCCATCAACGATTGGATCCCTCAGTGTGTAAATTTAAATATGAATGGTTGTGAAATTCAGTTTTTGTTTGTCAAGCTCCCACATTGTAGAATTCTCTCCCATTATATTTAGGAATGGAGACGTCTATCAGTAAATTTAAGAAAGCTTTGAAGACGTGGCTATTTCAATGTGCATTTGCTGAATTTTTGAATAATTCTTGATCTTAGATTTTTTTTTTCTTTAGCTTATCTAGATTTCAGTGTTCGTTGAATAATTTCTGATTTTGCTTTCTATTTCCCTTGTGTGTCTCTAATTCAATAATGTATTGTTGTTCTAAGAAGTTCCTCCCCATTGGCTCCTGTTAGTCTGTTCTTAGGTTTATAGTTGGCTACTGGATAATGGTACGATTGTTATTTGTCTACAGAATTTTTTTTGTTTTGGTAAACAACATTAATGACTAATTATTTTACTAAATTGCGGTACATAGAATGAACTGGAAATAATTTTATAAGATACATGCATTAAGAGCGACTCTTGTTTCACCAGTTATCAGCCTCCAGAAATGACGATGCGTGTATCAGATAAAAGGAGATTCTATTGAGTCAGTAACCAGATTAGTGCTACTGAAAGAGATATGCAGCAGCACTGTACGTATAGTGCTGTTGAATATCGTGTGTGATCGTCTCAGCACTATCTGGCTAGTGCCAGGACAATCTGGTAGAGGAGCATTGGTGATTTTCAGCACCACTATACAGATAGCTGTCCTAAATGACACAGGTACACTAAAAAAATTTTTTTTTAAACTGCCTCTAATGTTTCGATTGATTTTTACGTTTTTTGGTGCGCTGAATCCAAATCTGGTAACCAATTTGCTCCATCACGTACAGATTTTTTGCTACATTGGGTTAGCAGTTTGAGGTGAACGTTTCAGATTGAGTGCGATCGAGATAAAAGTTTCTTGGATGAATTCTTTATACTAATTGTTTAGTAGTTATTCAAATAAGAATAAAGAAAATTGTAACAAGGCAGCACATAAGAATAGAGTAATGTCAACAAAACACACTGTGATGGTAGCAAAATTGTCTGCACTTAAAACAGCCACATACATGTGCACAAACATTGAGCATATAAGAGCGAGGTTAGACACAAAGCAAAGCAAAGAAATGTGCAAAAAATGTTGTACAGGTATGTATGTAAGAATAGAAAACGCAAACCGCACCATTGCAATACATGAAGACAAACACCCGATGGTGTGAAAATAAAATTCTAATAAATGAGATCCGACACTGTGGTAATAACTAGCAAATTTTTATTTCAAAGTTTAGTAAAAACACGATATTTGTCAACACAGTTTAGATTTAAAGTCATTCTTGGGTCAATCAATCTCCTGGTGGGCCCGTTTCTTCTTCCCCCGAATGCTTCTCTTGGTGTGCTGCTTGGCGTATTTTTCATCTGGGGTTTCCCGCAGCAGCAACCAGCAGAAATCAGCCATCATAGTGGTGTTCCATCTTCCTTGGTACCTTCTCTCTGCGTCCTTGATGTCCTGGTGAAACCTTTCACCTTGTTCTTCACTGTACGCCCCCAGGTTTTCGGGAAAGTAGTTCACATGGGAGTGCAAGAAATGGACTTTCAGGCTCATGTTACAGCCTTGTTCTTTTTTATTTATTTATTATTATTTATTACAATTTCTTATATACCGCACTATTGTCAGCGCGGTTTACATACAACAAAATGACCATAACAAACTGCTTGGCTTCACATAGAACAGGAGTAACAACTTGGATAACATGTTTATGCTTTACAGAGAACAGGAGTTACAACTTGGATAACACAGGGAATGCAAGCTGAACTAATTACATATGTACAATGAGATCGAGTCTGAGAATTTAGGGTGTACATGTGTACGATAGGGTTGATATGTTAACTTGAGGAGGTAAGGGAGAGGCAATTATGTAGGGGTTGGGTTAATCTGGTAGTACTGAGTAAATAAATGGAATTTGAGAGCCTTTCTGAATTGTGTTAAGTCAGTAATCGCACGGATGCCTGGTGGTAATGCGTTCCAACATTTTGGGGCATAGATACTGAATGCCCTGTTAGATGTTGCGGTTGTGTACTTTGTTGAAGCCTTTGGTATTACTAGCGCATTTGTTGATGGGGTTCTCCTTATTCTGTTGGGAGGAATGGGCTGGATGATGTCGGTTAATGAGGGGGAGGTAATGCCATGGATGGATTTGAAGGTGAGTAACAAAGATTTGAATGCAAGCCTTCCTTGTATGGGGAGCCAATGAAGTTGTATTAGGATAGGCGTTATATGGTCGCATCTTGCTGCTCCTACTAAGACTCTGGCTGCGGCATTCATGGCAAGTTGCAACGGATTGAGAGTTGATTGAGGGAGACCTTGGAGAATGGCGTTGGCAAAGTCAAAGTGTGGCAAGATCAGGGCTTGGTATATTGTTCGGAAAGTCTTCAGGGCTTAGAAGGGATTGCAGGTGTCTGAGTGACCGGATTTTGAAATATATGGCTCTGACTATGTTGGATATATGGGTTTTCATATCTAGTCGTTGATCGAGGGTGACCCCTAAGTACCGAATTGCTGACTTGGTTTGGAGCTCAGCTTCTTTAACCTTTATATGAGGTGGAGGGCAGAAATTCTGGTCTCTGGTGATGAATAGCACCTCAGACTTTTTGTGTTGGATCCTGAGGTTTTGTGACAGAAGCCATTCGGAGACTGCGTTGAAGCAATCGATCAGTGGCGAAAGGTCCATTTGTTGTGTGGAAAATGGCATGAAGAGGAGGATGTCATCAGCATAAATTAGACAATCGACCTTGAATGATCCGATAATGTTGAAAATAGGTTGCATGTAAATATTAAATAAGAGAGATGAAAGGGAAGACCCTTGGGGGACGCCTTGTCGTTGATGGAAGGGTTCGGAAGATCTTGATCCTGATTTTACATGCTGCCATCTGCCTTCAAGGTATGATCTGCACCAATCGAGGGCGGTGCCATTTATGCCCTTTTTTTTTAGTCGTTCTACTAGCAGACCATGGTGTACAGAGTCAAAGGCTGCCGCGATGTCTATGAAGATGAGAGCGAAACCTTGGTGGATGTTGTCGATACCTGTGACAATTTTATTGAAGAGAGAGGTAAGTAGGGTTTCGACGCCATGGTATTCCCTGAAGCCATGTTGGCGATGGTCTAGTGGGGAGGCTAAATCTATATGGTCTTGTAGTTGCCTTTGTGCTTCCTTTTCGATTATTTTGGCTAGGAGAGGTATACTGGCTATGGGTCTGTAGGATTCAACTTTGCTTGGGTCCAGTTTAGGGTTCTTTAACAGAGGTCTGATGGATGTTTGCTTGAGTGCTGCAGGGAAGGATCCATTTGTGAAAGATAAGTTCATCATTTTTGTGATAAGTGGGCTGAGTTCTGTTCGTAAATTTTTAATCCAATAAGCGGGGCAGGGGTCGGTTTGTGCAGTCGTGGTGTTGAGGGCTGCGATAGTATCTTCAACAAGTTTCTTGGATGGTGTGGAGAACTTAGAAAGGGAAGTTGGACTGGCGGTGTCTTGTGCTATGAACGTATTAACTTTATCAGTTTGAAGTAGCTTGGATTGTAAATGGTTGGCAAACTCTTGTGGGTGGATCTCTTCAGGTTGACATGGGGATGGTTCCTTAGAGAATGATTTAACTAGTTCGAAAAGGTCACGTGGTTTGTTTAGTGATCTTTTGAGGGTGTCGGTATGGTATTGTTTCATATTTGTTAGGATAGCTTCTCTGTAGATTGCAAGGTGAGTTCTGTACGCTGACTGGTCTACGGCGGAGTGGGAACGCCTCCATCTTTTCTCTAGTTTCCGTAAATGTGAGCGGGAGACACATAGTTCAGGAGAGAACCAAGGGGAATGTTTTCTATTCTTTGAGATGTTGTTCTTTGTAGGTTTTTGAGCAATAGAGCTAAGACTCTTATTCCATGAGGAGATTAAGTTGTCGAGGTTGAGGGTTGCATTGTCGTATAGGGGAAGAGTTTCTGCCAGTATGAGATCTTTATTGAAGGCTCTGAAGTTTCGAGAAGTGGTGTTGCTTGAAGTTCCATTGTTGTGTAGTGAACTGTTGTTGATAGGTATGCTGAAATTGATTAGCTTGTGATCTGACCATGGTACAGAGGTGAGTGATGTCACCAGTTTTTCATTTGGTTCTTGTACTGACAGAGGGGCAAAAATCATGTCCAGTATGTTCCCTTTGGTGTGGGTGGGTTTGTTGATAATTTGTCTGTAGCCCAGGCATTGAAGGCATTGAGCATCCTGGCAACAATATCCTTATAGTTCTCATCCCGCCTGTTCCCCAAGAATTTGAGAACAACATCCTTGAAGGAATCCCAGGCTTCTTTTTCCTTCTCAGTCATCGTTTCAGCGAATGCTCCATCTGAAATGAGTTTCCTTATATCAGGGCCAACAAACACTCCTTCCTTTAGCTTTGCTTCAGAAAGTCGGGGGAACTTTGAGCAAAAGTACCGAAAGCACTCACCATCTTTTGGAAGGGACTTGATGAATTGCTTAATGAGACCCAACTTAATGTGGAGAGGTGGTAATAGAATTTTATCACGAGGTACCAAGCTCTCATGAAGAACATTTTTCTCACCGGGTCTCAAATACTCCCGAATTGGCCAGTCTTTTTTCCCCCAGTGTAGGTCGCGGGCCCGGCTATCCCACAAGCAAAGGAAGCAGGGATATTTGGTGAAACCGGATTGCTGCCCTAATAGCATGGATAGAATTTTAAAGTCTTCACAAATCATCCACTTATGCTCATCATAACGAATCTTCTGAAGAATCAGGGCCAAATTTTCATATTTTTCTTGAAGAATAACAGAGTGAGCAATAGGAACTGAAGCGAATGTGTTGCCATTATGAAGAAGAACACCTTTTATGCTGTCTTTTGACGAATCAATGAACAGCCGCCATTCAGCAGGATCATACTTGAGTTTAAACTTTTCCATCACTCCGTATATATCGTTGCAAAATACCAAATCTTCCTCTTTGCTGAAATACTTCAAAAATTGTGTCTCGCGGTTGCGGTACCAATAAAAAGTTGTTCCTGGTGACAATAGATTTTTCTGTTTAAGCCGAGAACCTAGCAGTTGGGCAGCATCTTTTGGGAGTCCTAAATCCCGGACTAAATCATTCAATTCAGCTTGAGAGAAAAGTTCAGGTTTCGGATCTGGTTCAGTTTCAAACTCGGAAGTACTGGACTCATCGGGAAAAGCCATCTGATGAGTCTCATCATGATCAGAACCGTCCACACAAATATGATCCAAAGATTTTGGTGGTTCAGGTACAGGTACTTCGTTGCTATGAGGCATAGGCCTAATTGCTGAGGGAAGGTTGGGGTAACTTATTACGTTCTTATTTTTTAAGTTGTATCCCTTCACAATGCAAGAGCAAAAATAGCAGTCACTGCTGTGGTCTCTTTGTTCACGCCACATCATAGGTATTCCGAAACGAAATGCTTGTTTTTTACCTTTCATCCATAAGCGTAGATCTTCCTCACATGTCTTGCACACTTTGTGAGGAGCCCACGGTTTGTCTTGATCGCCTAACTTCAAACCGAAATAGGCGAAATATACTTTTTAATAAATGCAGAAATGTTCCTCTGCCGCTTTTTCACGGTATATTCCCCACAAATAAAACAAAAGCTGTCCGGAGAGTTGACGCAACCTCTGGCTCTGTGAGCCATCACAAATACACAGCACTGCAAACTACAACTGTAGTGAACCACTTCGGAATAAAGCTGGATTACGACTGAGCAAACAAAAGGTAATAATGAACTTGCAAGAAACTGAAATTTGACAGGAACGTTCATGTCGCAACCACCGTGTTTGAGCGAGCGAACGAGGCGAGGCGAACAGGAAAGAACATGCGCCAGCGTGAGTACTGGATTTAGCCCCCCGCCTCCCAATTGTCCTGTTAATGTGTAAAATGAATACAAAACACTCTAAAATATCATGAGGGAGTGTTTCTAGTTAGTTAACCATTACAACCTCTATTTTGGGCCAAGAAAATAAACTGCAGTCGGCTAAAAAGAAATTATGTGAACATTCCTTATATGGGTAAGAAATCTAATTTTGCAAGAAAACGTGACGTGATGGAACATTTTGGCTATTTTTCCTGGATTCAGCACCCCAAAATCTATAGGAATCAGTTGCAAAACTGGAGGCAGATTTTTGGTAGTGTATCTGTGTAATCATAGTTTTTTCTTTTTCTTTTTTTTTTTTTTTGAAGGTGTAAATAAACAAGTAGATATAAAGGTGAGCCAGTTGATATAGTGCATCCAGATTTCAGAAAGCCTTTGACAAAGTCCCTCAAGAGATACTCTTGGGGAAATTAAAAAGTCATGGGATAGAAGGCATGGTACTATTGTGGATTGGGAATCAGTTATAAGATAGAAAACAGAGAGTACGGCTAAATGGCCAATTTTCTCATTGAAGAAAGGTAGATAGTGGAGGACCTTGGATCTGTTCTGGGCCAGCTGTTTTTTTAACATTTGTTGTTCCCATTTCCAGGTCATTTATATAAATGAGACGATAAAATTTGCAGATGACACGAAATTATTCAAAGTTGTCAAAACACAAGAGGATTGTGAAAACTTTCAAGAGGACCTTGATAAATTAGGAGACTGGGCATCCAAATGGCAGATGAAATTTAATGTGGACCAATGCAGAGTTATGCACTTAGGGAAGAAGAACCCAAATTACAGTTACACGATGCAAGGTTCCACATTAGGAATCACCACCCAGAAAAAGGATCTGGGTATCATCGTGGAGAATTTGTTGAAACTCTGCCCAGTGTGCAGTGGCGGCCATGAAAGCAAATAGAATACTAGGAATCTTAAGAAAAGGAATGGAGAATAAAACCAAAGATATTATGCCTCTGTATCGTTCCATGGTGCAACTGCACCTTGAATATTGTGTACAATGCTGGTCACTATATCTTAAAAAGGATATAGCAGAATTGGAAAAGGTACAAAGAAGAGCCACCAAAGTAGTAAAAGGGATAGAAGGAAATCCCTATGAAAAAAGGCTTAAAAGGTTAGGGCTCTTCAACTTGGAAGAGATGACTGAGGGAAGATATGATAGATGTCTATAAAATAATGAATAGTTTGGATGAGTTCCTGGAGGAAAGTCCCTAAACCATTATTATAATGGATCAGGGAAATCCACCGCTTACCCCTGGGACAAACAGCATGGAATCTGTATACTTTTTGGGAACCTGACAGGCACTTGTGATCTGGATTGACTGCTGTTTTTAAACAGGATACTGGGCTTGATGGACCCTTTTTCTGACCCAGAATGGCATATCTTATGCTCTTATGCCAACACAACCCTTGTATAGGGAACCTGTACCAGAGTTGTATGAGTATGGCTGAGAGCAAAAGATTTGTAGGACACCTTGGCTCTCCCTCTGCAAATGGCTGCCTGACATGGTCCCTTTGCTCTTTGCTGTGTAAAAGCGCCCTCACCCCCATAATATGCTACCATGGCAACATATGAACACATCAACAGTACCATGTTAGTTATGCAAGCTACACTGCAGTGGTCTTGATTCTGCAAGAGCACATCCAAGCACTTGGGTCCCAAACTCATACACATACCCCACTTCTGATTGTCTAGCCAGGTCCATGAAAGTCTGGCTGCAACATACCCAGTTGTATAGCATGTCCCTGGTATGCATAGTGACATCTGCATTAGTTAGAAAAGTACCAGGGCAATGTGGAGGCATGCACTGTACTGCATAAGACCATCACAAACATGTTCTGTCAGACACCAAATACATGGATGGCCGGCATTGAAGATGACAACTCATAATTGGTTTATCCTCCCCCCCTCCCCCCCCAGGGCCATCTCCTACAAAGGTGTCTAGTGGCTGCAAGTCCATACCAACACCACAGTTCTGTTGTGGTTGTGTAAACTAAGCATCTTCCAGAGATGTCTATGTAGGCGATTCCGGAAGCAGGTAATGGGACGTCCAAAGCCTGGGTGCATCCTCACAAATGGTCAGTTTTGGACAAGGAGAAATACATCTTCAGTATGTGCAGACTAGTGCCACTATTCATACATTTAAGTGATTTTGCAATGCAAGAATGAGGCCGACACCATAGATTGTTAGGATGGCACCAAAGGGCAAACAGTCGAGAAAAGAGAACATCTGACTGGCGAGGTGGAGTTGCTGTTGCTTGAAGTCCTCAACAAGCACCATATCCTTTTTGGGAACACTGGCACAAACTATAGTGCCCACCAGAGAGCAGTTCTGCTGTGCCATCAGCACCAAGTTGAATGCTATCTACCACTACAACCAGGATGTGGAGGATTGCAATAGTAAAAGAGGGCAAAAGTGCAGGGCAAAGGCTAAAGCAGCCTTGTTTGGCTCTGAGAGGCCACCAGTGCTGGAGGAAAGGGTTCTGAGCATGATGGATGGAGGAGGCATTGACTGGTATTGGAGATCTGGATAGCTCATAATCCTTGCAGCAAACAGGTGGATAGTGCTCTCCTGCAATGTTATATGTGTGGCCAGTCACTCAGGGACCCTTGCTGCATGGACTGGTAGCTACGGTCATATGACACAAACCACTGAATGGCCACAGCACTGGTCTTTGTTGCACATGTATTTTGTCCCACACCCTGGGATCACAGACATCTACTTTCCTGCTCTATGGTATCACTTGTATGGCTCACGACCACTGCAGCCAAATGTGTGTGGGCAGCAATCATGGCTGCTTGTACTCCTCCATAGGCATGGCATGGGCATGTCCTGGCATGGTGATGGCAACTGGGCCTTGTAGGACTGGTGCCCCTGCAATTCTGCACCTGCAGATCTCCGGCCCACTCAGAAGCTGAAGCCTGAATCAAAGTTGACCAAACAAGATGGTTTCCTGTTATAAGAAACTTTTGCTGTGTTTCCAATCTCAGACTTGACCTTTAAAGCAACTGCTTGCTAAGCGTTTGTGTGTGCATACAAGCCCATTGTTCCTGGCTAATTCACTGCCCACATTCAAGAACATCTGCTTCTCCAGTTCTTATCTATAGATGGTTCTACTGGCCTTGGACACTTGTACTTATGCCCAGAAACTGCATACCGTTTCCTCCACATGACATTTACTATGGATCCTTTGTCTACAAGAAAGATGCCTGTAGACTACCTTCTGATTCGCTGAGAACTCTTTGGATTGTCTCATGCCAACCAATTACCAAAAACTGATAAGGACTCATCACAAAGAATAATACAGTCTGCACAGAAGAACTTTCGCGTCTTTTTGCCGTTTGTGCCCTGTTTACCTTGTGTCTGCTACCTGATCTGTCTGCAAGACAGATACACACTACATCTCCAGGAACAAGCAGGAATGATTCTTCACATATGGGTATCGTCGGTACCGACGGAGCCTGCGCGGGAACGCTCCCCAGCGTCCAATAGGAAAGCTTTTGGGAGCATCCCACAGCGCCTGCGTGCTGCCTTCACACCTTTCCCAACCGCCTCTCTCCAGTTCTTCTTTTCTGCGGAGCCAGCAGGTCGTGTTCCTGTCACCGCAGAAGAAGTTCTTAATTTTTTCGTTATTCTTTTGTGTCGCGTCTGCCTTCTTCGACGTCGGACCGGTACCGCCGGTCTTTCTTTTCTTTCTTTCAAAAAAAAAAAAAAAAGCTTTATCTTTACTGTGCATTTTCAGTTTTTGGGCCCTAGGCCTAGGCGGTACTATTTCTGTCACCGACACCCATGACTGGTGTCTAAAGTGTTTGGGACCTGACTATTCCATCACTGTTTGTGTGTCCTGTACCATGATGTCTAAGAGAGGTCGGCAGAACCGAGCAGCCAAGCTCAGTACCCTGTTTCCCTCTGATGCAGTTTTGGTAGCATCGACGTCTTCCAGGGCCGCCTCTTCCTCCCATAGATCTCAGGTAACCAAGCATAAATCTGGCCGGTCCTCGAAGGGCAGATCTCCCTCCAAGCATCGAGATGCCTCCGGGCTTGCCCTCGAGGATTCTGCACCGGCAAAACTACCCCGGCGGAAAGCTCCGGCTTCCAAAGCATTATCTATGGGGTCACATGTTGACATCGATGGCTCGGCCTCGACAGATCACCTGTTGCCGTGTTCTGGGGTACCAGTGGCTCCCACTGGTACCGACATCCAGACTCTGGTGGCGTTGATGGATCAGAAGATTCTGACCGTGCAGCGCACCTTAACGGCTTTCATACAGACTGCGACGCCTCCGGTACCGCAACAATCCCCGTTGCTGGTACCGGCTCCGGTACCGGCATCGCTCCCGGTACTGGTACCGATTTGCATCGACATCGGCTTCGGTGTCGACTGCAACGGTACCCTGTCCTTTGATGCCCATCGGTACCGAACCGGTACTGATTACTCCCGATGTCGATCCCACTCAATACGGTTATCGGGCTTTACAGGAGCATCCAGACAAGCGATACTTCGATTCCTCTGAGGACTCTGAGTCTGAGGGTTCTGTAGAAGCATCGATACTTCTTCCTCAGGAGTCTTCACCTAAACGAAGAATGTCTCCTCCAGAAGACTTGTCTTTTCAAGACTTTGTTAGGGAAGTGGCTAGGGGCCTCTCGATCACGGTGGCCCCTGAGTCAGAACCCAGAGCCAAGGAGTTGGATATTTTACAATATCCTAAGGAGGCAGCTACTTTACCTGTTCATGAGATTCTGTATGATCTCATGTTGAGGATGTGGGAGACACCTCTCACCACTTCTCCTCATTCTCGGAGGTTAGACACCATGTATCGTGTGCCCCCTTCTCCGGGCTTCCACAAGACTCTGCTTCCTCACCACTCTATTGTGGTAGAGTCTGCCATGAAGAAGATAAAGAGTGCAAAAAGACACTCATCTAATCCTCCAGGGCGTGAATGCAGGACCCTGGATGCTTTTGGCCGAAGGGTTTTCCAAGCTGCTATGCTAGCTGCTAGGATCAATTCCTATAGTCTCTATATAGGAATGTTTCTAAAAGAAGTCACAGATCATCTGCAGACTTTAACCACTTTCATTTCAGAGGATAAAAGACAGGAGTTTCTCACTTGGCTCAAACATGCCCAAGATGTCTCCAAATTTTCCAACCATGCAGCCTTTGACTCTTGAGTGTGTAAGCAGAGCTTCGGCTATTGCCATAGGGGCACGCAGAATTGCTTGGCTACAAGCTTCTGATTTGGAGATCTGGGTCCAAGATCAATTAGGAAATCTCCCTTGTACAGGTGAAAACCTTTTTGGTAAGGATTGGCAAGCAAAGGCCACTCAGATGGACGCTGAAAACTCTGCTTTGGATCGACTTTCAAAATCTACCTCTGCTCCTGTTAAGAAAAGATTGTTTAAAAAGACATTCTTTTCCAAAAAGGGAAGATACTATCCTGCTTATGGTCAGCAGGCATCTTCTGCAGGTCGTTTTGCTGCAAAGCGTCAGCAACCACCCAAACAGGCCAAGTCAAAGGCAGCTAGACCTTCCACGGCCCAGCAGCCTCAGCCTCCTCAGGGACTTTGACTTGCAACTAGAGAACATAAGAACATAAGAACATAAGATCATAAGATATGCCATACTGGGTCAGACCAAGGTCCATCAAGCCCAGTATTCTGTTTCCAACAGTGGCCAATCTAGGTCATATGTACCTAGCAGTTTCCCCAAGAGACACAAGTTCCACAATGCTTGTACTGGGTCAAGCATTGATATCTTCGGTCACTTCTTAATAATGGTTTATGGACCTTTCCTCCAGGAACTTGTCCAAACCTTTTTTAAACCCAGCTACACTAACAGCCTTTACTACATCCTCCGGTAACAAATTCCAGAGTTTGATTACACATTGAGTGAAAAAATATTTTCTTTTATTAGTCTTAAATAGTTTACCCTGTAGCTTCATTGCATGTCCCCTAGTCTTTCTATATTCTGATAACGTAAACAATCAATCTAAGTTTACCCGTTCCACTCCGTTCATTAATTTATAGACTTCTATCATATCTCCCCTCAGCCGTCTCTTTTCCAGGTTAAAGAGCCCTAACCTTTTTAGCCTTTCCTCATAGGAGTATCCTTCCATCCCCTTTACCATTTTGGTGGCTCTTCTCTGAACCTTTTCTAAAATCGCTATATCCTTTTTAAGATACGGCGACCAGAATTGCACACAATATTCAAGGTGGGGTCTCACCATGGAACGATAGAGGCATTATAATATCTTTTGTTTTATTTTCCATTCCTTTCCTTATACCTAGCATTCTATTTGCTCTCTTGGCTGCCGCTGCACACTGGGACGAGGGTTTTAACATGGTATCCACAATGACGCCTAAATCTTTTTCCTGGGTGGTGGTTCCTAATGTGGAACCTTGCATCGTGTAACCATAGTTTGGGTTGTTCTTCCTTAGGTGCATAACCTTGCACTTGTCCACATTAAATTTCATCTGCCATTTTGATGCCCAGTCTTCCAATTTATCAAGATCCTCTTGCAATTTTTCACAATCCTCTTGGGTTTTAACAACTTTAAATAGTTTTGTCATCTGCAAATTTGATAACCTCACTCGTTGTTCCACTTTCCAGGTCATTTATGAATATGTCAAAAAGCAGCGGACCCAGCACAGATCCCTGGGGTACACCACTATTCACCTTTCTCCATTGGGAAAATTGGCCATTTAGCCCTACTCTCTGCTTTCTATCTTTTAACCAGTTCCTGATCCACAATAGTACACTGCCTCCTATCCCATGACTCTTTAGTTTTGCCAAAAGTCTCTGATGAGGGACCTTGTCAAAGGCTTTCTGAAAGTCCAGATACACAATATCAACCGACTCACCTTTGTCCACCTGTTTATTCACTCCTTCAAAAAAACATAACAGATTAGTAAGACAAGATCTTACTTGTCTAAAGCCATGTTGGCTGTCTCCCATTAGGTCGTGCTGAGTAATTACATGCTGAGTAATTTTATTCTTTATGATGGTTTCTACCATTTTTCCTGGTACTGACGTCAGGCTCACCGGTCTGTAGTTTCCTGGATCACCCCTGGAACCCTTTTTAAAAATTGGTGTTACATTGGCGATCCTCCAATCTTCAGGTATTAGAGATGATTTTAATGATAGTTCACAGATTACTAATAGCAGGTCTGCAATCTCATATTTCAGTTCTTTAAACACCCTTGGATGTATACCATCCGGCCCAGGTGATTTGCTACTCTTCAGTTTATCTAATAGTTGTAAGACATCTTCCCAATGTATCGATATTTTCTTCAATTCTTCCGCACCTTTAAATACCACTTCAGTCATGGGTAACATCCCTACATCTTCCTCAGTAAAGACTGAAGCAAAGATTTCATTCAGTCTCTCCGCTATCGCCTTGTCGCCTCTTAGTGCTCCTTTAACCCCTTTATCATCTAATGGACCAATTGACTCTCTCACAGGTTTTTTGCTACGAATGTACTTGAAAAGGTCTTTATTTCGTGTTTTTGCTTCCGCAGCAAGCTTCTTCTCAAATTCTCTCTTTGCCTGCCTTATCAATGCCTTGCATTTGACTTGCCAGTGCTTGTGCTGTTTCCAGGTTTCGTCATTTGGCTCTTTTTTCCATTTCCTGAAAGATGCTTTTTTGGCAACAGCCTCTCTGACCTCACCTTTAAACCATGCTGGCAGTTTTTTGGACTTCCTTCCACTTTTCTTAAAGTGTGGAATACAGCTGGTCTGGGCTTCCAAGATAGTATTTTTCAACAACATCCAAGCTTGATGTACGTCTTTAACCTTTGCAACTGCTCCTTTTAGTTTTTTCTTAACTGTTTTCCTCATTTTATCATAGTCTCCCTTTCGAAAGTTAAAGGGTAGTACTGTGGATTTCCTTACTATCCCTCCTCCACTAATTAAATCAAAGGCGATCATGCTATGATCACTATTGCCAAGTGGCCCCAACACCCTTATCTCTTGCACTAGATCTGGTGTTCCACTAAGGACTAGGTCTAATATGGCTTCCCCTCTGGTCGGTTCATGAACCAGCTGCTCCAAGAAGCAGTCATTTATTTCATCTAGGAACTCTATCTCCCTAGCATGTCCTGCTGTGACACTGACCCAGTCGATGCCGGGGTAATTGAAATCACCCATTATTATTACTGCACTGTAACTTTTGCTAGCTTCCTTGATTTCTTTGAGCATTTCATCATCCATTTGTTCATTCTGGTCAGGCGGACGATAGTACACCCCCACTGCCATCGCCTTCCCCTTTTTACATGGAATTTCAATCCATAGAGATTCTACAGCAAATTTTGTTTCTTGCAAAACTTTAATCCTTTCTGACTCAATGCCCTCTCTAACATAGAGCGCAACCCCTCCACCAATTTGATCAGCTCTATCATTACGATATAGTTTGTACCCAGGTATCACAGTGTCCCACTGGTTGTCCTCCTTCCACCATGTCTCTGATATTCCAATCATATCTAACCTCTCGTTTAGTGCTATATATTCTAACTCTCCCATCTAGCTCTGGAAGGACCAGAGCCCTTTACCATCCCAGGAAGGTTGACTTACTTTGCTCCCAGATGGGAGCAAATCACAGCAGAGCAATGGACACTCCATCATAAGGGAAGGGAACAAGCTTCATTTCTTAAGCCTTCCCCCTCACACCATGGTGAAACAGTTCAATTCTCCAACATCTCTCCTCAACCTTCTAGGTCAGGAGATTGCCATCCTTCTTGCCCAAGGGGCAATAGAAGAAGTACCTCTTCTTCAACAAGGCAAAGGGTTCTACTCCCCTTATTTTCTTATTCCAAAGAAGACAGGGGGCTACAGACCCATCTTAGATCTCAGAGAATTGAACAAATTTCTATTCAAGGAGAAATTCAAAATGATTTCTCTCGGTGCTCTGCTTCCATACCTTCAGAGTCAGGACTGGCTTTGTTTTCTAGATCTCAAGGATGCGTACACCCATGTCCTCATCCATCCAACTCACAGAAGGTTCCTTCGGTTCCTTTTTCAAGGAAAGCACTACCAGTACAGGGTGCTTCCTTTTGGTCTGGCCTCTGCACCAAGGGTGTTCATGAAATGCATGGCAGTAGTAGCTGCATTTCTACGCACTCTAGGAATATTTGTCTTCCCATATCTGGACGACTGGCTCATTCGAGCTGCATCTCAGAGGCCAAGACTTGTCTAATCTGCACAATGCGTGTCCTTCAGTATTTGGGATTAGTAATAAACATCCCAAAATCCAGTCTCACCCCTACTCAGTCCCTCGGGTTTATAGGGGCTTTGTTGGATACCACAACTGCAAGGGCCTATCTTCCTCAGGCCCGTTGCCTACGCTTGGTGCAGTTAGCCTCCCAAATACAGTTAAAGCCCCTTTTAACTGCTCGAGAAATGTTGCAACGCTTAGGCCACATGGCATCCACTGTGCATGTGGTTCCATTTGCTCACCTTCACATGAGGGCAGCTCAATGGACTTTGTCCACCCAATGGACTCAGGCATCAGGTTGCCTGTCAGACAAAATAGCAAACTCCAGTCGCCTTTTTTGGTCTCTCCAGTGGTGGAAGTCCTCTCAAAACCTGTTGCTGGGGTCCCCTTTTCAACAGTCACTTCCCCAAGCAACCCTTACAACAGATGCCTCTCCAATGGGTTGGGGAGCTCATCTGCAAGATCTCTCCACCCAGGGCATCTGGTCTCCACAGGAGACTTCACTACACATAAATCTCTTGGAACTCAAAGCAATTTTCTTAGCTCTCAGAGTGTTCCACTCCCTGCTCAGCTACAAGACAGTCCTCATCCACACGGACAATCAAGTAGCCATGTTCTATGTAAACAAGCAGGGGGGGACTGGCTCTGTCGCTTTGCAACGAAGCTTTGCGACTGTGGGCCTTCGCCAGAGAGCATCAAATTCATCTTATGACAGTATGTCTTCCAGGCGTTCAAAACTCTTGGGCAGACAGACTCAGTCGAGTTCTGCTTCCACACGAATGGTCCCTCCACAGGGACCAGATAGCCAGGATTTTTCGAATTTGGGAAACCCCGGACATAGACCTGTTTGCAAGTCCGTGGAATGCCAAACTTCCCCGGTTCTGTTCCAGGATTCCGTGTCAGGGAGTTCAGGCCAAGGATGCCTTCCTCCTTCACTGGGCTCAAGACTTCCTTTATGCCTTTCCACCCATTCCCCTAATTTCCAAAACACTGTTCAAGCTTCAGAGAGACCGAGGGTCTATGATCCTCATAGCACCACATTGGCCACGCCAAGTGTGGTACCCTCTACTTCTGCATCTCTCTCAAGCTCCATCCCTGGAGTTGGGCTCTGCTCCAGATCTTCTCTCCCAGGAAGACGGAACGTTGTGGCACCCAAACCCCCAGTCTCTCCATCTCAGGGCCTGGTTGCTGAAGGCCTAGACCTTCAAGTTTTCCATCTCTCTCAGCAAGTCAGAGATATTATTCATACTTCTAGAAAACCTTCCACTAGATGTTCCTATGCTTTCAAATGGAAAAGATTTACCATTTGGTTTTCTGAGAAGGGTCTTAACCCTCTAGCAATACCTGTGAATTCTTTACTAGAGTATCTTCTGCATCTTTCACATGCAGGCCTCAAAACGAATTCGGTAAGAGTCCATTTGAGTGCTATTGCAGCGTCCCTCAAGCCTCTCAATGGACAGCCTGTTTCCTCTCATCCTCTTATAGCAAGATTCATGAGAGGCCTTCTTTTAACTAAACCTCCCATTAGACCACCTCCAGTGGCATGGGACTTAAATCTGGTTCTTGGCCAGCTTATGAAGTCACCCTTTGAACCTTTAGCCACCACCTCCTTGAAATTTCTTTCTTGGAAGGTTATCTTTCTCATTGCAGTCACCTCAGCACGTCGCATCAGTGAGTTGCAAGCCTTGGTGGCTAACCCTCCTTATACAAGGTTCCATCATGATAAGGTAGTCCTCAGGACCAATCCACACTTTATGCCCAAAGTGGTCTCGCCTTTTCATCTGAACCAAGAGGTTTACTTACCTGTCTTTTTTCCAGGACCTCATGCATCAAGTGCAGAGAGGAATCGTCATACTTTGGATTGTAAAAGAGCTCTTGCTTTTTACTTACAAAGGACACAGCAACATAGAAAGTCTTCTCAACTCTTTGTTGCTTTTGATCCTTCCCATTTAGGACTTCCAGTTTCTAAGAGAACACTGTCCAACTGGATTGCTCAGTGTATTTCTTTCGCCTACCAGAGTAGGAACCTTTCTCTGGAAGGCCATTTCACAGCTCACAATGTGAGGGCCATGGTGCCTCAATGGCTCATCTGAACTCTGTGTCCATCGACCAAATCTGTCGAGCGGCCACCTGGGTCTCGGTTCATACCTTCACAGCCCATTACTGTTTGGACAAGGACTCCCGCCGGGATGCCTCGTTTGGTCAGGCTGTTCTCAAACACCTGTTCCATTCCTAATCAACTCCTACCCACCTACCCTGGTTGGATGCCAGAGATCCATGGGGGGAGGTGGAGCCCTTTTCAGGGACACACAACTCTGGGGTCTCTCCCTGGCATCTGCAGCTAGGGAGTCCCCATATGTGAAGACTCATTCCTGCTTGTTCCTGGAGATAGCACAGTTACTTACCTGTAACAGGTGATCTCTGGGAACAGCAGGAATAAGTCTTCACAACCCACCCACCTCCCCTAGGAGTTGTATCTCTCTATCTTTCCTTCCCTCTCTCTCTCTCTCTTTGTCTCAGCTTTAAAACTCGAACTGGAGAGAGGTGGTTGGGAAAGGTGGGAAGGCAGCACGCAGGCACTGTGGGATGCTCCCAAAAGCTTTCCTATTGGACGCTGGGGAGCGTTCCCGCGCAGGCTCCGTCGGTACCGACGATACCCATATGTGAAGACTTATTCCTGCTGTTTCCAGAGATCACCTGTTACAGGTAAGTAACTGTGCTATGTGTGCAAGGCCGTTTTCCTAAGGACTGAGAAGACTTTCGCAGATACCTTCGGTTCTGTGTTCTCCGACGGCTCACCTCCAAAAGGGCTGTAGTCTGCGTTATCTAGCCTAGCTGCCTCTTTGGACCTGTGCTGCTCCAGACTTATTGGACCTCAGCCACCAGTGTGCCAGCAGGAGCTCATGTACCATCTTATTTCTCCTCCGGATGGGCAATGGTTAGCTAGAAACTTATTCATAACTCTTATCAGGGCAGAGAGAATCAGTGACTTCTGGTAACTAATCAGTGATTTATCACTTAGTCTAACTGCAATCTTATGCTGCTACAATTTGCTACCTCATGTTTCTAATTATATATCTTTAGCTATATGTCTGTGTACTTTTCTACCTCACTGTCCATAATAAACACCCACACCCACACCCACACCCACATACACCCCCATTACCCCCCCCCACACTTCTTTGGTGGCTCATTACCAGTACACTCATAGATAGAACTTCGGGCTGGGTATTAGTAGCTAATTTCCCTTGGACATAACTGAGAGCATTACTTATTTTCATGTGCTACTAATAATCCCTACAGCCTGGACAGCCAACATGACATATATACGTTTGTTGATGGGGCATGCGTGGGGGTTTGAAAAAAAAGCTGAGCATGCAAGCATTATAGTGGACCATAGCAGCTGGGATGAAGGAGGAATGGTTGTACATTTATAACCATTTGTCATCAGTTTGCACATACTCTAGCACCGCCCTGCGGTGACTAGCGCCGATAGTTCTGATATAGGCACAGATAGCATTCAGTGAGGTGGGAGGGATGGGGGATGTGGCTCAACAGTGGGATCATGGTGACAACAGGACAGCTGTGAGAGGGGCGCAGCCACATCCCATATATCCCCTTTACCCAACACCAATCGGTGCCCTAAGCAACTCATTCTGCTCATGCTCCTGTGCACAGGTGGCCCTTATCCTTTTGTGATCATTGGTTACCTCCCATACACTGTGACGGTGGTGTCTCGCACAGCTTTGCCCAGTCTAACAAGGGTCATGTACAGGGGTTTGCAGTTTCCCTACCTCCATATCACTGGTGTCAGTTACATATGAGCAACTAGCTGGATGTTTCCCACTCACCTGCAGATGATGGAGATGTCAATGATGAGGTGATAGTAGAGAAGTACATCCAGGAGTCTCATCCAGGCACATCAGAGACAGACATGCAGCAAAGCCAGAGGCAGATGGAGCATAACACTGCAATCAGCAGGCCAGCAGAAGTGGAGAAGCAGCAAGACTTGGCATAGATGAGCAGTTTGGAGCTGTGCGAAGAGCCAGAAGCACACAATGTGACAAGCGACCCACCTGATGAGAAGGCATCCTTGAATCCACCAGGGGAATGCTACTAGCAGAGCCACTGGAGACACCAGCTGATCCTCTGTGGGGAGCCCCTGGAGAAGTAGCCTAATAGTTAGAGCACTGGCTTTGGGAATCCAGAGACCAGGGTTCAATTCCCACTAGCACTCTTTGTGGTCTTGGGCAAGTCACTTAACCCTCCATTGCCTCCAAAAGAATCCAAGTTATCAATGTCCGTGTTTAATGTACATTACCAAAGTTTAAGTTACAATGTAAACCGCTTTGACTAAATGATAAAGCAATATAAAAAAACTGTCAAACTAAATTAACATAAAATAAATAAATACAGCAAAACAGACTATCTGGCAATAGAGGGGGAGAGAAATACCATTTTTCAGGACATCTTGTAGATGCTGTGGAAGAGAGAGAAGATCGTAGCCTGCAAAGGCTGGATCAATCAGCTAAAACCTGGATACCCTCGATTCACATGTGGGTTTTCTAGTCTTCCACCTAAAACAACCGCAGGATCTCCATGGCAATGTGCCCACTGCCCCTGTCACTGCCTCTACCTCCTGGTTCTGCTGTCTCTGCACCAACCCATACGGGATTAGTAGAGGCACAAGGGCTCAGCTTCATGAGATCCATGAGCCATCAAACGGCAGTATTCTGGATGCACCACCTTGGGATACAAGGTCACCCTAAGATTTCCCAACTTCAATTCTACTCACAGGATCAGAGTGTGTTGCTCCATCCCAATATCCAGGTGCTCTGCATGATGGCTTGGCTGCTGAGAGGGTAGTCCTTTCAGGCCTGAATTTACCGGTTGCTGTAATGGACATCCTTCTGGTATCCCGGAAGTACTCCATGTGAAGCCAGTATGCCTTTAAATGGTTCCGTTTTGCAGTGTGGTGCGCTCAGCACACCCTCAACCCTTTCATTTGTCTTGTGGAGTCTCTCCTACTGTACCTCTTCCACCTCTCTTCTACGGGTCTCAAAACTAATTCTATTCATGTCCACCTCAGTGTCATTTCGGGGATTGATGGAAAACCCATTTCCTCCCATCTGTTGGTAGCCGCCTTCATGTGTGGTCTCCTATTGATTAAGCTACCAATTTGCCCCCCCGTCACCTGGGACCTCAACATAGTTCTTGCTCAATTGCTCAAACTTTCCTTTGAGCCTCTAGGCATTACCTCCCTCAGGTTTCTTCCTTAGAAGGTTTTCTTCCTAATTGCGCTAACCTCGGCTCACCAGGTCAGCAACTTACAAGCTTTGGTTGTACATGCACCCTATACACGTTTTCATCAGATAGGGTGGTCCTCCAAGTGTTCCCTTCCAAAGGTTGTATCTCCCTTTCATCTTAACCTGTCAGTAATTCTTCTGACCTTTTTTCCTAAGCCACATGCATCATGGGCTGAAGCGGTGCTTCATACCCTAGATTACAAACGTGTTTTGACATATTACCTTGATAGAACTAAGGTACACTGAAAATCCTCACAATTATTCATTTGTTTTGATCCTAGTCACCTTGGTATTCCTGTGACTAAACACACTCTTTCTCTTTGGATAGCAAACTGCATATACTTTGTATTTGCTCAGATGGGTCTGACATTTGAGGGTCATGTAACCGCTCACAGTGTCCATAGCCCACTTACATTCTGTCTCCATAGCGGAGATCTGTCGTGCTTCCACTTGGTACTCCATTCATACCTTTGCAGCCCATTACTGTCTGGACAAGGACACTCGTAAGGACAGTGATTTTGGCCAAGCCATACTCTGACACCTCTTTGGGAATTAGCTACACCTCCTTTCCTCTGTCCATCCACACCCCCATCTCAATGGGGGTGTGCTGAGGATGCCAAGTCTCCTAGATCCCCTGGACTCCATGTTCTTCAACATTTTTCCCCGTTTATAACTGATCATGCTCATCGCCATTCCAGTAGCCTGGAGCTAGGTAGTCCCATATGTGAAGACTGCATTCCTGCTTGTTCCTGGAGATAGCTTAGTTACTCACCTGTAACAGGTGATCTCCGGGAACAGCAGGAATTGGTATTCACAACCCGCTCTCCTCCCCTAGGAGTTGTAGATTTTTCCTTTTTTCTCGGCTATAAAACTCACTGAGGAGAATCACTGGGAAGGCGGGAAGGCATACACGCATGCGCAGAGGGATGCTCCCAAACGCTTCCTATTGGATGCTGGGGATTATTCCCATGTGGGCTCCATCCAAGGATGTCACCCATATGTGAAGACTGATTCCTGCTGTTCCCAGAGATCACCAGTTACAGGTGAGTCACTATGTTTTTTTTTATTTGAAAAGCAGGACAAATCTTGAACACTGCCGAGGGGGTAATTTTGTAAGCAACTTGTGTGTGTGAAACAGTGTTTTAAATGCTCAGGTAGGCACTTATAAAATAGCTGGGAGTGGGATTGGCACTTATATGTACATCTTATAAAATGCCCATATCTGCTGAATGCTACTGTCATAAACAAACATAAAGGTACTCCCTCCTCAGCGCAGGTGTAGTTTTGTGGTAGCCTTTGGGCAGACTATTTTATAAAGGCACAGCAGAGCATATTTGCAACATATGCATCTGTGTGTCTTCTGTACCTAGCACACCCTGTTATTAAGTTACCTACCTTCTCTCTCTCTGCTGCAGCACTATTTGGGGCGGCCCATGGATGGGGCAAGAGCAGTGCACACACTTATCCAGTTAGCAGAGAGTTTCAGTCTACTAACTAGATAAGTGAACACATAAAGTTAGGCCAAAAAAAAAGCAGGCTGAACTTTATGCGGGCTAGATATCTGGATAGCCAGAAGGCTGAAACTGTTCAGTGAAAGCCGCTACCAGGATACTTCTGCTGAATATCCAGTTTCACTTTTCCCCGTGGTGGCCGGCGTTTACAAAAATGCTGACTGCCATGGTCTGAAGATCGGCCCGTTAACATTTTTCCTTGACATTGCAACCTTGATTTAATTACTATTCAGGTTTTTCAGCAGCCTTATGGATAGGGCAGTAGTGCTTTAGGGACTTTGCTAGCTTCCTGTCAAAAGGAACATCCTCATCTCCCTGATCTTTTATCCTCATGGTGTTGTGAAAGTAGAGATAAGCTTTAAAAGGTAGATGGGGCAGATAACACAGCCTTTCTAATAATTATTTTGGTGCTTGCCAGGAAGCAGCTAAGCATCTGACTGAAGTTCTCCTTCACTCCTTGAGTCAAGATTGCTACTGGAGTCCTTTAAAGAGTCCTCTACCCGAATTTATGAGCAAAGAAGAGAATCTTTTCATTAGCAGCACTCCTAGGCGAAAACCACAAATTCATTCAGGAGAAAAGTAAGAGTGATATTTTTTTTCCTCGTCCTCAGGTGGAGAGGGTTATTGTTTTTCCTTCTCTGAATTTCAAATCAGAACTCCGAGGATCAGTGGTGCTCTGCTTCCCATTTACTGATACTTTAAAAACATTAGTTACAAAGAGAATACTTTTTCATTCTTTTACCCAGGTAAATCGGCCAATCTGAAAATTTCTCTTTTGCCTAGCTAAAAGTACACATGAGCAGGTGTATTTCCAGTCTATGACCATGTAAAGCCTCTTCTCAAATCATTACATTAGCTCTCTCTCTCTCTCTGGTTACGCATATAATTTAAGCTTCTCTTTCTTGCTTAGAGATGCATTCACTGTGCAGCTCTTTATTAATTATCTTCTCTTCTTTCCCGTATATTCCTTGTAAACTCTGTTCATTGAGCAAGTCGCTCTTATCTGCACATTTCTCTTCTGTTGCCAAGTCTCTGTCTCAGCTTTTGCCACTTTGTTGCATAATATGCTTGGAACAGACTTCTGAGTTAGTATGTCATGCGCCTCTCTGACCATATTCAAAAACAAGTTAAAACCTCATCTTCCTTCTAATAAATGCATTCTTGTGGACTCTTTTGTTTGTCCGTCATGACTAGATAGCCCCAGCTCTGCAGAGTTTAGGGATAGTTACTAATGTGTGTTAAAGGAATTATGCGTGGTTTTTGCCTCTTAATGCCAGTTAAAGGGCAAAATCGTATCTTACATTACCATAATGCATATCTCAACATGCATAATAATAATGAGATTCAGAGACTGAAATGCATGCAAAACACCTCATTCCTTAGCGTCCCTCTAGTCCAGTCCCGGAACCATAGAGTTGTCAACCTCCACCAGCAGCTTTGGAGACTGAAAGATTTCATCACTTTGTCACCGGTATAAGTAGACAGGAACCGCCCCCTATCACCAGTACTTTCAGTCTCCAAGCAGCTTGGAGGTTATGAGCCCGGGACTGGGCTCAGGGAGATCAAATAAGCAGAGCTTTGTTTGTTTCTTTGGGGTTGGTTTTTTCCTCTTTTGATTTAGTGCTTTTGCTTTATTCTGGGGTGAAAATCTGCTGCTGCTGGAGGGGTCCCAGTTCTGCCTTTCTCTCCTGTTCTCTCTTGGTCCTTCCCTTCCCTCCGAAGGGTTCTTTTAGTGGGAGGCCCAGCTATTTAAAAGTGCAGTGGGCTGAGAGCCTGACTGCCTTACCTCCCTGCTCCCGAACCCGTGCCAGAAGGGTGAGGAGCAGGTTGCAGGAAGAGTCTGCAGCAGCAGAGTACATAATCTGGCAAGAGCTGTGTGCTAAGAGGCTGCAGCAGTCAGTGGGAGCTGAAACTGGGTGAGAGCTGTGCTCCGGAGCTGTATTTCTCTCTGCCCCCCTCCTCCCCCCCTTCTCCTCCGGATCGGGTAAGTGCTGCTGAAATTCTTTTTGGGGGGCAGTGCAGGAGTGATAGTAGAGGTCCTAGGGAGGCTCCCAGGTAAAAAAGAAGGCTTGGGGCCTCAGCGCGTGCTGTCAGTCAGCCCTTTTTTAAGCGGGAAAGGTGGAGGCGGCCATTTTGTAATCGGCATTTCTTTTAATAGACAGAATTTTCTTCTTTTCATTGTGCAGGCTAGAAGCTTCGTTTTTGCATGGGACCTTCAGAATTCAGCTGATTGGCCTATTGGGAGTAGATTACTGTGTTTAAAAGAAAAAAAAAAAACGGACAGTGACTTCTGTCTCAGGGCAGAGAGCCTGTTTTCTCTCTTCAGAGCTGTTTGTTGCTCATAGACAGTAGCATGCCACTTAAAAATCGCTGCTTGGTTTGTGGAGTGAAGCGCAGCGAGCTACTGGACTCCGGGGTATGCCGGGGCTGCTCCCTGGAGCCAGTAGGTATGGAGAAGGCGCTGGGGGGGCCGGCAGGAGATCAGCCAGCGGCCGCTTCTGTAGAAGAGGGATCCCGGCCGTCCTCCCTCGGTCTTCCTGAGCCGACGGCAGGGCCTTCCGGGACAACTGTGTCTTCGGCTCCTGCGGGAAGTCTGGGTGGGAGCGTTGCGGGGATTCCCTCGGACTTCTTTTCCCTGATGCAGCAGGCGTTTGCCTTGCTACAGCCTGCGTTCGGGACTCAGTCGGGAGTCCAGAGGAGTCGGAAACGGTCGGGGTCAACAGATCTCCCGGTGGGGGAGTTAGGCTCGGCAAAGAAACGTAGGGAGCTCCGAGAGGACAGTCTGTCAGGTGATGGGATAGATGACCTCGGAGCGGATATGGATCTGGAAGTGGCCTCGGAGGAGGATTTAGAGGATGGAGAGCTACCGGACGTGGAGCAGAGTAGAGTGGTCCGGGTGTTCCGGCGGGAAGAGTTGCCAGCGTTGATTGCTGAGACTCTAAAGACTTTAAACATGCCCTCCGTGACGCCTGCAGCTGAGGATGTGTTGGAGGATCCGTTGTTGCAGGCGGTTAGGACTTCTCAAAAGGTATTCCCGGTTCATAGGGTGTTTCGAGATATGATTCAGGAGGAATGGGATTCGCCGGAATTGGCGCTCCGAGGGACCAAGACTTTGGCCCGGTTATATCCGTTGTTGGAACAGGATAGGGAGATTTTTCGGTCCCCAAAGGTGGATGCTGTGGTGTCGGCGGTCACTAAGAAGACCACCATTCCGGTGGAGGGCACCGCGGCGTTAAAAGATATGCAGGATAGGAAGCTGGATACCTTGTTGAAACAGGTATTTGATATGTGTGCTCTCTCGTTGCAAGCCTCCATTGCGGGAGCATGGGTGGCGAGAGCTGGCTTGCGGTGGTCCCAACGTCTGCGGGGGGGACTACCGGAAGAGCAGGCCGAGGATCTGGCATGGCTGGAATCCGGCACGGCTTACCTATCGGATATTCACTATGATTTGATTCGGGGGCTCGCCAAGAGCATGGCTTCGGTGGTGGTGGCTCGCCGGTATCTGTGGCTCCGCAACTGGTCGGCGGACGGTTCTTCCAAGGCGCGGCTTAGTAAATTACCTTTTCGAGGCAAGCTTCTCTTTGGAGAGGATTTAGAGAAGTTGGTCAAGGACTTGGGGGAATCAAGAGGGGGTCGGCTCCCGGAGGATAGGCTGAAGCAGGGCCGGGGGTCGATAGCCTCTAGGGGTGTCCCCAGAGACTCGCGGAGATTCCGATCGATCCGATTTTCCCAGCCTTCACGGGGTCGGTATATGGCTCGAGGTCAGTCCTTTCAGGGTTTCCGGGGGGCGGGCAGAGTATTTGGTTCCTTTCAGTCCGCCAACAGTCGAAAACCCCAATGAGATACGGCGGGCCCAGAGGGGGGAGGTGCCCGTGGGAGGAAGGTTGCAGTACTTTTCCCCCTTCTGGGTCCAATTAACTGCGGATCAGTGGGTGTTGGAGGTCATTCGAGAAGGCTATGCCCTAGAGCTCCAGTGCCCCGTCTCCGACGCCTTTGTCCTCTCCCCGTGCCGAGCCCCAAGGAAGTTCAAGGCGGTCGCCAGCACGCTGCAGCGGCTGCGGCATTTAGGGGCGGTGGTGCCCGTTCCGGCGGCTCAGTGCGGCTCCGGTGGATACTCCATTTATTTTGTGGTTCCGAAAAAAGATGGTACGTTCCGTCCCATATTGGATTTAAAGAGGGTAAATCGCTGTCTTCGGGTGACCCATTTCCGGATGGAGTCCTTGCGTTCAGTCATTGCGGCGGTGCGAAAGGGAGAGTTTCTCACGTCTCTAGACCTGGCGGAGGCATATTTGCATATTCCCATACGCCGCGAGCATCAAAAGTATCTGCGGTTTGCTCTGCCGATGGGTCATTTTCAATTCCGAGCATTGCCTTTCGGCCTAGCGACGGCGCCTCGCACTTTCACCAAGGTCATGGTAGTGGTGGCGGCGGCGCTCCGCAAGGAGGGCATTCTCGTGCATCCTTACTTGGACGATTGGTTGATTCGAGCGAAGTCCCGGGAGGAGAGCGTGGCGGCCACGGCGCGAGTGGTGCAATTGTTGGAGAGTCTCGGCTGGGTGGTCAATTTTGCGAAGAGCAAGCTAGCTCCCTCTCAAGCCCTCGAATATTTGGGGGCGCGTTTCGAGACCAGTCGGGGAATGGTGTTTCTCCCGGACAAGAGAGCACGGGAATTGCGGGAGCTCATGCGGAGATTTCTGGGTTGCAGAGCTCCGACTGCATGGCGCTATTTGCAGTTGTTGGACGATGGCGGCCAGCATCGAGGTGGTTCAGTGCAGAGCTCTCTTCTAAGGCGCTGGTCGCATCAGAGGGATGCGTTGTCTCAAAGGTTGGTGTGTCCTCCGGAAGTGCGACGGGCACTCCTGTGGTGTTTGCACCCCGGAAGTCTAGAGGGGGGCATGCCTCTGGAGGCTCCCGTATGGAGGCTGTTGACAACGGATGCATGCCTCACAGGTTGGGGGGCACACTGCGAAGGAGAGTTTGCCCAAGGCGCGTGGTCAAGGGAAGAGAGTCAATGGTCCATAAACCGATTGGAGATGCGAGCGATATTTCTGGCGCTGCAGAGTTTCCAAAAAGACTTGGGTCGGAAGGCGGTTCGAGTGCTGTCTGACAATGCCACGACGGTAGCTTATATCAATCGCCAGGGCGGCACAGGGAGTGCGTCGCTGGAGGAGGCGGCGAGTCGACTCTTGGACTGGGCCAAGCAGAATCTGGCGGCGCTGTCGGCGCAGCACGTGGCAGGCGTGGAGAATGTCGAGGCCGATTTTCTGAGCCGCCGCAGAGTAGACCCGGAGGAGTGGAGTCTACACCCGGACGTGTTTGCGTTGATAGTGCAGCGCTGGGGGCTACCGGTAATGGATCTGATGGCACGGTTCGATTCCGCGCAGGTGGAGAGGTTCTTCAGCTGGAGGCGGGAACGAATGGCGGAAGGCCTCGATGCGTTGGCTCAGCGGTGGCCGCTGGAGGGCCTTCTCTACGTGTTTCCTCCTTGGGCTCTCATAGGCAAGGTGATTCAACGCATAGAGAAACACAGCGGTCTGGTGGTTCTCGTGGCGCCCGATTGGCCCAGAAGACCGTGGTATGCAGATCTGGTTCGGCTTCTGGTGGGCAGTCCATGGCGGCTTCCTCTGCGGGGGGATCTCTTGCTTCAGGGGCCGTTACGCATGCCACTGGTGGGTCAATTCTCGCTTACGGCATGGCTCTTGAAAGGGCAAGGTTGACTGCCAAGGGGTACTCGGCAGCAGTAATTTCTACCTTATTGAAGGCGCGGCGCCGCTCTACTTCCTTGGCGTATGTTCGCGTATGGCGTGTTTTTGAGGTGTGGTGTGAGGACCGCGGTTTTCAACCTCTGTGGGCTTCGGTGCCTCATATACTGTCTTTTCTTCAGGATGGTGTGGAAAAGGGGTTGGCCGCGAGCACTTTGAGGGTGCAGCTGGCAGCCATAGCCTGTTTCAGGGGTAAGATTCAAGGTCAGCCGGTGGGTGCCCACGGAGATATTAGGCGTTTTCTTAGAGCAGTGTTACTGTTGAGGCCTCCAAGACAGGATTCCGTTCCTTCTTGGGATCTGAATTTGGTTTTGGACGCGCTACTTCAAGAACCATTCGAGCCTTTGGACAAGGCTTCCTTGAAAGACTTGACGTTGAAGACTCTCTTCCTTGTGGCTATTTGTTCGGCTCGGAGGATTTCGGAGTTGCAGGCATTGGCGTGTACGGAGCCGTATCTGACCTTTTTCAGGCACAAGGTGGTTTTGCGCACGGTTCTGGCCTTTTTACCGAAGGTGGTTTCCATGTTTCATGTCAACCAAGTAGTATCGCTTCCGGTGTTCTCGGCGGAACAGAAAGAACGCTCGGGGGGCCGTTTGCATCTCTTGGATGTTCGGAGAGTGCTCAAGAAATATCTCAGGAGAACGGCCTCCTTTAGGAAGTCAGACAGGCTGTTTATTGTTTTTGCGGGGCCTCGGAAAGATGAGGCAGCGGCAAAGTCTTCCATCTCGCGGTGGTTGAAGGAGGCGATTGCTTCCGCCTACCTGTTAAAGGGTAAGATGGTTCCGGAAGGTCTTCGTGCACATTCCACAAGGGCGCAGGCGTCGTCTTGGGCGGAAGTCAGTTAGTGCCAGCGGAGGAGATCTGTAGGGCGGCGACATGGTCTTCGCTCCATTCGTTTGCTCGGCACTATAGGCTGGATGTGCAGGCATGGGGGGATGGGCGTTTTGGCTCAGCGGTTCTTCAGGCTGGGCTAGTAGGTCCTTCCCGTTGATGTGTACTGCTCTGTCACGTCCTCTATGGTTCCGGGACTGGACTAGAGGGACGCTAAGGAAGAGTAAATTAGACTTACCTGCTAATTGTCGTTCCTTAAGGAACTCTAGTCCAGTCCCGGATCCTTCCCAGGGTCTTTGCATTAGGGGCAGCCTGAAGATTCTTTAGAGCGGTCCAGACGGTCAGTCTACTGGTTTAGCGTAGGAAGGGTGAGAAGCGCAGGGAAGACAGGCGGGGCCCTTCTTTACGCAGCAGTGTCTCTTGAGCTTGGTCGCACAGTTGCACCGGGCTTGGGGGTTCTCGGTTCACCCATTCTTTTTTTCTGGTAACGATGTTTGGGACTGTATGGGTGCGAGTTCATTTCGACTGTTGGCCGATTATGGCTATTATTTCTTTATTCTACTTATTTGTTGCTCTGCTGAGTCTGCTTTGTCAATAGGTACTGATGATAGGGGGCGGTTCCTGTCCACTTATACCGGTGACATCAAAGTGATGAAATCTTTCAGTCTCCAAAGCTGCTGGTGGAGGTTGACAACTCTATGGTTCCGGGACTGGACTAGAGTTCCTTAAGGAACGACAATTAGCAGGTAAGTCTAATTTACTCTTATCATGCATGGAATAACACAGCTTGCATTTAACTTAGCATTATTTTGCCAGGAATAAAGCAACTTACTATCTAAAGCTGGTGGTGTTTTCCCACCTGGGAGCACCAGGCTGCCCATAAGTGGCCTGATGCTCACGGAAGCATCTTAAAGAGGTCATCACGTTGAAAATGAAGGGCATGGTCTGGGGTCTCCATCCCAGCAAATACTCCTCCTCCCAAAAAGCTCCCTGTCACACTGCCCCTGCCCCCCAGAAGACCTATTCTAAGCCCCTCCACTCCTGTTGGGTGATAGGGTTACAAGGAGAGGCATCCATCCCCTCTTAACTCCCTTGGGTCTCTCTGCAGCTGCTCCTGGTCCTTTTTGCACTAGGTTCAAAATGGTGCCAGTGACCCCTAGCGGTAGCCTGGTGGTACTACTGCTAGGAGTTGTGGACATCATTTAGAATCCAGTGCTGACTGCACAAGAAACGACTGGGGATTGCTCCTGCCCTTGATACCCTAGACTAGAGGTTCCCAACTCCAGTCCTGGAGGGCCAAACACCATTCAGGTTTTCAGGCTGTCCGTAATGAATATGCATTAGATTCATTTGAATACAATGGGGGCAGTGCATGCAAATGCATCTCTTGCATATTTATTAGGGACAGCCTGAAAACCTGAATGGTGTTTGGCCCTCCAGTACTGGAGTTGGGAACCTCTGCCCTAGACCACCAGGGAAGTCTTAAGGAAGGTCCGGGGAGACTATAGGGGATCTTCTTTGGTCATACTGTGGGGGTAGAGGAGGGCTTGGAAGTGTCTTTGGGGTTGGGGGTGGGGGTATCATTGGTAGAGGGGAGTCTTTGCTGTCAGAAGGGGGAGGGAGACCCCCCTGGACCATGCCTCTTGTTTTCCACATGATGGCCCATTTAATGTTTTCCACATTGGTGGCCTGATGCGCCAGGGGAGCTGAATAACTCAGCTTGTGAGGTTGATCGCAAGTTGCATCATTCTTTTACAATAGGAGTTACTAATCTGTTGTATAGAGTTATCACTGGTTAGTGATTCCTGCAGTAAATTAAGATGCTGTACAATGTGCAGTTTTATTGCAGCTTAGTAACTAGCCCCCTTAGTCTCTTATGAGTATCTACATACATGGATAGCACTTTTGGACTGTTAGGTAGTGGTAGTAGGTAAAAAAAAAAAGGAAGAGAACTACATGTTTCTTGTCATTTTCAAAAATGCACATTGTACTTTAAACCCCATCTTCCTATCTCTCTGCTGTCTGGAAAATGATAGCAGATAAATACCATACAGTCTGTCCAGTCTGCCCATCCATATGTATTAACTACGAAACTCTATAACCCTTTCCTCTCCCCTAGAGATCCTCTGTGCTTGTCTCATGCTTTATTGAATCCAAATATAGTTCTCGTCTCTATCACCTCAACTGTGAACCTGTTTCATATACTCGCCACCCTTTCCATAAAGAAATGTTTCCTTGGATTGCTGCTGAGTCTATCCCCTTTCACCTTCATCCTGTGCCCTCTTGTTCCAGTGCTTCCTTCTGGAACGTGCAGATGCTTTTATTGTGCATACTTTATGCTAGCTAATTTTCAAAGAGATGGTTTGTTTCTCTTTGAAAATTAACTTTGCAGCACCTTTGTACTTTGCAGCCATGCTGGCATTTAAAATTTTATTTATTTTATTTATTTATTTACATTCTCTTATATACCGTGCTATTCTGCATCAGTGCGGTTTACATTGAACAAACTGAAATTACATTGAACAGGGCATTATAACTTGGAGATAACTATTTTACAGGGAACATGGGCTATGGAGGGTTAAGTGGCTTGCCCAAGACCACAAGGAGCACCCCAAATGCTAAATTGTACGTTTAGGATACAAAACTTAAATTTACACTGAACTGCCTTCCTAGCTATGCGGATCTGAAAGAAAATATTACATAGCAAAAGAATCATACATCAGTTGTTTCCATTAGACAATCTTCTCTGTGACATGCAAAGAAAAGACTCATGGTTTTTTATATTCCGTACTTGCCCTAATTGTCTGTCTGATTTGCTTTTTTCAGCATATACTGCCCTCAGGATAACATTGAAGAGGCCCTTCTTCTCCTCTTAATCAGTGAATCTATGGTAAGCTGAAACACAGCATTCACAGAGAAGTAATGCAGTTGCTATGTTATTCCACTTGAATGTACAGACATAAATATCAATAAAAAGAATGCAACAAATATAAGGTGAGACAATTTTTATTGGACTAACTTAATACATTTTTGACTAGTTTTTGGAAACTAAATCCCTCATGTCTTGGGTCAAGACAGAATGATACAGAAGTATTCATTTTGAGGTCTGTTGAAAGCTTTTCAAACCTGGCAAGATTGCTCACCGATTTCAAGGTTTACAACCTAACTAGATAATATAGTAAATTTGCATGCTGTGAAACTGGAAAACATCCTCATCCTCCTCCCCACTCAAGCACCTTATTGGTCAAGGGTGAACCTCTTGCAACCCAGTCTGCTTCTCGTTCAGATCTAGCAGTATTTGAATTCACTGTATTTAAGTTTAGCCAATTGAAACTTGAGCAATTTTTAAATAATTTATTGCCTTAAATTTGTTCAGGTCTGTGTGAATATTTGCAGTTTTGGAGTATTGGAAGATAGTGATAAATTGGTAATAGAAACAATAAGAATTTGACAGATTTGCTTTCAAAGGATGCGGTGGATTTGAATGGATGGTACAGTACCTAACGATTTTTATTTGAGCAAAATAGGTGCTTTCCATTCATAATAATGACCGTGCACAAAGCAGCTCATTTGCTTACACTGTGACTTGTTAAGTCTGCAGCTTTACTACTACTACTATTTATCATTTGTATATGCTATAAAGTGTACGCAGCGCTGTGCAGAGACATGTAGGAGACCAGCCCCTATTCATAAGAGCTTACTGTTGAAAGGGTACCAGAGTCCTCTGAGGGTTAATATGGAGAATGTCTTAGAATTTGCTAATAGCCTGAAGCCTGGCAATTTGGAATTCGCTAGCAGCCTGGAGAGGTATATTTAGCAGAATGGGGACAGAATGTTTTTTGCTTCTCCTAATTCACTGAGCAATATGTCTGTGCTTACTTTAACCTATGGAATGGAGGAGTTAGCCTAGTGGTTCAAGTGCTGGCTTGGTACCCAAGAGACCAGGGTTCGATTCCCACTAGCACTCCTTGTGGCCTTGAACAAGTCACTTAACCCTGCATTGCCTCGGAAGAAAAGCCTGGCAATCTACTTCCAGTCACACTGCCATGAAAACCCAAGGGCTGCTGGGTCGTCAGGAGTCAGTACTGATTTGATGGCACATTGCATGCATGCACTTTTACCTATAACATGACTTGTACCACATAGGTAAACAAAAGTGATGCTGAAGCTTGATATAGAGCTGAATTTGTACCATGTAGCAGTTTTTAATCAATAAATGAAGTGCTCTGAATTAGTGAGGATGAGGGGATTTACAGGAACTGCGCAAGTTTGCACGACTGTGGGGCCCCCTCCCCTTAAGGCCTTAGGTAGTACTATGTTTAAGATAATTCTGTGTTTTTTTTTTTATTCCTCCTTATTTGCATTTGAATTTAGAGAATTGAAGCCAAAGAACTGAGGTCAGTTATTTGGTAGCCCAGTCGGAAGTAGGCCATGGGTAAAGAGATTTTTCCTTCATTTTGGTGCTGTTCCAGGATATTCCTTTCTCTTCATTCAAGGCAAGGCAGGGAAGGACAGAAGATTGCAAGTATGAAGTACAGACAGTCACAGGCTTTAGCATTTAAGAGAGGCAGTCCGTATGTTTGTAAACATGGTAATATTGCAAAACCCTGGAGCACGATAGCATTCATTGACTAGTGGTAATGAAGCATTGTTGTTTCCCTAGAAAGGGACTTTTTCAGAGAGGCTTTGATGTTTGAAATATAAAATCCCACTAGTCCCGAGTGTATCGTCGTCCTACATGGTATGAGGCAATGATACATGTGAAAATATAAGTTGTTTGTATTAGAAGAGTGTATAATGACGTCATGTTTTTAAAAGGGATAACATTTTCTGGATGTAAAAGATTTGAACAGACTAGCTTGCTAATTAATTGTTTTCATATGCTGATTTTTCTTTAGTAAGTCGGAGCTTAGAGTCGTATTTCACAAGACTTGCAAGTTGATATTTGAAATGTCTGTTTTCTTATCAGTAATATGTAAAGACTGTGCAGATTGTTTCTTTCATTCTTGGGTCTTGAGGTAATTTCAATTGTTTTTCTATATTTGAGGATGTGTTTTTGTTTCCAGAGAGATGCATTTTGATTTGAAAACTTTTCTGATCTTAGTTTAATTATAAAACAGATATGCTGAAATGCTGTTTTGTAGATGCTGATTTTTGTTTTGGTTGTAGTAAACTTTAGTTTAAAGTAATTATTTCAATATTGTGAATGATAGCGGATTTCCAGCTCAGTTATTTCTTCTGAAGTTATGGGACGTTCTCCATTGCCTGATATTATTAGAATTTCAATTTGCTGTACTTATCGCCTTTCCTATTGAGATTGTTATGAAAATTATTTCTTCAAAACATTTTACATCGTAAGGATTTTAGTTATATGCTCATTAGAACATACATAGAGAGTTGTCATTTGGAATGAGCAGAAATAAGTTTATATCTTCTACCTGTGGTTCATTTAAAAGTAGCAGTAAATTTTAATAAGTTCTAATAGTTTGCTTCTTGAAGTCTGTCCATTAGGATACATTTGTATTGTAAGAAAGTCATCTTTAAGATGACTGCTTCTGTAGCGTGACATTAAGAAATAACTCCATTCTGTGTGTTGTGGAGATATTAATTTTATCTTTTTTTGAACTTTATTGAAAAACTTTTGAAATTTTATAAGAACTAACAATCCCCCCCAATATACACCAACAATCAACAATAACCGCCCATTGGCATTCTCTCCTTCCCTACCTACCAAGCTAATTACTGCACATATTTATTTATAAACGCAGCCCAAATCTTCTCAAATTTTACAAGCTTTTTCTGCCAAAGGGCTGTCAGTCAATCTTTCCATGATATGAATACTATGCATACGAGCTTTCCAAGAGACGTTTTTGGTGCGCAGGGCGCCTTCCAATGCAAGGCCATTTTACTCCACACGGCCAGCATACATACTCCATCTTGTTTACCTACATCCCCATTCTACCCTTCTCCCATCATCCTGAGATGACATTTTCCTTCTTCCAAGCCACAACCCATCCCACCAAACCCTTAATTTCCCTCCTTACTGCTCTACAATAATCTTGTATATTAGGACAGTCCCACCACATATGACGATAAGTACCCACCTGTCCACAACCCCACCAACATGTCACAGGACACCCCAGGACCGTTTTGTGAAGGCAATCCATTCTCAATGACTTGCCGCAATCAGCCCCTTACTGATATGCTTAAAAATGGCATCCCATTGACGCTCCTCCCATGTCTGATCCAAATCCTCCTCCAATTGTGTTTGAAAACAGACCTTACCCTCCTTCGGCCTACTCAGCAATTTATTGATTTTGGAGATTACTTGCCTGCAGACCGCAGGGAACCAGCAAAGACACTCAAAATCTATAGGACCCTGCTCCACTACTATGTCCCCACTCTCTCCCGCGCAACCAGTGACACAGCTGCAAATATCCATACCCATTCCGGGGGCCCAGACCGTATTGCTGTTGCAAGTCCTCAAAGAAATCAAATTCTTCATCCAGGCAATCAGTGTCTTCAGCCCAACTTGCTCCCATCACTTAAACAACGGATCTACCAATCTTGGTACAAATGTTGCATTTGTAATGAATAGACAGCAGTAGAGGCAATGCTGTCCTCAAATGTCTGCAACAGCCTGAGCGTCTCTATAGTCGCTCAACTTGCAAAACAAAGGGGCTATGCACCTCCACCCCACATCCCCCATTCCACACCTGGTACTGTAGGGGAAGGTTACGAACATAGTGACTCTCTCAATTTGCACCCACTTTTGCTGGATACTATCATGCCAGTACACAATATTTGCCAATTAAGTGGCTGCGTAATACCATTACAAATGTGGCATTGCTAGACCACTGTTGGCTCAAAGTCAAAACACCGCCCAGGCCACTCTTGACTGCTGATTTTTCCAAATATAGTAGAACAATTTCCTTGGTACCCTCTTTAAGACCCCATGGGTTCAGGCAAGTCTGGAAGAAATATAGCAATCTGAGTAGAACCACCATTTTTAGGCAAACTCTACATCCCAAGCAGGAAGTTTCACCCATTGGTCCAGGTCCCCAGAAATGTTTTTCAAGAGGCAGATAAATGAGTCAGTACAAACACCCATGCCCAGAACTGATCTATACACCCAAATAGACTAACAAACCCTCCACCCAATGAAAGGGGAAGGAGCTACAGAGCTGCATTACTTTCTCATCTGCCAGGAATACATTTAATGCTTCTGTCTTGTCAAAATGAACCTGGAAACCTGAGATCCAGCCATACCCCTCTAATTCCTCTATTAATGCTCGCAAAGAGTGTTGAGGCTCACGTAAGACCAATAAAATGTCATCAGCAAATAATGAGATCTTGTGGTGATCATCGCCGATCTGGAGGCCCACCACATTTTACCTGTCCTGGATACGAGCTGCAAACAGTTCAATCAAAAGAACAAATATAAGGGGAGAAAGGGGGCACCCCTGCATCGTACTTGCCAAAGCTGAAAAAATCCTGAGTACATTAACTTTTACCGGCACATGGGGATTAGCATATAAAGCTTGGATCCAACTGATAAAATGTTCCCCCATCCCAAACTTTGTAGAACCGCCCATAAATAATCCCACTCAACTCTGTCGCTTTTTCAGCATCAACCACTAATACCATTGCTCATATCTGCTCATGCCTGGCTGCCCAAATAAGATTCACCACACACTTAATGAAATATGAAATTGCAGACCTACTATTAGTAATCTGTGAACTATCATTAAAATCATCTGTAATACCTGAAGATTGGAGGATGGCCAACGTAATGCCAATTTTTTAAAAAAGGGTTCCAGGGGTGATCCAGGAAACTACAGACCGGTGAGCCTGACGTCAGTACTGGGAAAAATGGTAGCAACCATCATAAAGAACAAACTTGCTGAACATGTAGATAGTCAGGGCTTAATGGGAAACAGCCAACATGGCTTTAGACAAGGAAGATCTTGTCTTACTAATCTGTTAATGTTTTTTGAAGGTGTGAATAAACAGGTAGACAAAGGTGAGTCGGTTGATATAGTGTATTTGGACTTTCAGAAAGCCTTTGACAAGGTCCCTCATCAGAGACGTTTAGCAAAACTAAAGAGTCATGGGATAGGAGGCAGTGTACTATTGTGGATCAGTAACTGGTTAAAATATAGAAAGCAGAGGGTAGGGCTAAATGGCCAGTTTTCCAAATGGAGAAAGGTAAATAGTGGTGTACCCCAGGGATCTGTGCTGGGTCCGCTGCTTTTTAACATATTCATAAATGACCAGGAAAAGGGAATAACTATGGTTACATGATGCAAGGTTCCACATTAGGAACCACCACCCAGGAAAAAGATTTAGGTGTCATTGTGGACAACATATTAAAACCCTCCGCCCAGTGTGCAGCAGCAGCCAAGAGAGCAAATAGAATGCTAGGTATCAGAAGGAAAGGAATGGAAAATAAATCAAAGGATATTATAATGTCTCTGTATCATTCCATGGTGCGACCGCACCTTGAATATTGTGTGCAATTCTGGTTGCTGTATCTTAAAAAGGATATATCATTATTAGAAAAGGTTCAGAGAAGAACCACCAAAATGGTAAAGGGAATGGAAGGATACCCCTATGAAGAAAGGCTAAAAAGGTTAGGGCTCTTTAACCTGGAAAAGAGACGGCTGAGGGGAGATATGATAGAAGTCTATAAATTAATGAATGGAATGGGATGGGTAAACGTAAATCAATTGTTTACATTATCAGAATATAGAAAGACTAGGGGACATGCAATGAAGCTACAGGGTAAACTATTTAAGACAAATAAGAGAGAATATTTTTTCACTCAATGTGTAATCAAACTCTGGAATTTGTTACCGGAGGATGTAGTAAAAGCTGTTAGTGTAGCTGGGTTTAAAAATGTTTTGGACAAGTTCCTGGAGGAAAGGTCCATAAACCAATATTAAAAAGGGACCCAGGATATCAATGCTTTCACCCAATACAAGCATTGTGGAATCTGTGTCTTTTGGGGAAACTGCTAGGTACGTATGAGCTAGATTGGCCACTTTTGGAAACAGGATACTGGGCTTGACGGACCTTGGTCTGAGTGAAGCAGAGCGGAAGCCAAGGACCACGGCCAAACACAGAGGAGTGTTATAAAAACTCTTAGCAGACCCAGGAGTTTTATACCACTCCTCTGTGTTTGGCCGTGGTCCTTAGCTTCCGCTCTGCTTCACTGTTTCTCCTGCGGAAGACTTTCTTCTTTTTCCCTTTACCGTGTGTACCTTGTTCTGACCTGGTATGGCATATCTTATGTTCTTATGTTCTTAATGTTATCAGCAGCTTGGCGACCCTGGATAAAGCCAGTTTCATTGGCACCTATTAGGTATGGCATACAATGCTAAGCCAGTTTGGCAAACCTTTTGCGGCCAGGTTGAGCAAGGAAATAGGACAATATGAAGTACAGCTGGTAACATCTTTTCCAACATGGGTTCAGAGAACATCATGGGGTCGAGACACTACTCACTGGTCTATTCAACGATATCATCACAGGAATTGACAACATCCGCCAAGGTTTTGTGCTCATCTTCCTAGACATCGCCGCGGCGTTCGACTCCGTGAGTCACGAAATTCTCCTCGGAAGACTGAAAGAGAAGGGCGTCTGCAACAATGCACTAGGATGGTGTAAATCCTATCTGGACGGTAGATGGCAATATGTGAAGTCTGGATCAGAAGAGTCTATACATTTCCATCAAAAGCAAGGGGTACCTCAAGGCTCCTCATTATCCTCCTTACTCTTCAATATCTACATGCAGCCCATCTGCAATATCATAAGGTCATTCAATGTGAACTGCTTGATATATGCAGACGACATTCTCTTATACATGCCTTTCTCCACAACTCACATGGACCTGACCCCACTCACAGATTGCTTCAATGCATTTTCAACATGGCTCCAGACACAGACCCTACGCATTCAACATAAAAAAACAGAGGTGCTATTCATCACCAGAGACTCCAACTTTACTCCCCCGTCCCACCGCACTGATACTAAATAGCACGGTATATAAGAAACTGTAATAAATAAATATAAATAAATAAATGCTAATTCCCACTTGGCCCATGGTAGGCGGAAGGGATCCCCTTCTAGAACTCCATTAAGGAGCTCCACCAACTGCGATCTGAGCTGATCGCTAAATATTTTATAAACTGAAGTCGTGAGGCTGTAGAGCCTGTGGGCTTTATTGCCCGCCATCCCCTTGATAACCCTCTGCACTTCCGCTAGTGTAATGGGGTCATCCAACCGCTTGCGGTCTTCCACTGAGAGCTCTGGTAGCGTCACTGAGCCCAAATAATTGGCTGTCTTCTCCAGCTTCTGTGACCCCTCTGCAGTATATAGATAGCGATAAAAAGTTTGGAATTCCTGCCGAATAGCTGTCTCCCTTAACCCATTCCCCTCCTGACTGCTGATCTTTGTCCACTGCCTGATATGCTTACCTGGCCTTGAAGCATCACGCCAAGACCTTTCCCGGTTTATTACCATGCTCATAAAAGTGCTGTTTTGTTAAATGTAGCTGAAAAGCTAAGGAACCACAGAAAGCAAAGGACCCACACAGGAAACTGAATAAATGAAGCAGCAGGTTTGTATGACAGGAAACAGGCTTTTTATTATACAAAAGCAAACCCCAACGCATTTCGGCCCAGGGGCCTTCCTTAGGGGGTGCAAAAGCACGTGCATCTGAAGAAAAGGAAAAAAAGAAGAATTTTTTTTTTTTACAGAAATAAGAAAAGAAAGACCGGCGGTACCAGTAGAGCGTCGAAGAAGGCAGATGCGACCACAAAAAGACAAATAATGAAGGGAACACGTTCCACTAGCAATGGTGTAGATGAATAAATAATAAAAAGAAAATACCAATCCATATGAATAACTCAATAAATAAATAGATGAACAAGCTTAGGTAAAACTGCATAATTCATAAAATGGAAAAACTAAACAAGTATGACCATAAAGAAATGATGAAAAGGAAAAGGACTAAGGAGCATCCAAGGTGCAAAGAAACAGTCAAAATACCTGAGACTTAGTGAGATCCAAAGCAAACCTGCAGTAGTATTAGACATTGGTTTTGCTATTACTTCAAAAAAGAGCCGTTAAAGAAGAGACAATGTCCTCAATGACTAAAACCTATAAAAACAAATAATAACATCAAACAATCTTAAAAATCTTGAGTACACCTACAAGGTGGGGATGGAACCTAAAATATATATGTCAAAACAATCCCATAGGAAGGAATAAAAAACTGAATATTAGTAACATAGAAACATAGAAATATGACGACAGAAAAAGACCACATGGCCTATCTAGTCTGTCCTTCCATAACTACAACAGTCCCCTTTTTACCTTTAGAGATCCTATGTGTTTGTCCCATGCTTTTTTGAATTCAGTTACTGTCCTCATCTCTACCACCTCCACTGGGAGATTATTCCACGGATCCACTACTCTTTCCGTAAAGAAATATTTCCGCATATCACTCCTGAATCTATCTCCCTTCACCCTCATCCCATGTCCCCTCATAGCAGAACTTGCTTTCAATTGAAAGAGGCTCTCTCCCTGAACATTTATGCCACGGAGGTATTTAGTCATCTCAGTCATATCACCTCTATCCCGCCTTTCCTCTAAGGTGTACATATTAAGATCCTTAAGTCTGTCCTCATATGCTTTATGATGAAGACCACTAATCATTTTAGTAGCCACCCTCTGCACCGACTCCATCCTGTTCACATCCTTTTGAAGGTGCGGTCTCCAGAATTGCACACTATACTCCAAATGAGGTCGCACCAAAGACTTATACAGAGGCATTATCACCTCCTTTTTTCTGCTAGCCATTCCTCTCCGTATGCACCCAAGCATCCTTCTAGCTTTTGCCGTTGCCTTTTCTACCTGTTTAGCTACTTTAAGATCATCAGACACAACCACGCCTAGGTCCCGCTCTTCTTTAGTGGACAAAAGTACTTCACCCCCTATACTATATTGCTCCCTTGGATTGCTGCAGCCCAAATGCATGACCTTACATTTTTTAACATAAATCCCAGCTGCCAAATTCTAGACCATTCTTCAAGCTTAGCTAGATCCCTCCTCATGTTATCTACCCCTTCCTGGGTGTCTACTCTATTGCAGATTTTGGTATCATCCGCAAAGAGGCAAACCTTATCTGAAAGCCCTTCCGCTATATCACTAACAAAGATGTTAAAAAGAATCGGACCAAGGACAGATCCCTGGGGCACACCACTGATAACATCCTTCTCCTCAGAGTGAGCTCCATTTACTTGTACTCTTTGTCGCCTCCCACCCAACCAATTTCTAACCCAAGCAGTAACTTTAGGGTCCATCCCTAGGGTGCTCAGTTTGTTTATAAGTTGCCTGTGAGGAACAGTGTCAAAGGCTTTACTGAAATCTAAATACACCACATCTAGGGCTCTCCCTCGGTCCAACTCCCTGGTCACCCAGTCAAAGAAATCAATCAGATTTGATCTGACAAGACCTGCCTCTGGTGAATCCATGCTGCCTCGGATCCTGTAATCCGCTGGACTCCAGAAACCTAACTATTTTCTCTTTCAGCAGCGTTTCCAATAATTTACTCACCACTGAAGTTAAACTAACCGGCCTGTAGTTTTCAACTACATCCTTACTTCCGCTTTTGTGTAAAGGCACCACATGAGTAAAAAGGCTTTGAAATACATCCCGTGTATAGATCAGTGCAATAAAGATTTACAGCGGGTCCATGGGAGTGGTAGGCTAAAAAAGAGAAGTACAATTAAAATATAAAGGATTCATGCCACCAGGAGAGTATCCCACTCAAAAGGTTATATGCATTATATAATGTGCACGGTGTTTAATAAAAAAGTTCATACTTGCTCTGTCTCTTCCGACAAAATATAGGAGTGAAAAAGGCTAGCAGGATAAGGACTGGCTTTCAAAACACAAAGGAAGCCACCCCACCACTGTGACAAAGTCAGAATTCAGTAACAAAGATGTGTGCGTACAACATTAGAGAGTACATACTTGCTCTGTCTATGCCGACAATGTTCAAAAGTGAGAGGAGCTGACAGCGTCAAGACCGGCTTTTAAAACAAAAGGGATATTTCCTGCTGAAAAGGGGTCAAAGTTCACATTAACTTTAAATAAAGGACTCCATAATAAGCCTTTCTTTCCTAGTGTATACATATGTATATATCTATGAATGAGACTAATCATGATAAAGGAAGGGAATCTTCTTTTCCAAAAATATGTACACATTATGCTGCTTAATATTGTACTCATCAGAGCCGTGAACAGACACCCTTGACTTGTATATATTTTTGGAATCCATAGCTTGCGCCCTTCCTCCTCACCATACCCACCCTCCAAACCCAGCTGCCTATTCCACAAGGCAGCAAATACCTGAAGCAAGTGAAGTCACTGCCCACAACTCTCCCCCTCCCCCAGTCAGGCTCTTGATCTTTACATGGTTTTAGTCACCATAGATCCAAGCCCTGGCACCCCGCCGCCTCCAAGCATTCACACAGCATTCAGACCTCTCTCAGCAGTCACCCTCCTTACCCACACCTACCTCAAACACTCAACCAATACTGATCCCTCACAGATCTACACCTCCTCCCTCATACATACACATCTGTATTAGGCCAAGAGGTTCCTCCAACTGTTACCCTTAAGTCCAAGCCAAGCACAGCTATCATATAATTCCCCATTAATCATTTGAGTCCATGGATATCACGGGGCTCTGATCTGCTGATGGCCTGTAGAGGAGAGTTGGAGTCCGAGTTCCTGACGAGGACCAGCCTCTCCAAGAAGACCACTGACCCTTCCGGACAGAAGTCTTCGGGTAAAAAGTCCTTCTACCTGAAGAAGAGGAAGACTTATGGAAACTACCCTCAGCACCAGGCTTCCCCATCTTCCCAACAGGGGCATCAGGCCAAGAGACAATGGTACTCGTAAGCCTAAGACTCCCAAACTCCAGGCACCGGCTTCGACCCAGCCTGGCAGGAGTTTTGGACTCTTTGGGCATAGTCTTTCTTCCCCCAGGAGGCCCAGCCCAGGAGCCCACAGGGGTTCGTCTAGCTCTCTACGCCACCGGTGGCTACTGCAGGTGGTGATGGAGGGTTACCTCCTCCACCTGACACAGGTGCCCCCTCCATTCTTTCCGGGAGAGCCCTCCAGGACTGCCCTCCACCAGACTTGACTACTGCAAGAGCTTGCAGGACTTTTTGAGGACAAGGCGGTAGAACCGGTGTCCTCACACCTCAGGGACAAGGGGTTCTACTCCTGATACTACTTGTACCCAAGAGGACTGAAGGCTTCCGGCCCATTCTGGACCTGCAGGATCTAAACAGGTTCTTGGTGAAGGAGAAGTTCAAAATGCTCTCTCTTGGAACACTACTGCTATACCTCCAGCCGGAAGACTGGCTATGCTCCTTGGATCTAAAGGATGCATACACACACATCCTCATCCATTCCAACCATAGGAAATACCTCGGGTGTGTAGTGGGAGGCGGCCACTACCAGTACAGGGTGCTATCTTTTGGGTTGGCCTCTCCCCAAGGGGGTTTACCAAGTGCCTGACGGTAGTTGCGGCCTGCCTTTGTCTTCCCATACCTGGACGACTGGCTCATAAAACACCGCACTACCACAGAGGAGAAACATGCAACATCCTCATCCTGCAGCACTTGGGGTTCATAATAAACCACCCAAAGTCCCATCTCCTCCCGACATAATGTCTGGAGTTTATAGGGGCAAGGCTGGATACCGTTCAGGCCAAGGCCCTTTCTCCCTCAGGAGCAGGGTCGATCAACTCAGGGCATTGGCCGTGGCCATGCAGCACTGACACTCGGTGCCCACTCGCCTTCTGCTTTGTCTGTTGGGTCACATAACGTCCACAGTTCGTTATCCCGGATGCCCGCCTTCACATGAGGGCAGCTCAATGAGACCTCTGCTCCCAGTGGACCCAGGCCACAGGCCAACTGCAGGACAGGGTGAGGGTGACCCGCCAACTGGCCACCTCTCGCCTGGTGGCAAGCTCCCCAGCACCTCCTGGCCGGGATGCCCTTCCAGGCCCCTGCCCCCTAGAAGGTCCTAACCACTAACATCTTCCTCTTTGGCTAGGGAGCCCACTGCAATGGCCTCTTCACTCAGGGCAGTTGGTCACAAATGGACAGTCTGCAGCAGATCAACCTCTTGGAGCTTCGGGCCATATCTCTGGCCCTTCAAGCCTTCCATCACCACCTGAAACACCATTTAGTGCTGGTTCAGATGGACAATCAAGTGGTGATGTTTTATGCCAACAAGCAGGGGAGCACAGGGTTGTACACCCTCTGCCAAGAGGCTGTAGCTCTCTGCTCATATGTGAACTGCCACGGGATGCTTCTGCAGGCAGTGTATCTGCCTAGCCAGGACAACACCCTGGCGGACAGGCTGAGCAGGATCCTCTAGCCACATGAGTGGTGACTAGACCCCAGTGGCCTACCGGCTCTTCCCGCTCTGGGAGGCTCCATGAATGGACCTTTTTGCCAGTCTGATTATCACCCAGCTTCCCTGCTTCTGCTCCAGGCAGCCACACCCATCCTGGGTAGCAGCGGATGAATTCCTCATCCCGTGGATAGAGGGCCTTCTCTATGCCTTCCTGCCCACGCTGCTGATTGCCAAGACCTTGTTCAAGTTTCAACATGACAAGGCATTGCTGATACTAGGAGCCCTTCAGTGGCCAAGGCAACCATAATTCCCACTGCTCCTTCACTTATCTATGGCACCCCCCCTCCGGTCCCCCCTGGGAAGTGCCCTGGGGCTGCTGTCACAGGAGGAGGGCTCCTTCCTATACCTCATCATGGGTTCTCTGATGCTAATGGCCTAGCTGCTGAATGGGTAGCCTTTGTCCTGTTCAACCTTTTAGGGGAGGTGGAGGAGGTGGTCCTGGCCTCCCGTAGGACCTCCACAAGAAAGGCTTATGCCTTCAAACGGTGCAGATTCTCACTGTGGTGTGCAGCGCGATGGGTCAATCCATTCTTGTGCTCTGGGCACCTTGTGCTGCAATATTTGCTTCACCTGTCTCAGGTAGGACTGAAGTCTGACTCGGTTAATGTCCATCTAAGTACACTCGCAGCGCACCATCACCTTATCGAGGGCAAGTCCCTCACCTTCCAACCTATCATGACCCACTTCTTGTGGGGTCTCTTGTCCATCCCTCCTGTCCGCTCGCTGGCAGTGGAGTGGGTCCTCAATGTGGTGCTGTCGCAACTCACTGGCCACCCATTTGAGCCCTTGGCTACCTTCCACCTACTTTACCTTTCCTGAAAGATTGTGTTCTTGGTGGCACTCGTGTCGACTCGCAGGGTCAGCGAGCTCCATGTGTTGGTGGATCCACCCTACATGAGGTTCTATAAGAAAGGGTCATGCTCTGTATGCACCCAAGTTCTTTCTCAAGGTGGTATCCCCTTTCCACCCCCAATCAGGAGGTGGTTCTCCCCACCTTTTTTCCACATCCTCATGCCAACAGGGTGGAGAGCGTCCTTCATACCCTGGATTGAAAGATGGCCCTGTCCTTCTACTTCCAACGTACCTAGGGCCATCGCAAAGCCTCATAGCATTTTGTCTCCTATGACCCCAGTCAGCTGGGGGCAGCGGTGACCAAGCGTACTCTGTCCACGTGGATGGCAGACTGCATTGCCCTTGCCTACAAGCAGGCTGGGTTCTCGCTGCAGTGCTGGGTCATGACGCACAGTGTCAGGGCCATGACAGCATTCATGGCAAACCTGTGCTCTGTTCCCTTGTCAGAAATCTGCCGGGCCACCACCTGGTCCTCAGTCCATACCTTCACAGCTCATTACTGCCTGGAAAGGGAGTCCTGTAGGGACAGTGCCTTTTGCCAGGTGGTACTCCATCTATTAGGGGTGTCTGTCTTCTCAAGGACTCATCTTTTCCTGATCACCTGTGGCTTTTTACAGTTTTTCGGTAGCCTATAGCTAGGGAGTCCCATATGTGAAGACTGACTTCTTGCTTGTTCCTGGAGAAAGTGTAGTTATTCACCTGTAACAGGTGTTCTCCAGGGGCCACAGGAATCTGTCCTCACAACCCACCCTCCTCCCCGTTGAGTTGCTTTCTGTGTCATTTTTTGCCTTTGAGTTATATCATTCTATTGAGACAAGATGGTACCATTGGGCGGGAAGCGAACCACGCATGTGTGGTGCATCTCCCAAAGACTTGCTTTGAAAGCTGGGGAGAAGCTATCATGCAGGCTCCATCGGCACTGATTCCTGCTACCCCCTGAGAAAACCTGTTACAGGTGGGTAACTATGCTTTCCAGCAGTTCCAATTGCTGTCATAAGTTCTCAAACGTGAGGTACCCCCCCCCCCCCCAACTCCAGGAGCCATCCCATATTGATCTTGCAGCCCTTATCCCAACTTTGGAACAGACTCCTACACAGCCCTGGCTTAAAGCCAGGATTTCCTATAATTTGTAAAAACGTGGTGATCTGCCAGTCCCTTTGATGTTTCTCTGCCCACCATTAGCATGCTCGCCTCAAGGGGCCCAAGAAAGCCCCGAACTCCAGGCATGCCAATTCCACTTTTGGGTAGTGCAAGAGACTTGTCAAATCAAATGGCTGACTCCATGTTTCTAAGACATCCAGTGGCACATATTGTGCCGATCCCGTGTACAACCTATGGATCCATCTCATAAGAGCCGCAACATTATACATTCATATATCTGCGAGTCTTGCTCTCTTTCCAAAATCAGTTTTACATAGCTTATATGCGCTCACTTTCCTTTCCACATAAAGCTCCGTATTATTCCCTACATACCCAGAATGGTAGCATTTGCAATTGACACAATATTTTGGGGACAATTACCATGCGTGTCAGGGCCACCCTGCCATATAAAGAAAGGGGCAGATCTGCCCACTTTCCGCACAGATTTTTTTATTTGCTTCAGTTTATCTTGGATATTAAGGTGGTAGTCTTTATGAAGAAATATACCCAAATATTTTAAGGGCTGTCTGGACCAATTAAAAGCTGCACTTTCTCCCCCTGTTGGCCCTCCCCCTCTTCCAATAGGCACGCCTCAGGTCTGTCCATGTTAATACGTAGCCCTGAGAATTTACCAAACTGTGCCAACATTTGACTCTGTACTATCCAACCTTTCTGCTTATGTTGCATACTAATTAGCATATTGTCAGCAAACAAGCTGATTTTACGCTCTGATTGTCCCACCTGCACCCCTCTAAGATCCGCCAGGCTTGCAATTTCATCGCCAGAGGTTCAAGTGACAGTATAACAGCAGCGGGGACACCTCTGCCTTGTTCCCGGCAATAATGTAAACAATGTTGCAAGCCAGCCATTCACTAGTATCTGCGCTGTTGGCCCGCTATATAACGTCTGGATCCAACATGTAAAGTATTCATCCATTCCATATTATGGCAACCGCCAGAACAGATATTCCCCTGACATCCTGTCAAATGCCTTCTCGGTATCTAAGCTCACCATTGCTGCTGGCTCACCTCTAGGTCATTCTTGGCAAAACATAGTCAAAGCTTTCATAAGGTGCCCCATCACTCTTCGACCCTTGATTAATCTGACTTTATCTGGATGGATAAGCCCTGGAAGCACCATACTAAACCAGCACCAAAATCTTTACCTTGATTTAATAAAGAGATCAATCGGTAGAAGGCCACCCTTTCCAAGTCGCGCCCAGGATTAGGGAGAAGAAACACCACTGCTCTAGTTGCATATTCACCCAGCTGTGTTTCTGCAACTGCTCCTCCCCCCCCCCCCCCATAGCGAGCAGGGATGGTGTCACCAAGTCCCTTAGTATTTTATAAAATTCAGATCTAGGCCATACAGTCCAGGGGCCTTTGCTGGTGCCAGCTTCGTAATGACCATATGGATTTTCTCCATTTAGTAGAGGCTTTATTCAGCAGGGCTTGCTGTTCGCCGGTAAGGTCAGCCCTTCAAAGAAAGCCTCCCATGCCTGTGTCTCACTGGGTACACCCGGTATATAAATTGAAAGAATTCCTTGAAGCATTGGGCTTTGTCTTTCCCCAAGACTATTCATCGTTCTGCCATAGGCGAGTCACGGTTGTCTTAACTTTGGCGGGCTGGATCAGGTTAGCCAACAGCTTCCCTATTTTATCTCCCCATTTATATAATTTGTATTTATAGATCCCAATGCTCCGCATGGCTTCCTGTTACAAAATTGTTTGAACTTTATTCCTGTACTCTTGCAGCTGCTGTTTTGCTCGATCTGTTCCCTCCCACATGCATTCATTCCATAGCGCCCGAAAATCCCGCTGCTCCTTTTGTAGTGTTTTTCGGCTGCAGTGTATTCTATTATTCATCCCCATAGCACAGCTTTTGCAGCCTCGCAATATATTATAGGGCCTATGTCCCTCACTAGATTCTCTGCTACATATTCTAGCCAATCTAGATAAACCCCTCTCTAGTGTATCAAATTATATCAAAAACAAAAATTCACCATTTAAACCCCACAATTATAAAATTCACAAATTCTTTTTGTTGGAGTATATATACCGAGGGAGGAATGAAACTTATATACATCCACACCTGCTGGTAAACTCCTTTTATTCATAAATAGGTTCACCTTATTTTTATGGCTCGCGTAACTTATCTGAAATTTGGTCGACATTAAAGTTCCAATTGAAATACAATCATCCACACCGTTGCCACTCTCAAAACTTCACACGACATGCACGTTTCGGGAAACCAGTCCCTGTTTCAAGTGCGTATACCAGCTATGTTACTGTGCAACTGTGCAAAACGCTGTCCCGTGGCTCACATGAGTACTCCATTTAAATCCAATTGGCTGAACCATTACACTTCAAAGGAGAACCCACCAATAGAAACAGGGAACATCCAACTTAAGGGGAATCCCAAATCTCATTGGTTGGACTTGACAGACTCAATCTCATGATGTCATCCAACACTCACAGAAGACTGGCCCAATCAATTTCATGATTAAGGCCATTGGGATGCATAGTGTTCAAATTAAATATCCACCGCTGCTCCAACCATTGAAGCCTAAATGTCCTATCTCCTCCACATGGATCAGAAGGAACTTGATCTATGATCATCCAATGCAGATCGTCAAATGTATGGTGGCAGTTCACGCAATGTTCAACTATCGCTGCTGTTAAAAGCTGTTGACGTATCCGAGATACATGTTCCGCTAATCTCCTCTTGATAGGTCAAATCGTCCTGCCCACATATAATAGATCACAGGGACACTGCAAAATGTATACTACATAGGATGATAAACAATTTGTTTTCCACCGACGAGCATACTCATGAGCTGTAGTAGGATGCTGCCACACTAATCCAGAGATCGTCGCTGAATAATAAGTGCAAGCATTACAGGGTTCATGGCCCCGCAAAAGCGGTGACGGATCTATCGGTCTATCCATTGGTGAAGCCGATCTAATTAGATAGTCTTTTAAATTAGTACCCCTGGAAAAAGCAGTCATCAAAGATGTATCAAAACAAGAATGAAGACGTAATATAGACCAGTGGGTGTGAAGAATATGCACCACTTCTGAACTTCTTTCCATATAGGGTAGAACCCCAACTACAGCCTCAGAGGATTTAGAGGTGGGTGTAGAGTAAACTGGATCCAATAACCACTCACGCAGTACATGAAAGGCACGACAATGTTCTATCCACCACTGCAGCAGGATAGCCCCCGTGAAGAAGTCGATCTTTCATTTCCACAGCATGACGTTTAAATTCGTATAGTGAACAACATAATCTGCGCAGCCTAAGAAACTGGCCAAACGGCAGTCTCCTTCGAAGTGGACCTGGATAGAAACTCTGATATAATAACAAACTATTACATTGTACCGATTTTCTAAACAGGGTAGTTTTTAAATTCCCTTCTTCCACATAAAACATCATAACTAAAAACTCTATTCGTTTTGCATCTATTTGTTCAGTGAAACGAATATTAGATTTAAGTGAGTTAAGCCAGATAATAACATTTTTCAGAGATACCAAATCCGATGTCCAAATAAAAAATATATCATCCAAAAATCGTTTCCATAGTATCACATTAGCAAAGTAAGAAGATCCCATTATATATTTGTCTTCTATATCAGCCATATAAAGAGTGGCTATGGAACGTGCCGCTGTCGCCCCCATTGCAATACCAAAAATCTGTTGAAAAAAACACCCCTTCAGACAAAAAATAATTCCGTATCAAAACTAATTCTATAAGTTCCGAAGTGGTGTGTATTCTTCACACCCACTGGTCTATGTTACGTCTTCATTCTTGTTTTGATACATCTTTGATGATTGCTTTTTCCAGGGGTACTAATTTAAAAGACTATCTAATTAGATCGGCTTCACCAATGGATAGACCGATAGATCCGTCACCGCTTTTGCGGGGCCATGAACCCTGTAATGCTTGCACTTATTGTTCAGCAACGATCTCTGGATTAGTGTGGCAGCATCCTACTGCAGCTCATGAGTATGCTCGTCGGTGGAAAACTAATTGTTTATCATCCTATGTAGTATACATTTTGCAGTGTCCCTGTGATCTATTATATGTGGGCAGGACGATTCGCCCTATCAAGAGGAGATTAGCGGAACATGCATCTCGGATACGTCAACAGCTTTTAATAGCACCGATAGTTGAACATTGCGTGAACGGCCACCATATATTTGACGATCTGCATTGCACGATCATAGATCAAGTTCCTTCTGATCCACGCGGAAGAGATAGGATGTTTAAGCTTCATTGGTTGGAACAGCGGTGGATATTTAATTTGAACACTGCATCCCAATGGCCTTAAGCGTGAAATTGATTGGGCCAGTGTTCTGTGAGTGTTGGATGACGACATGAGATTAAGTTTGTCAAGTCCAACCAATTAGATTTGGGATTCCCCTGTAAGTGGGGTGTTCCCTGTTTCTATTGGTGGGTTCTCCTTTGAAGTGTAATGGTTCAGCCAATTGGATTTAAATGGAGGCCTCGTGAGCCGCAGGACGGTGTTTTTGCACAGTTGCAAAGTAACATGGCTGGTATACGCACTTGAAACAGGGACTGGTTTCCTGAAACGTGCATGTCGTGTGAAGTTTTGAGAGTGGCAATGGTGTGGATGATTGTATTTCAATTGGGACTTTAATGTCGACCAAATTTCAGATAAGTTACGCGAGCCATAAAAATAAGGTGAACCTATTTATGAATAAAAGGAGTTTACCAGCAGGTGTGGATGTATATAAGTTTCATTCCTCCCTCGGTATACTCCGACAAAAAGAATTTGTGAATTTTATAATTGTGGGGCTTAACTGGTGAATTTTTGTGTTTGTTATAATTTTACATATTCTACCCAGGCTTTCTGGACAAACCTTTGGAAGTCTGCGCTTTGTGTCCAAACAAGGTTGAGTCTCCAAAGCCTCTCCCCCTCTTGTCTCTGTAGTCTCGATGTTACTTGCACCATCACCTGGTCCAAGATCACCTGTGGGTGGAACTCGGCACTACTAGTGTAGGGAATAGCCACTCTGTGAGGAGCACATAGTCTATTCGACAGTGTACTTTGTGCGGTCCTGAATAATGCATGTATTCTTTATTGATCGGGTGCAGAATCCAAATCAGCACACAAGAGATTACACCCTCCTGTGGCTTGCCCCCTTTGGCACCAGCCTGGTGGTTGACCATCAACAGATGCATCTGCTACCACATTGAAGTCTCTCACTAGCACAACTTGATACTCCGTCTGATCTGCTAGGTGGCCTATTAATTCTGAAAAGAAACTGTTGATATGTGTTGGGGGTGTAAATGCTTCCTAGGACCATTTTTTTCTCACTGCAGCTCCCCCCACGCTAGCACATATCTCCCCTCAGGGTCTCAGATTATTTTATGTAGTTCAAATGGCATCCTCTTCCCCACCAGAATAGCCACTCTCCTCTGCCGAGAATTGTAATGTGAGGCCAACGCTTCCTCCACCCATTGCTTCCAAACTTAGTGTGTTCAAGCTGTGTCAGGTATGTCTCCTGCAAGAATGCGATGTCTGTCCCCAGGTTGTGCAGATAGGTTAATATGTGCTCTTGTTTCACTGAGGAGTGTATGCCACTCTCATTTAATGTTGTGATTTTGATTTCAGCCATTGTCACTCAGTGCATTTAAAGTCATGAGGTTATGTATGTGACATCCGCTGAGGTTGCCCAACTTGACTCCCGTGAGGAGGCTCCCAAGCCTTGGCTCGTGCCCTGTCCCCATTCAACAGTTGTACATTCCAACATCATCTCAGGTAGTATCAAGGTTAGTAGGTTTTTCTTTAAAGCGATATGTCCTTTTCCCCCATTCCTCCCCTGCCGCCCTTCTCCCTCTCCCCCTGTTCAACCCTTATGCCTATAAATTCATTCCCACACTTCCACCAGTCACTCATCAGCCTTTTGTCTATCCTGAACCCACCCTTCTCCCATACAGGCGTTCACACCCACTTCCCGAGCCTCCCTGCACAGTCCAAAATGTTCTCTCTCATTCCACCTCAACCCCAAATACTCCCCAGCATGCTCTCCCTATACAGCCATACACACCGTAGTCATCTCCATCCTTGCACTTCATCCCCTCCTCACCTCCGCCCCCACACGTTTGGTTCTACAACTTTAACTAAATCTGTCAGTGTTCCATCTTATCTCTGTTTCGCTCCGCATCTCTACATCCACGCCAGGCCTCTGATTGTTTTTCGACCCTCTCGCTCTGTAGTTTCTCCGCTACCCCCCTCCATATAAGTCCATCCAGTTGAGCTGGCTTGTCACGGTGTGTCTCCCCCTTAAAGTTTCATTCAGTCTCCCCTTAGGCTTGTAAGGGGGCGCACCATGCTCCAGTTCACCATTGCTGTTGGTTAAGAAAAAGGGGCAAGGGGTCACTTGAAATAAACTGTCTAAATAAAAAGTGGGGGAGGTGGCCAGGGGAGGGCCTCAGGACTTGCAGTTTTTGACATCCATATGCACCCCTCTGAACCAGCTGGGGTGATGCATCTTTCTTCCCCTTTAGTTCTCTGCACCTTTCAGAGGGCTCTCCTTCACAGCGCGTCATTCCTTCCCCCCTTGTGTCAGCCAGTCTAAAAATATGTTCCCTTCTGCTACAAAAGAAGAATTTTCCCCTTGTGCATTACCTTCAGTTTATATGGGAACATCAGTGTGAAGCGCAATCCTTGCTGAAACAATTTAGTACACACTGGTGCGAATTCCCGTCGCTTCATTGCTACCCAACTGGAGTAGTCATTAAAGATTAACAGCTGCTGGTTATCATATTCCCAAGTCTTGAGGCAGCAGAAGGCTTTCAGTGGTTGTTCTTTCTCGGACTGTATTACGTCTCCATTAGTCATCATTTTTAGGGCCGTGCCTATGTGCCCACTCATACCTCCATGCCCCTGCCATTTCCTGCAGGACTAGCTCAGATGGGAGCCACTCTTGGTAGAACTTGTAGAGCTCATCCTCCTATACTTTCTCTGGTAAGCCGATCACCTGGAAGTTATTGTGGCGGGGCCAGTTCTCCTGCTTCTCAAATCTGTCCAGCAACCGAGCTTGCTCACTTTTAAGGTGTTCCACACTGTCTGTTTTCCCTTCTTGCATTGCCATTCTCTGCTCCACTTCTGCCATTCTCTGGAGTTGTTCCTCATATTTTTCCTTTATATCGTCCACTGTGGATTGTAACTTTTTGAGCCGATCCTCCAGCGCTGCGGCTAGATTCCTAGTCCCAGCCAGCGTGGGTTTGTGTGCACTGGAGGCCATCTTTGACTTCCCTCTGCTTTTCAGCTCCTGGTTCTTGTAATGATTTTATGGGGCATGCCCCTCTTTCAGTCTTTCTACTCTGTCCCGACCCTTCGGGGCTTTAGTTTCTTTTTCCGTACCAGGCTGCAGGGCGGTCAAGGGATGGCTTATTAGCAGCTTTTAGACACTCGAGACAGGAGCTCACCGCTCATCATCGGAAGTCAATCAGTTCATGATTTCTGATTAGTAATGTTGATATCTCTTATTAGTTTTGTCTCTTACTGTGCAAGAAGTGTAGTGATACATGTGATATTAAAGAAAAATCTTTAGATTAGGGATTTAGTTTTTCCAAGTAACAAATAATGAGTGATACATTTTAATTCTGCCATGTAAGTTAAGTAATTAAACCAAAGTGTGTATTATGTGTATTATGTTTTCTTTTTATGTTAGAAGATTAATTAAAAATCCAGATGTACATTACACCCATGAAAGTGCAAGAGATTAAAGTAGTAATGTCCCAGACTATTTTACAGCCACCTGCAAGAGTCTATTGAATTTTAAATTCTCATGCTGTGTGTTTATTATGAAATGACCCATGCAAAATTTATGTTAAGGAAATATGCAGCAAATGTCCTGTTACAAGTGGAATAGGTAAAACAAATGCCAAGACTGATTAACTAAAGTAGTATTACTGATTGAGATAGATTCAAGATGTAAATACATTTCCCTGTTCAAGAGATTAATCGATCCTTTATTATGCTGTTTTTTTTGCTGAATAAAGTGTCAAGAGAGGCTGTAAATGACAATAAAATTTCTAATTGGTTTAGATTCTGTTTTTGAAAAATTCTTGAGCACAATTCTGTTTATGTATTGACCTAACTATTTGTTCCTTTGTGTCCTGATTTCCCTCCTTTGTGAGCTGAGATGTCTGTTAATCAGATAGCGATTATTACTGACAATATTCAAAGTAATGTGAGTCAAACCATTGCCTAAGATAAGAGAGCTTTCCTAAGAAATTTTAGTAACGAATTGAAATGAGTTTAATTTCATTGCCATAAACTGCCAGTTATGTTTTGATGTTTGTTACCCCTTAAGTAATAAGATTAATTATACTTTGTATATTGTCACGGTTGGAGAATAAATTACAAACATAATTAGTGATAGGCATATGTAAGTTTTGCACTTGATAAGGGAGGTGTGTCTATTAGGCCACATGCTAACTTTAATTTGACAGATAAAGAGAATAAATTAAGAAATGTAGTTGCAAAATAGAAACATAAGTTGTAATAATTTAGTGCTAGCAGTAGATGTATTGTAATTAGCATTAGATTAGATAAGATAATTTTGTTGAACAATTCTGTATTGCCATTAGCAGTGGTGCTTATTTGCAATTGTGAGGATTCAGGGGAATGTTGTAGTGGTGAGCTGTGGTTTTGCAAATTGTTTTATGCACTGAATCCTATGGGCCTGAAGATGACTACTGTGAATGAAAGGAAGTCGGCAATGCTACTGAAAGCTGGATAAAAGCAAAAATCAGCGATTCCGGCACTGCTACAGAAAGATATATATGCAGCCATAAAGCTGGGTGTGGACAGTTACTGACACTCTGTCGAAGATGTGCATAGTGCAGCCCAGAGTGAAAAAGAGAATGCTGCTGGAGAACTTGCAGTTATGACCAGTGTCGTGATGTGAATATGGGTACAAACTTATGAACTACTGAAAGATCTATGTATAGCCGATTGCCACTGCTAGAAATTGTGCTTGCAAGAATAATTGGTAGAGCCTTACTCTCTGTACACATTTTACTGAGACCTAGCAAGGACAAACAGTGTAATATAACTTTGGTTAATTTGCAGAATAATTGAAATCCTTTTTCTATATTGTCAAATGAATTATATATGTGTATATATCTATATCTATCTATCAGGTTTCTTCCAACCAACAAGATGAAGTTCACCCATGGACCAGATGTGCCTAGGCCTCTGAAGCGAAGTGAAGTGGAAGGTGTTCCCCACTGTGGCACTACATGTAAAAAAATAATATTAAAGCTATAGAATTACAGGGTTTAAAAGGGAGAGAGGAGGCGCTGTGGGTTAAACTAGAAAGAGAAATCCATTTGCATTGGCATGATATACAGACCACCTCACAGGGAGAAGAAGGGGACAGAGATTTAATAGAAGACATACGCAGCATTGCCAGGAAAGTGAAGTGATATACTGATTGGTGATTTCAATATGCTGGATGTTGATTGGCACATCCGAATTGCGTTGTCATCTAGAAGTAAGGAGATCCTAGATTCTCTACAGGGAGAGCTATTCAGGAAACTGGTAACAGACCACCACGTGATGGGACCATACTGGACTTGGTGCTTACCAATGGTGAAAGGTGTCTGATGTTATAGTGGGAGATCATCTTGCATCCAGTGATCAACAGATGGTGTGGTTCAGTATTAGGATTAGGGCTGATAAAATCAATTCAAAAGTGAGGGTCTTAGATTTTAGGAAAACTAACTTTGCCAACATGGGCCAATACCTCAAGGAGTCATTAGTGGGATGGGAACAGCTAGGGGATGTAGAAAAACAGTGGGCAAAACTCAAAAGGGATATTTTAAGGGCAACCAACCTTTTCGTTAGAAAGCTAAAGAAAGGTAGAAGGAAAAGGAGTCCACTGTGGTTCTCAAAAAAAAGTAGCTCAAAAGGTGAAGAAAAAGAGGGCCTTCATGAAATACAAGAGATAGAAACATAGAAATATGACGACAGAAAAAGACCACATGGCCTGTCTAGTCTGTCCTTCCATATCAACTACAGCAGTCCCCTTTTTACCTTTAGAGATCCTCTGTGTTTGTCCCATGCTTTTTTGAATTCAGTTACTGTCCTCATCTCTACCACCTCCACTGGGAGATTATTCCATGGATCCACTATTTTTTCCGTAAAGAAATATTTCCGCATATCACTCCTGAATCCATCCCCCCTTCACCCTCATCCCATGTCCCCCTCGTAGCAGAACTTGCTAGAGGCTATCTCCCTGAACATTTATGCCACGGAGGTATTTAAACATCTCAATCATATCACCTCTATCCCGTCTTTCCTCTAAGGTGTACATATTAAGATCCTTAAGTCTGTCCTCATATGCTTTATAATGAAGACCACTAACCATTTTAGTAGCCACCCTCTGCACCGACTCCATCCTGTTCTCATCCTTTTGAAGGTGCAGTCTCCAGAATTGCACAGTATACTCCAAATGAGGTCGCACCAAAGACTTATACAGAGGCACTATCATCTCCTTTATTCTGCTAGCCATTCGTATGCACCCAAGCATCCTTCTAGCTTTTGCCGTCGCCTTTTCTATGTGTTTAGCTACTTTAAGATCATCAGAGACAACCACGCCTAAGTCCCGCTCTTCTTTAGTGGACAAAAGTACTTCACCCCCTATACTATATTGCTCCCTTGGATTGTTGAAGCCCAAATGCATGACCTTACATTTTTTAACATTAAATCCCAGCTGCCAAATTCTAGACCATTCTTCAAGCTTAGCTAGATCCCTCCTCATGTTATCTACACCTTCCTGGGTGTCTACTCTATTGCAGATTTTGGTATCATCTGCAAAGAGGCAAACCTTACCCGACAGCTCTTCCGCTATATCACTAACAAAGATGTTAAAAAGAATTGGACCAAGGACAGATCCCTGGAGCACACCACTGGTAACTTCCTTCTCAGATTGAGCTCCATTTACCTGTACTCTGTCGCCTCCATCCCAACCAATTTCTAACCCAAGCAGTAACTTGAGGGTCCATCCCTAGAGTGCTCAGTTTGTTTATAAGTCGTCTGTGAGGAACAGTGTCAAAGGCTTTACTGAAATCCAAATACACCACATCTAGGGCTCTCCCTCAGTCCAACTCCCTGGTCACCCAGTCAAAGAAATCAATCAGATTTGTCTGACAAGTTCTGCCTCTGGTGAATCCATGAAATGTGCGGAAATATTTCTTTATAGAAAGAGTGGTTGATGCGTGGAATAGTCTCCCAGTGGAGATGGTAGAGATGAGGACAGTACATGAATCCAAAAAAGCATGGGACAAACACAGAGGATCTCTAAAGGAAGAGGGAACAAATATAGTAGTTGATATGGAAAAGCAGACTAGATAAGGCTATGTGGTCTTTTTCTGCCATCATGTTTCTAAGATATATTTTATTTATTCATTTATTTATTTATCTATATATTTTCTATTTATCTATTTATTTTGGACATGGTGTGATGAAGAAGCCCCATTCTCTACCTTAAAAGCACAAGATTCACGGCATTTTAGTCCTGAAGCTGACAGGCAAGCAGGCCCTGTGAGCAGCTGTTGTCAGGGACAACAGAAACAAACGCAGCCACGAGGTCTGAAAAAACACTCAGCTGAGAAACATTCCCTAGTTCCTGATAGCGTGCACCTGAGAAGGGGAAGAGCTTACAGCCCTTATAAGGACAGTGCAGGGAACACAGGGTTAGAGCAGCGTGAACTAGCAGGACAGCGAGAACTGTTAGAGCAAAGTGAGCAAAGAGAACAGGCTGTCTTACCTGAAGCAGCTGGCTGAGAGGAAGCAGGAGGAGTTTCCTACTTTGACCCAGGAAGTGAGTCAGAGATAGAGCCAGGAAGAATTCACCCGAGTAACTACCCAGAGTCCTACAGGAAGAAGCAGCTAGCAAGAGCAGAGAACAGGTGTGAATGTTCTGCTGATTGCAAACACTTTGGAGCACGGAGGCAACGTCCCAGCCGGAGTGAGTGGATGCCAAAAGCAAAACTGTATGTATCAGGAAACTGACCTGGGGAATGATTATAGTGGGAAGTTAAGTTGTGAATGAGAGAAATTCCTACAGTGTGAATGCAGAGCAGCCTCATGCAGGAAATCCAAGGTGGGGGCAGGGCTGTAACTCCCAGCCGAGGGATTTGAGCAGAGAGCTGAGCAAAGAGCAATTGAAACCTCCAGAGAAAGAAAGATATTACACAGAGGACGTGTGCATGTCTGAAGATGACCTTATAGAAGTTCCTAAGCCTCAGAGAAAACCCCGCAGGCTAAAACCTGATATTAAGAGGGGAGAAGGACATTATCTATCCCAACCTGAGGATAGAACTAATAAGCTCTCCAGGGGTGGAACCTCCTATAGGAAGGGAGTTTATAAGAACCCTGAGTGGTGGCTTCCCTCTCTCCCAGACACAAGAGGCTACGAGAGCAGTTATTCTAGCCATAGAGCGAGTGCAGCTGAGAGACACTGTGACGGCACGGCACAGGGGAACTTACAAGCATATTTTAATAAGGAGAGTTCTGAATGCGTGCAAGAACCTTGACACACTCAGTGAGTGTTCTTCTAACAGTGACCCAATGGACTGCACACTGATTTTGTCAGATAAAATAATGTCTTTGTGCTAGTCAGAGCTGAGCATAGTGTGAAAGGAAAACACTAAAACTACTGAATGCTGGTTTCCACACAGTGAGACTGTGTGCTGAAGTTGAATGCCTAACTTTATACTTTACTTTGAAGCAAGAAGAAATTGTTCTAATGTTCCTTTATGTTTTTGCCAGAAAGCATAGCTCATTTCTTTTGAGTACTTGTGTTCTGTTTATTTTGAATAATCCGACCACGGGAGGGGAATAAATCCTTTTTGCCTTCAACCACTCGTGTCGTGCAACTACATTCTTTGCCATCAGACACAGGCCTGCTAGCCAGGAGGCAGTCTGCCCACCTGGTGGTGACAATGGACATTGATGTTTTATAGTGATTCTTTACAGCAGCGGTTCTCACAGGACTTAGCAGGGGTCGCCTCATTCCGTCAAGTTAAAAAAAAAAAAAATAAATAAAAAAGTGCACAAGTTGCTGCTGCTGCCAAGTCCGCTTCTCAGCAGCGGCAAACTCACCATCTCCAATCTTCTGCAGCCGCGGCTCCCTGCCTTTTAGGGAACCGCGGCTGTGCCTGTGAAAACGTTGTGGAGCCTTTCCATCTCTCAACGGGCTCCGTGCAGCATTGGAGGCGGGACAATGCTGCACGGAGCCCGTTGAGAGACAGGAAGGCTTTGCGATGGCTTCACAGGTACAGCTGCGGTTCCCTAAGAGACAGGGAACCGCGGCTGCAGAAGAACAGGGCAGTAGCAGGCAGACATAGGGAGAGGGGAGGAGTGGGGCAGGGAACCTGCAACGGGGCTGACATGGACAGAGGGGGGGCTGACATGGAGGGATGGAGGGAGGGATGGATAGGGGGCTGACATGGCGGGATGGATTGGGGCTGACATGGACAAACGGTAGAGACGGGGACATACTGGACAGACGGGATAAATGCTGGACAGAGGGGAGAGACAGTGTGGGTTAGGATTATAATGGGCTGATGGGGGAGCTAGCACTGCTAATGGGCAGATCGGGGGGGGCTAGGACTGGCAATGGGTTGATTAGGGAAGGCTAGGACTGGGAATGGACTGATCAAGGAGGGGGGTTTGGAACTAGTAATGGGTTGATATGGGGGTAGGACTGGTAATGGACTGATGGGGGGGCTAGCATTGGAAATGAGCTGATCGGGGAGGTTAGGACTGGAAATGGGCTGATTGGGGGGGGTAGGACTGGTAATGAGCTGATTAGGGGAGGCTAGGACTGGTAATGGGGGGTGGGGTAGGACTGGTAATGGACTGATGGGAGGCTAGCATTGAAAATGAGCTGATCGGGGGGGGGCTATGAATGGAAATGGGTTAGTGGAGGCTAGCACTGGTAATGGGGTTGAAGGGGGACTAGCACTGGAAGTGAGCTGATTTTGGGGGGCTTCGTCTGGGAATGGGCTGATGGTGGGGAGGGGAGGATAGAGCTGCTGGCCCTGGAAGAAAACTGGGGGCTAAGGCTACAAATGGGCTGATACAAGGGGATGGGAGAATGGAACTGGAAGGGAGTGGATCTGAGAGGGGTATTTGTATTAGAAGGGACTGGTCAGTGGGGAAGGAGGGGGGACTGGAAGGGAATGGACACCAGTGGCAGTCATGGGAATGCAAGTTGACCACAAAATCATAATAATTTTTAAATCAAATATTGTTACTTGTTGTTGTGATTAATTATTGTGGCTTAAATAAGTAAATTTTATAAATAAAAACATATTGCAAAGGCCTATAATATATTAATAATTCAACAAATGATTACAGTGACAATGTGTTAACGGTAAAGGAAGAGAGACACATTTGATTTTATCATTGGGGGTCATCACAAGTTAACCAATGGTAAAAGGGGTCACGGTACAAAAAAGGTTGAGAACCACTGCTTTACAGAATCGGGGGGGGGGGGGGGGACGACTGTTGAGAGGGACTTGAAATGGGTTACCAGAACCTCTGAAAGGTTAATATGGAGAATGACTTAGAATTTGATTAAAGCCTTAAGCCTGGCACTTTGGAATTCACTAGCAGCCTGGAGAAATATGTGTACCCAAAACCAAGGCCATGTTTAGCAGGATGGGACAATGTTTCTGTTTCTCCTAATTCAGCTGAGCAATATGTCTGTGCTTACTTTGATCTATAGCATTACTTGTAACATGTAGAAAAACAAAAGTGATGCTGAAGCTTGACGTAGAGCTGAATTTGTACCATGCAGCAGTTTTCTTTCAGTAAATGAGATGCTCTGGCCTAATGAGGATGAGGGGATTTACAGGAACTGCGCATGTTTGCAGGACTGTGGGCCTCCTCCTCTTAAGGCCTTAGTTAGTACTGTGTTTAAGATAATTCTCCATGTTTTGTTTTGTTTTTCTATTCCTCCTTATTTGCATTTGAATTTAAAGAATTGAATCCAAAGAACTGAGGTCATTTATTTGGTGGCCCGGTCAGAAGTAGGACATTGGTAAAGAGATGTCTTTCCTTCGCTTACAATCTAGTCAAGACAGACAGCCCTACATTCAAGACAGAGAACTCATCTGGAGACTAGGATATATCTAGGGGACTGGTAGGGAAACACATAGGAGGTGAACAGACCAGGGGATCAGGATCCAAAAGCAGTCTCAAAGAAGTGAGTTTTTAGCCTTAATTTGAACAGGACCACAGATGGACCCTGGCGTACCGACTCAGATAATTTTTTTCTAGGCATAAGGAGTAGCATGGTAGAAAGATCGAAATCTGGAGTTGACAGTTGAAGAGAAGGGCACAGATAGAAGGGATCTTCCAGAATAGTGGAGTTCCCAAGGAAGGATGTAGGGAGAGATAAGAGAGGAAAGGTAATGAGGAGCAGCTGAATGAAGGCACTTATAGTCAGTAGTAGAAGTTTGAACTGGATGTGGAAATGGATAGGGAGCCAATGAAGTGACTTGAGAAGAGGGGTGACATGAGAATAGCAACACTGGCTGAAGACTAGCCGTGTAGCTGAGATTTGAACAGATTGAAGTGGGGAGAGAGAATTCAGAGGAAGACCATCAAAGAGGAGGTTGCATTTCAATTTGATCTAATCCCACATATGTAACACAGGAAACCTATCTTGTATAAATGTACATATGTAAATGATTTCCCCCATAACTAAGAAATGTTAACCCTGTGTGATCTACTTCTCTACCAATCTGTATGTAAACAAAAATTGTACCTGCCCTGATTCGGCAGTTTCTCAATGTAATCCTACCCGCTTCTGATCGCTGGAAGGAGCGGGATACAAATACTTGCTAAATAAATAAATAAATAGTCTAGACAGGAGGTGACTAGAGAATGGATAAGGGTCTAGTAGTGTGTTCAGAAATGAAGGGATTGAATTTTGTCAGTGTTAGAGAAAGAAGCAACAGGTTTAGCTATCTGTTTGAATGTGTGTGGAGAAGGAGAGGGAGGTGTCAAAGATGACCCCAAGGTTGCAAGCCGATGAAATAGGGAGAAGTAGAATGTTATCCACAGAAATAGAGAAGGGAGGAAGAGGGGAGGTGGGCTTAAGGGGAAAGATTAAGAGCTCAGTTTTCGCCATGTTCAGTTTCAGATGGCAGTAAGACAAGCAAGCACTACTGTCAGATATGCAGGCAGAGATCCAGGTCTGGATTCCTGGAGATATTTCACCTGCAGAGAAGTGGATCTAAGCATCATCAGCGTAGAAATGGTACTGATAACAATGGGAGATGAGTGTACCAAGGGACTGTAGAGAGAGAAAAGGAGATGTCCTAAGACCTGAATTCTAATTCTCACCTTACTTTCTAAGAAAGGTTCAAGCTATGCTTTCTTATGCTGCAGAGAACAATAAAGAATATATGAACTAATAGAGTGCTAACTGCAGTATATGTAGATGTGGACCTCAATTTAAAACAACAAAACAGCCAAAGTATTTATTTATTTATTTAATTAAAAGCTCTTATATATCGCTAATCTGTACAGAACATTCAAAACTGTTTAGAAGCACATAAATGAACATGGATCTAATGAATACAGGACCAATGCTACCCGGTAAGCATGGTAAGCATGGCAGGGGGGGTGTGGATGTACAGGGGCACCAAACCTGCTGCTGCATTGACAGAGTAAACGTCAGCGTTGGTGAGAATCCTCAACCGTTCTCAACCAGTGTGTCATGGGACTAGTGAGGGCAGGTCAGCAGGAGCAGCACAAAGTCTGGCGGAAGATGATGTGGCCCTAAAAATAGCGCATTTTCCTTCCCTTTAAACAAAGCTCCACTCCTTTGCAGGGTCACAGTGGCAGGAGGCACTTAATGTATGATTTAAGTTCCGGTGCATGGAGACACAGGAAGTGAAATTGTATTAAGTTCTACCTGCTGCTTCGACTCTGAGGAGGGCAGCTTTGTTTAAAGCGAACGAAAAGGCCACAGCTTTTATGGCTGTATCTTCTTCTGCCTAAGAGAAAGCAGATGAGGTATGGAGAGGGGATTGAAACATAGGTGTCGGAATGGGGTGGCTCACAGGTCCATGGCTCCATCAAAAGTTTGAACCAGCACCGCTGCCGCACTACACAAACTTGCAGAGTTCGAATCTGGGCAATCTCCATCTATCTGAATGTAAATGGTAATCAACCGGCAGCAGGAAGTTATAAGACCTATATATTTTGAAATGTTTAGCCAAATTGTATTTTATTGCTTTGAGCTAGTTTTTGACCATTACCTTTTATGCTCTGTGACTTTGATTTTTGTGTTATAAAGGATATGAATTATTTTGAGGCTTTCTTAATTTGTATTGGTTGTCAAGTTGATTTTATAAGGTACTCTAGGGTACCATATAAGTAGGGCTGTAGCTACTTCTGTTTGTTTGTTGCATCTACAGAAGCCCCCTGTTCTTGCTTCCTCTTTATGGTTCACAAGGTTCTTCATACCAGAACTCCTCTCTGTCTCCATGACCTCATTCACTTATACTCCCCGCACTGTGTACTACGTTCCTTTCACGCCAGCCGCCTTTACCTTCACCCTGCCTCCCATGCTAGACTGGAAACTACTCGCCACGCCGCCTTTTACTTCCTTGGCCCCTCCCTTTGGAATGCCCTACCTCAGACCTCTGCCTTGAATCATCCCTTCCCAAATTCAAGACACTCCTCAAAACGTTTCTTTTCCACAAAGCGTTTGACGTGCCTCCCTCTGACTTATCTCCCTGGCTTATTTTGACTGTCCTCCCTTAGCTTATCCTTCTGCTTTCCTGAATGAATGGCTCTCCTTTTCTATCTAAATTTATGGTGGTCCCCTCCTTTTCCGCTTTCTTTGTTTTATTGTAAACCACTTAGATGCATTTGTTTACAGTCATCAATCAAATGAAATAAACATAAACATACCACCATTTTATACATGATGTTAAGAGCTACAGCGACATGGCCATTTTGGCATGTTGAATCTCTGAACCTAAGTTCCTACATATAAGAACAAATCTAAGGTGTCAGTCACTGGCCCAAATATAGTCACTGCTAGCTCAGGGTGGAGAGGATTTGAAGCTGTTCATCATATCTGTTTGTCTTGAAAAGACTATAAGCCAAGCAGGGACTTTCTCTTATGTGTATATTTACAGTGCTGCGTCTGTCTAGTAGTGCTGTAGAAATTAGTAGTGCTAGTAATAGTCATGACCCAGAGGCCTAGAGAATCTGTAGGTGATACAGCCCAGAATTTCCTTCTGCTGCTAGACTACATAGATGGGAAGAGGATGGCAGGAGGAAATGGGGGAGGACAAAATGTGTTTAAAATAAGCAAATCACAAATGAATAGATGAAACAACAAAAGAAAATGTTACAAGGGAAACTTTTTTTCTCTGGATGCCAAAAAATTTAGAATGTGTCTAATTTTTCTCAACAGTTTTCTACTACTGGTAATATTATAGGTATATTTATCGCCTCCACAGAGGACGTCATGAATGTTCATTCTGCAGATAGTGGATGAATAATATAAAGCATTACATCCATTTTCTCAGTAACTTTGATATTTTTCATTTGAATAGGCAAATAGAGATGCAGTAATCAGTCGAGCCCCTGACCAGAAGGATGACCGAACAGTCAGCCTCCAGAATGCTTCTGAAGTGTATAATCTTATGAGCATCACCATGGGCATAAGAGGACAGTATGCCCTGCTTTCTGAGGTAGGTGAATCCTGTTTTCAGCTGAAGCCTCACTTCTCTGGTACTTACGAAAACCATAGAAATAAATTTTGACAAGTTGTTGGTAATACCTTCTCTCTGAGGACCAACTGGATTAAATAGCCACACCGTGGGTGGTGGCAAAGACAAAACATTTCTTACAAAGCTCTGAAAAAGTCTAGAAGACTTTCCTAGCATACACAGAACTCTGCCCAGCTACTGCTGCATGTGGACCTTCAATCCTTCATCAGTACTGAAGGACCCAAGTGTCTAGTCAAACAGTGATGATGATTTTCTAGCACCAAGGAACCAAATATCAACATCGTAAACAGGGCCAAAAAAGAGAACCTTCCTCTTCCCACTCAGTACCTGAGAGGAGTTGCTCAGTTTGGCCTTTAAGAGGCTCTGCACTAAGCATCAGGCAGAGGGTCTGAGACATCTGCATAAGTCTTCATCAGTGCAGGATTCCAACAAAAGGGAGATTATGGCTTCTGCTGACTGTCCTTTCATGCAGCTCCTTTGAAGGTGAGGTGGATCTCCTGTGCTAAGACAGTCTCGGAGGTTTTTAATGATCTATACCAAATTATTTGTACTTTAGGCTTGGTTACTCAATAGGTTGTTTCTTTCCTACTTAAACACCTCCAGTTTTGGTCTCACCGATTTTTGAGAAGAAGTTGGTTAGGAAGCTACCAGAAATTATCTTTTGATATCTCAGATGTATAGTGATGATGTCATTGAGTACCACTTGTGTCATCAAATACACTCTCAAAATGTCTAGAAGCTCCAAGACACACTCCTTGGTGCTCCCAGGGTCATAGGCTTGAACTCTGGATTCATTTGGAAGAAAGGTTTTTCAGATTTTGCTTCCTGTGTGGCAACTCTACATAGGCGTGTTCTTATAGGACATCATGTGCATCCTGCATGATATACCCCAGTTCCTTCCTCCAGAGAAACTCAAATACTATTGTTCCCTATTAAGCCACGTCAAAGATTGCTTGAAGTACATGGTCCGGGCATCCTATGATATTTTTGATATGGTGTCCAAAGCTTCTGCTATCAGTATTGGTGCCTGGAGACTCTCATGGTTTCAGGTTTCTTTTTTTTTATTTTATATTTATTAATTTACAATTTACAGCAAAATCAAATGCTTACAGAAATGAGCCAAAGAGAACAAATGTAAACACAGGAAAAGAAACGTTTTTAGGAATAAACAGCTCACTAGTCCATAATAATCAGGGAAGCGTGATCACATAATGGAGATGCATTTAAATATAATTACAGAGGGAAAACAATGGCAGCATACAGGCCCACCCAAGCCCAAATCCAAGGGGGTAGAAGAAGTCACTACGGTTCTAGCCGAGATAAAAGCAGTTAAGTGCATTGGTTCAAAAACCAAACTTATTGCCCTGATAGATAACTAAACATTTACAAGGGTAGCGAAGTCGAAAACTGGCCCCCAACTGCAAAACCTGAGGTCAGAACAATAAGAACTGCTTCCTTTGCCTCTGGGTATTCCTGGCAACAACTGGAAACATCCGTATCTTAAAGTTCATAAACGGAACATCTCTATATTTGAAAAAAAATTTTTAAAAGCCAGTCTCAATCAGAATCCAGAGCTAATTGTACTATCGGAGTAGCTGTCTGCACACTTTCCACCAAATATTGTTCAAGGATATCAGTAATGTTCAATAAGTTCATACCAGAAGCCTGAGCACCATCTGAGGAAACTTTACCAGAGGGAATATAGAATATACTAGCAATAGAATATACTAGCAATGGGTGACACTGACTGCTCTGGGACTTTCAAATTCTCCACCAAATATTTCTTGAACATCTCATAAGGGGAAACTGTAGCAGACTTTGGAAAATTCAAGAGACAAAGATTCCTGCGATGAGCCGCATTCTCCAGGTTTTCCATTCTCAGCTGCATAACCAAAAGTTATTTTTCACAAGGGCTGCATTCTGCAACCCTAGAACCTTAATTTTGACTCCTGTGCTACAGATCTCTCTTCCAAAGATTTAACATCTGAACAGTGCATCAAATCAGCAGAGAACTGCGTTGTATGTTGAGCCAAACTCTGTGAGAGAAGATTTAAACGAAGTTTGGAGACCTTGAATGGCTTCTCAATCAATAAATTAATTTCTACCGGTTGACCAGTCATTGTCCCAGAGGAGATAGATCCCATTGGAACCATAGAACCTGCACAACCGGGTTCACTTCCAGAGCTCCACCTTCGAACTCCTCTGCCACACTCCTTACTCCTTCTGGAGTCGAAGCGTCAGAGCTGGCGTCCCTAGAGCCATTTACTGTAGCCAACATAGAACTCACTGCTGACACCTCAGCAAACATCCTCCGTCCGGGAGATAGCAAAATGACCTCTGAGGAGCTCGAGGAAATCTGTGTTCCAGCTGCAGGCTCCAGCAAGGCATATATGGAGGTAACCAGTGAGGGAGTCTCCTTAACTAGAAAGGAGGTGATAGGAGGCTGAATAGGCGTAGATGTTCCATTGGGCCCTGGGCCCAAAGTCTTGGCTAGGCAACCCTGGTTTTTGCCTTCCACTTGCCCATAATCAGGCGAGCACTCCTCAAAATGCCTGCAGGCTCATTTGGCCGCCATCTTGCCACGCCCCTCCATGGCTTCAGGTTTCAGACACTCCCTCCTCCCCTTGGAGTTCAATTCTTCTCAGCTCCTGATAGGACTGAGGGTACTATGGCACCATGGTGGCAAGTGGGAAGGTGCACATGTGTAATTAAGTTTCCAAAAGCTTCTAAGGGGAGCTGGAAAAACTCCTATATGAAGCTCTTTTGGATGATGGCCCTGATATATGTGGACTTCTTCTCACTACAGAGAACAGCTGCTACAGGTGAATATCTACACTTTCTGTTAGAATGTGGTCCTGAAAAACAATATTGCTATTCTTTTTGGTCTTAATTTAATCCTGAAACAGAATTATAATTCTGACATGGTTTATTTTGTATTGACTATGAAAGGCCAAGAAGAGATTGACTGGATTAGGTTGGTGGAGTTAGGAGAGGGGACAGTCTGCATACATTTCAATGTATCTGCGTGTTTGCATTTGCCAACTGCAGCCATCAAGATAAATAAGAACATAAGAAATGCCATACTAGGTCAGACCAAGGTCCATCAAGCCAAGTATCCAGTTTCCAACAGTGGCCAATCCAGATCACAAGTACCTGGCAGTTCCTAAAAAGGTACACAGGTTCCACAATCCTTGTCCCAGGTAAGCAGTGGTTTTCCCTGGTCTTCTTTTAATGGCTTTTGCCCCTTTCCTCAAAGAATTTGTCCAAACCTTTCTTAAACCCAGCTACACTAGTAGCTTTTACTACATCATTTGGTAACAAATTTCAGAGTTTGATTACGCATTGAGTGGAAAAATTTCAACTATTAGTCTTAAATGGGTTAAATTGTAGCTTCATTGCATCTCCCCTAGTCTTTCTACTTTTCGATGGCATAAACAACTGATGTACGTTTTACCCGTTACACTCTATTCATTAATTTATAGATCTCTATCATATCTCCCCTCCAGGAGCGGCCCAAGGGGGTACGGGGCCATGTGCGGAGACTCAGTGCGGGGCCTCATTTGCATAAGGTGCTTCATTTGCATAACAATTTGCATAATGTTACCATACACTAACTTTTAGTAAACATGCCTCTTAATGAGTGTATGGATAAAGAAAGACTAAAAGATTTCTACATTACTATAATCGTGTGTCAACCTCCAGGCACATTAGGAACTACTACAAACACTGCCCATTTAGAACCCATAGCAAACCCGCTGTATCCTAACAGCACTACCAGGACTCACAAAGCACCATACCCTACCTATCAAAAGGCAACACTGCAAATATTAAATCAATACATTTCAGAGAATAACAATACATGACCTACTGGGGAAAGAGAACAAGTGGCAATGTCAAATAGGAATTACATAAACAGAATTCCTCAGCTCAGTTACACATGCAGAACATAGACCATCACCAAACAAGGAATCACAATTTAGAAACAGGAAGACAGTAATTAAACTGGGAACCCTAAAAGCCAAACTTGGAATGTACAACACTGTGGAAATAAAACTATAAATTAATTTCCGCTTGTACTAAACAAAGTGCAGACGTTAATGAAGCACATTTCCTAGAGCTGAGATATTCCAGTTAATAAATTCAAAATAAAGAGATTTTTCTACCTTTTTGTGCATTTTTTTTCAGTTGCAATTGCTCCAGCTACTTTCTTCTGGTTTCTTCGTGTCTTCTGCTAACTCTCCATCGTCTGCTGTCCATTTGTCCTTTCTTCTCTCTTCTAGTTTTTTTTCCATCCTCTCTCTACATCTGCTTTAACATACTAATCTTTCTCCTTTTGCTCTTTCCTCATTCCTATTTCATCCACTCAAATTTTACCCCTCCATCCTCAATCCCCACTTACTCTCCCAATATCCGGCCAATTGTAGATTTGTCTTCCCTCCCACACAAAATATTTTTTCCCTCTCCATTTCACTCTCCCAGCCCCATCCCATTCTAATCCTCCCCCAACATCAGCTCCCTTCTAGTTCCAGCCCCACCCAGCATCCGCTCCCTTCTAGTCCTTGCATCAGCCCATTTCCAGTCCTAGCCCCCCATCAGCCCATTTCCAATCCTATCCTAGCCCCACCATCAGCCCATTTCCAGTCCTATCTCCCCCATCCATTTCCAGTCCTATCCGAGTCCCTCCATCAGCTCATTTCCAATCCCAGCCCCCATCAGCCCATTTCTAGTCCTTTCCTAGCCCCACCATCAGCCCATGTCAAATCCTAGCTCCCCTCCACTCAGCCCATTTCCAATCCAAGCCCCCCATGAGCCTACTTCCAGTTCTAGCCCCTCCATGAGTCCATTTCAATTCAAGCCCCCACTACAGTCCATTTCCAATCTTAGCACCCCCCAACGGCCCTTTTCCAAACCTATCCTAGCCCCTCCGTCAGCCCATTTCCTGTCCTAGCCCCCCTTCCACTCAGCCCATTTCCAATCCAAGCCCCCATGAGCTTACTTTCAGTTCTAGCTCCTAGATGTCCATTTCAATTCAAGCCCCCACTACAGCCCATTTCCAATCTTAGCACCCCCAACAGCCCATTTCCAAACCTATCCTAGCCCCTCCATCAGCCCATTTCCAGTCCTAACTCCCTCCCCTCACAGCCCATTTCCATTCCAAGCCCCCTCCCCATCAGCTATTTGCAGTTTAAGCCCCCCTTCCACTCAGCCCATTTCCACTCCAAGCCCCCGTCCCCATCAGCTATTTGCAGTTCAAGCCCCCCTTCCACTCAGCCCATTTCCAGTCCTAGCAACCCCCCCATATCCCATTACATTGACTGATGACTTTAATGCTTTTTAAACATTTTTAGACTTATAGCTTACTTGAGATAAGGTTTGCCTGTTTGCTTCACTGTTAATTATTTCCTCTACTAATATTTTCCTTATCTGACAGCTCACTGTCTTCTATGACTTTTACTTATCCATAATTTTTTTCATTTTATCTATTTTATTTTATTTCTTTTATTTTATCTTTATTCACTCTTTATTATCCCTCTTCAATCATTTCTTATGGACTACAACATTCTCTGTTCCTTTTTCTGATCCTCCCTATTCTTTTTCCCTCATTCCCCCAACCCAATACCTCTACTCTCTCTTATCCTCTCTCCACCTTCCCTGTTTCCTCCCCCATCTTATCATCCACCCTTTCCTTAGCTCTTAAGCGTCACCACATTCTTCCTCTCATTCATCCCTCTCCTTCCTCTCTAAAACAACCTCATCCTCGTTTCTGCTATGCTGCCTCCTCTCTCCCTTGCTTGCTCTCTTCTTCTTCTGGTGACGTTAATCCCAACCCTGCCCCCACCCCCTTCATTTTTCTCTCACTCCCATATTAGCTCCTCTCTCCACCACCCCAATCTCACCCATATCCCTCTCCTTTCCCCCTCCTCTCTCCCCTTCTCATGTGCCTTATGGAATGCTCATTCCATTTCTAACAAACTTCCCTTTACCAATGATCTCTTTATCTCTCGTGCTTTCCATCTTCTTGCTATTACTGAAACTTGGTTCTTCTCCGATGATATTGCTGCAGTTGCTGCCCTCTCTCGTGATGGCCACCAGTTCTTCCACACTCCTCATGCCAATGGCCGCAGTGGTGGTGTTGGGTTTCTACTTTCTCCTTCTCATCAATTTCACCCACTCCTTCTACCTCAGTCCCATTACTTTCCCTCCTTTGAAGTCCACTCCATCCGTCTTTTTAATCTCCTTCCGCTCCGGATCACTGTTATCTATAGACCCCCTTATAAGTCCATTTCTATCTTCCTCACTGATTTTGATTCTTGACTCTTGACTCTCCTTATTCCTGGATTCTTCCTCCCCATCCCTTATTCTTGGTGACTTTAATTTTCATATTGATAACCCTTCTGACCACTGTGCATCTAAGCTTGTTTCCCTTACCGCCTCTTTCAACCTCCAGCTTTGCTCTTCTGTCCGCACTCATCAGCTTGGTCACTGCCTTGACCTTGTTTTCTGTTCTAATTGTTTACCTTCTAATTTCTGCACCTCAGTTCTTCCCTTATCTGACCACCACCTCTTAAATTTCACTCTTCATCACTCCCTGCTTCAATCTTGCCCAATCTCCTCCTATCTTTTTAGGAATCTTTATGCTATTGATCCATTGACTCTATCCATTATTGTCTCTTCTCGTCTTTTTTTCCACTATGTCTTCTAAGTCTGTTGATGAGTTTCCTATAATACTGCTCTCTCCTCTACTGTGGATACTCTTGCTCTGCCCAACATTTCCTATGAGATGCACGTCACCTCAGCCCTGGCTGTCTTCCAATTACCCATTACCTACACTCCTGTGCCCGCTCAGCTGAATGTACTTGGCTCAAATTCCACTCCCTTTCTGACTTCCTTCACTTCAAATTCATGCTTACTTCTTTCCAATCTGCCATTGCACTCGCTAAGCAAAACTATTTTATCCATTTGACTGTCTTGCCTCTAACACCGCCATCTCTTCTCTACTCTGTTTCCTTCTTAAGGCACTACTGCCTCCAATCCCTCCTTCTCTCTCTGCCCCAACCCTAGCCGACTATTTCTATAACAAAGTCCATAAGATTACGCTTCAATTACCTCTAAGTCTCCTCCTCTTCCCCCTCTCCAATACCAACTTTTCCCAACTTCTAACACTTTCATCCTTTTCTAAAATCTCTGAAGATGAAACCGCTCTTCTTCTTTGCTCCTCTAAACTCAATACTTGTTCTTCTGATTCTTTCCCCAACCATCTCCTCAACTCCATCTCCTCCATCATCCCTTCCATCTCGCATATTCTCAACCTTTCACTTTCCACTGCAATCTTCCCTGCAGCCTTCAAGCATGCTGTGATCACTCCTGTCCTCAAACAACCTTCACATGACCCTACTTGTCCTTCTAATTACTGACCCATCTCCCTTCTCTCATTCATTTCCAAACTTTTTGAACTTGCAGTTCTCCTCCACTGCCTCAAAACTTTCTTCTCTCATGCCCTCCTTGATCCACTCCTGTCAGGTTTTCATCCCTTTCATTCTAATAAAATGACTCTTGCCAAAGTCTCCAGTGATTTATTCCTGGCTAAGTCCAAAAACCTTTACTTGGTTCTCATTCTTCCTGACCTTTCTGCTGCTTTTGATACAGTTGTCTACCTCTTCCTACTCGACACATTATCATCTTGGTTTTAGGGGCTCTGTGCTGTCTTGGTACTCTTATCTCTCCAGTTACTCTTTCAGTGTTGGTTCTGGTGGTTCCTCCTACTGCCATCCCTCTTTCAGTTGGTGTATCCCAAGGGTCTGTTCTAGGCCCTCTCCATTTCTCTCTATACCCAATCCCTTGATGCTCTTATCTCTTCCCATGGCTTTCAGTATCATTTTTATGCTGATGACTCTCAGGTCTATCCATCTACACTTGACATTTCTCTTACACTCCAAGCTCGTATCTCTGCCTACTTATCTGACATCACTGCATGGATGTCTCACAGCCATCTGAAATTGAACATGGCTAAAACTGAACTTTTTATCTTTTCCCCCTAAACCTTCCTCCCACCTTCCTGCTTTCTCTGTCACTGTTGACAATACTCTTCTTCCTGTTTTCTCAGCCCACAACCTTGGGGTCATCTTTGATTCTTCCTTTTCCTTCTCCTCCTCCTCCACACATATTCAACAGATTGCTAAAACCTGTCATTTCTTTCTCTATAACATTAACAAAATTTGTCCTTTCCTCTCTGAACACACTACTAAAACTCTTGTCCACTCTTTAGTTACCTCCCATCTTGACTATTGCAACCTCGTCCTTGCTGGTCTCCTTCAGAGTCATTTCTCTCCTCTTCAATCTATTCAGAACTCTGCTGCACATCTAATCTTCTGCCAACCGTGATACACTCATATAACCCCTCTTCTGAAATTACTTCACTAGCTCCCCTTCTGTTTCCATATCCATTTCAAACTTCTCCTTCTAACCTATAAATGCATTCACTCTACTGCCCCTCTCCCTACAGCCCTCCTCGTGAACGCCGCTCCTCCTCTGGCTTTGTTCTTTCTATGCCCTTTTCTTTTACTACCAACTCCAGACTTCAGTCTTGCTGCTTCTTATGCCTGGAACAAACATCCTGTATCTTTTCATCAAGTCTTATTTCTCACCCTCTTCAAATCCATGCTAAAAGCTTACCTCTTTGAGGCCACCTTTGGATCCTAATCTCTTGTTCCCTTTTTGTCTCCTATCTCTATTGAACCCCTTATTTCTCTTGTATTGTGCGGTCTGTCTTAACTGGATTGTAAGCTCTATGAGCAGGGACTGTCTTCTATATGTGTTTGTACAGCACTGCGTACACCTTGTAGCGCCATTTAAATGATTAATAGTAATAAGAGTCTAGAATCAGCAGAGAACTTTTAGCTTAAGTTTAAAACTCATGGCATAGTATCAGCAGAGAGCTTTTAATTTACAGTAAATTAGAGTATAGCTTAGCATAGAAGGAAGAATAGGGTGAATATTCTTTGAGTAGAAAGAAATATATTGTTTCTAGAAACCTTTACAAAGAGACCATCCAGTTAGACGAGATCTGTGGATTTGGTCTAAATAGGTTTTAAAGATAAATGACAGATCAAAGGGTCAATTTGAAAGGCTCCCTTTATCAAACCAAGGGCTGTGTGAATCACCCAGGAAATTGTTAACAGATTACCTTAGAAGCACAGGTCTGGGACCTGTGTAGCAAGCCAGCCTTTACTAAGTGTTAATTCCCTCCCACCACCCCAGGCATAATCTTAGATTCATAGATTCTTAGTCCTATTAAAGGAGGACAGGTGGTCAAATTCACTTTCAGGTTCAGCTGGTTATCCTCACCAGGAATAGATTAATAGTTAAGTGCCATCAAGTCAGTATCGACTCATGGCGACCCTCTGGATAGTTGACACAAACTGTATTCGGTCATCAGTTAGGTGGCTCATTGTTTTATTTTATTTATTTAGTAAACATTTGTATACCGCTACTTCCTACGATCAGTGGCGGTTTACTTTAAAGATCAGAATGTATCGTACCATACATTAATTTACATGATAAACATTTTGATTGAGTAATGATTTACACATCACAGCAAAAACAATCAGTTAGAAATATACATTTGATTGGGGTTCACAAATCTAAATATACATTGGATTTAGTGGGTGCGGGTGGGGACAGATATATACAAATATTGGGGACAGATATATACAAATATACAATGTTACAGACCGACATTTGAATTGCCCTTGTGACAGGCAGGAACCATTTAGTTGCAGTTCTAGTGGAAGATGCAACAATCTAGATCAGGTTGTAGTGAGACTGAAAGAGGTGAGTTTTGAGTTTCTTTCTAAAGTCACCCAAATCACTTGTTAGTCGATTAGTTGATAGAGTGGCGGGCATAGCTGCTGTTATTGTGTCGATCCGTCTCATTGCCAGCCTTCCTCTTTTGCATTGACTTTCTACCTTGCCAAGCATTGTCTTTCTCTAACAGTCTCCATGCATGATGTGTCCAAAGTATGAAAGTCAAACTTTTGTCATCTAAGCTTCTAAGGAAAGCTTAGGTTTGATCTTCTGTAGTACTGACTGGTTTGTTCTTTGGACAGTCCATGATGTACATAGTATTCGTCACCAGCACCATAATTCAAAAGGCATCAATTTTCTTCCTGTCTATCTTTTTCATCGTCCAACTTTCACATCCATATAATGAAAATACCATGGATTGGACAATTTGAATCTTTGTATGGAGAGAGACATCTCTGCTCTTGAGAATCTTATCTAGGTCCTTCATAGCCATTCTGCCAAGAGCAATGCATCGTCAGATTTCTTGACTGCTGATCCTTTCTTTGATGGTTGATACAAAGTAGGTTAAAGTTGTCAACTATTCCAATTTCTTCTCCATCAATGATGAACTTACTGATATTGCCAGTCGTCAGGATCTTTGTCTTAAGACTATGTTCCTTGATCTTGAGAAGTAAATGTTTCAGATTGTCTTCACTTTGTAATGAGGTGGTATCAGCATAGCAAAGGTGGTTATGAGTTTTCCACCAATCTTCACACCTCGGTTGTCATACAGTCTTGCTTCTCTGATGATTTGTTCTGCATATAAATTAGAGAGGTAGGGGGAAAGAATGCAGCCTAGTTGTACACCTTTGCTGATTTTAAACCATTCTTTATCTCCAAGTTCCATTTGAACTGTTGCTTCTTGATTTATTGTAAAGGCTGTGCAAGAGAACTATCAGGTGTTCTGGTATACACATGCTTTTTAATGTGGCTCAAAGTTTCTTATGATTTACACAGTCAAAAGCCATGCTGTAGTCAATAAAATAACATATCGATATCCTTCTGGTATTCTTTTGTCTTTTTGAGGATCCATCTCACATCCAGGATGATGTCTCTCGTTCCTTGCCCTTTCCTGAACCCTGCTTGCACATCAGGCAGTTCTTGTTTCAGTCTCTGCTGGTTGTAGTCTCTGCTGAATGATCTTGCGTAGAATCTTGCTGGCATGTAGGATCAGAGCAATTGTGTGATAACTTCCACAGTCAGTCGGATCACCTTTCTTCAATATTGGTATAAAAACAGATCTTTTCCAGTCAGTTGGCCATGAATTTATCTCCAAATTTCCTGTCAGAACCTTGTAAGTATGGTAACAGCTTCATCAGATTGCTGAAATACTTCAATGGGAATGCCATCAATGCTCAGTGCTTTGTTCTTTGATAAGGCTTTCAATACTGCTTCGACTTCTTTCATTACCAATGGTTCCTGATCATAAGGTACAGGTTGAAACGGCTGTTGGTCCGCTTGATCCTTATGGTATAATGATCCTTATGGTTTATTCTTTCCATCTTTTCTTGATCTTCTCATCATTTAACATGGATCCTTGAGCATCATGTAGAATTCCAATTTGATGCTGGAATTTTTTCTTTAACTCTCGTAGCTTTAGGAAAGATGATCTTGTTCTTCCTCTAATAGTTTGATTCTGTTTCATTGAATGGGTCATTGCAGTACTTCTCCTTGTCTTGTCTTGCTGCATGTTGGAAATCTCTGAGTTCTGCGATTGCCTCTTTCTTCTATGAGCTTCTGGGCAATTTTCAGAGTTTCTTCGGTCATCCATTTTAGCTGTTTTTGCTTTTTTACCTTTTGTAGAGACATCTCGCTTTCTTCCAACACAACCTTCTTGATGTCATCCCATAACTCTTCATGAACTCTATATAAAGCAGCAAATTGATTTTGCATGCAGTCTTTAAATTCCAGTGGTGTATTCTCAAGGTCATATTTTGCTGCATTAATGAGTGGCTTACTCTTTTTCAACTTTAGCTTGAGTTTGCATACTAGTAGTTGGTGATCTGTACAACAGTCAGCTCCAGGTTTTATCTTCGTTAATATCCATTGTTTTCCACAGATGTAGTCAATTTGATTTTTCTACAGTCCATTGGGTGAAGTCCACATGTACAGTCTGCACTTGTGTTGCTGGAAGAAGTTTGAGATTAATAGATCATTGGTCTTGCAGAATTCTATCAGTCTTTCTCCAGCTTCATTTCTGTGCCAAGTCCATATTTTCTAACCACTTTGCCTTCTTTTTTTTTTTTTTTTTTTATTAAGTATTTTTAAATTGTACATAAATGAACAATCAAGCAATATAAAGAAAAAACCAAACAAAATATCAGGCCACAATGGCCAATCATACACATATCTCTAAATACAAGTCCACATCATGGGAGAGAAGAGAAACACATATACCTCAAAAACAAAGAAACAAAAATTGCCTGGGAAGTGAGATAATTAATTCTAAACCCTAAATTCTAACTTGTCACCTCAGGAAGGGATTCATAAGACTTAAGATAGGCCAATAACTGATCAGGTTCCAAAAAACCATAACTCTTCCCTGAATGGCCAATTACACATTTGCATGGGAACTTAAGAAAGAAAGTAGCTCCTAATGCAAGCGTACGATCTTTCAACTCCAGAAAAGCCTTACGGCGCATCTGGGTTACTCTTGACACATCAGGGAAAAGAGTGACCTTTTGGTCACAAAATAAAACATCCTTTTTAGGAAAATAAGTTTTCATAACAGAATTCTTATCCATCTCAGAAACAAACGTAACCACCAATGTTGCACGAGCAGTTATATTATCCAAGGAGGATTCCAAAAAATCAGATATATCTAAACTAGGGGGAGAGGCCGCCTGCACCCTCACTACATCATCCCTATCACTAGGCACTTTTTTAAACTTGGGCACATAATAAATATTCGCAAGCTTAAAGGTTTCAGGCTGTTCAAACAGCAAAACCTCTTTCAAATATTTATGAAAAAGGATAAGGGGGGAAAGAGAGTGCGTAATAGGAAAATTTCACTTTGCCTTCTTTGTTGCCAACCTTTGCATTCCAGTCACCCATAACTAGCATGATAGCCTGTTTGCATGTTCTGTCAATTTCAGCTTGTACTTCATAAAACTCTAACTTCTTCCTCTTCTGCAGCTGCTGTTAGGGCATATACCTGGCTTATAGTTGTGTTGATGGGCATTCCTCGTAGATGAACAGAAATTAAGCGTTCACTGACTGCACTGTATTTCATTACAGTTCTTGCAAGTTTCTTCTTTATTATAAATGCAACACCATTTCTTCTTTGTCTTTCATTTCCAGCATAGTAGACTGTGTGACCATCTGATACAAAGTGCCCGATGCCAGTCCATTTCAGTTCGCTGACACCCAACAGATCGAGTTGTATGCATTCCATTTCATTCTTGACTACTTCCAACTTCCCTTGGTTCATGCTTCATACATTCTATGTCCCAATATATAAAACATCTTTGCAACTTCTGACGCATTTCATGCACTGCTACATTAGCAGTCAGACATCCCAAGGGCTTTGATCCAATCACATCATAAATGCTGGCTTTACTCTGAAGTCTTCAGCTCATCCCCAGTAACCAGTTGAGTACCTTTCGACCTGGGGGTCTCCTCTTCCAGCCCTATAGTGCAATTTGTTTTGTGGCTATCCATTCTTTTCTTTATCTTTATCTTATACTTGATATATTGCCCAGGCCATGGCATTAGGGCAGTTTACAATAAAACATCAATGCTGGGGGGCGCTAGTGAGCCCGCGAAGAAATGGCTGCAAGTTAAGCTAGCTCCGCTCCGGGATCTCCCCATTCTTAGCTAACAGAGGCATTTAGAGCAAAAATTTCCCCATGCTTACTGGATCCGAGCTCGAAGACACTAACGGATCTCATTTGGCAGCTCAGTGGGATGATCGGAGGCTTCTATTAAGTTTAATGAGCGGCGCATCCCATCGCGGCTGGAGCAGTTCCTGCGACTGCGGCTAGTGAAGCTTTGTATAAGGATTCTGTCTTTGTGGGACTCCTGGCAGATCTAGTTCGCTCTCTGTCCTGGAATTTTAATGCTCAGTGAGTTGGTCACCTGCTTCTTTGCGGACATCGGAGGAACGGGAGAAGTCTGATCTCCGGTGAAATTGCACTCCTTCCCTTGGTGGGCAGTCCTGAGCCGGCGGGTGAGAACGTTGTGTGCCAAAGTGGGGGTTCTGGTCGGTGGCGCTCCATTGCGGTGCTGTTGATTGCTGGTTGTGGTGCGATCTGGAGCTGTAGCGGCCATTGCCACGCGGCCGTGGAGCACAAGCCTGGGTCTGCGTTTCAGCCAGTTTGAGCGGGAAAAAGATCTGCATGGGGACGTCAGCAGGTCTGCGACCAGCATTTTAAATTCCTCATTCTCCCTGATTGTTGCCTCCATTGCTTGCTCCGTGCTTCTGATTCTAGTTGCAGATCTGAAATTTCAGTGCTGGACAGTGTTGTAGTGAAACAACTTTCTTGCATTAATCTGCTTGCTGGACATTCTTGGAGCGCCCTCTGCTGTTCATCAGTGAGATTTCTTCTCTTAAAAGCAATCTTCAGCCTTTTCTAGTCCTTTTTGTATCTGCCTGGCCTGTAAGGTGCTGAATTTTCCTGTTAAAGCCCAGGGGCCAACTTGGACATCAGTGGTGCTCTACATTTCTTTGCCTGTTATGACGGTGGGGGATTTTGGTGCCACATGGCTGCCAAAGCCAAGGGGCTTGAGGCCAAGGATAAGCTGCGGGCTTCTCGGCGCTTAATGAGTAAAGATGGACCCCAGGACAGTCCTACGAGAAGGCTACCGTTGGATGGATCAGATGATGAGACGCTGAGTGAACTTAATCACGGTCCTATGGCGACATCTGCACATGCCCTTCTGCAACGGGAGCTTTGAAGGGGCTTTGAGGATCTGGCTGGCAAATTCTGCTCCATGCGAGAGGAGGTGATGAATACAATTGTAGAACTTAGAGGTGACATAAAGACTTGGGCAACCAAGTGGAAGAAGTTGAGACAAAAATAGAGGATCATAATGGTGCTCTGGTGGATTTACAATGTGCAGCAGACCGACAGCACTCACAAGCGATGGAACTGACTTATAAACTTGATGACATAGAAAATAGGATGTCTCGAAACAATGTGCGTTTTCGAGGCATTCCGGAGGCTGTGGGAGGAGCGGAGGATCTGACGGCGGTGATCCGGGCACTGACGGCTGGATTACTCACTCCGGAGGAATTTGAGTCACGTGGGGCTACGATGGAGATCGAAAGGGTACATCGTGCCCTAGGAAAGCCTCCTAACAACCGACCACGAAATGTTATTGCTAGATTTCCATGCTATGCTGATGCGGAGCTGCTTCTGTGGAGAGGGCGGGAGAAAAAAGTGATCCAGTATCAGGAAGCGGCTGTATCAGTGTATCAAGATCTTTCCGTCTTTACCCTGGCTCGCCGGTGGGAGATGAAGCCGATCATAGCGGTGCTGAATAACAAAGGGATCCGTTATTCCTGGTCTCTTCCTTTCCGGATGAATTTTCTTGTGGGAAATAAAAATATTTCGGCAAAAGACCACACAGAAGCGTGGAGAGCGCTGCGCCAGGCTGGTCTTGTGGAGGATAATGCGTTGCCGGTGCTTCCAGTTCCTAAACAGCAGCATTCAAAGTGGACACGGGTGGGAAGATCCACTTAATATTGCCCGGACACTGAGTCTGTCTTCATGACATGGGGGAGCTTTTAGTGACCCTTTTGTTAGGGGATCTGCTTTATTCCAGCTGTATTGTATAAGCTAAACAGTTACCACTCTTGTAATTAATGTGTTAAATGGTCTCGGTCATTTTGGGGATTTTGGAGATTATCTGTTAATGTGGGGGAAGAGGTGCATGAGGTGGTGTTGACGCCAGGGGACCATTAGGGGCAGTAGCTTCATGATTCATCATTTACGGGGGATATAATTGCAATTTATGCTATAGTAATTCCTATGGGGGGAGGCCCGGATGGAGTCAGGTTTGGGTTCAGTCTTACCGTGTCCTGCCATTTTGGCCGGCTGGTGGTACTGACGGGATGGGAGGGTGGATTTGTTGGGGGGAGTGTGCAAGTGGGTGCGGTTTTGGGGGTGGGGGTTGGGGGGGAAGGGTTTGGGGAGGGGTTTTCGCATAATTTCATGGGGTGGTGTGCAGTTGAGGTTGTGGGATGTTTCTACGTATAATCCTCAGGGGCTGATGGTAGGGAGGTGGTTATTCTTGCTTGAGAGGTGTGGGCCTGAGGGGATTGGGGCTGGGCTGGACCACACGGGGCAGGGGAGGGGGCAGGGCAGCAGTGGTGAGGAAGTTGATTTTCCATGCTGAAAATGGTGTCTCTTAATGTAAAAGGCCTCAACTCTCCTGGAAAGCGCTCCTTGCTGTTCAAAGAATTGCGATCTCTGAAAGGGGACATTGTGTTTTTGCAGGAGACCCATCTCCGTAGTACCACTCAGGGTTTGATAAAACGTATACCCTACTCTGAGGTGTGGGTAGCGTCGGATTCACATGGAAGGAAAAAATGTGGAGTGGCCATGATGTTTCATCAGTGCTTATCTCTGAAGGTGGAGGAGGTTAAGAGGGATGCTTTAGGGAGGTGGCTTCTCATGAATGTTTGTTTAGAGGGCCATTTAATTACGTTGGCTACTGTTTATGCTCCTAATGAAGGTCAAGTGACCTTTTTTGCGTGACTGAAGGTCTTGCTAGCCGAGTTTGCGAAAGGTCCTATTATACTGGGGGGGTGACTGTAATGCGCATATGGTGCCTCAGCTGGGCTCGACGGGTCGTGTTGGAAGGGTAAATAGTGGGATTAGCTGGGCGTTGCGGAGGTTTATGCTTGATTTGGGTTTGCGTGATGTTTGGAGAGAGACACATGATTGGGGGAAAAAGCTATACCTATTATTCTCCCGTTCATCAGGTGCATACCCGTATTGATTATTTTTTGTTGGATCAGCGTCTGATGGGAGAGTGGAAGCTGGGCACGGGACCTTGACATGGTCGAATCATGCTCCTTGTTGGATTGCTCTTCCTGCAGATATGTGTGGCGAGCGGCAGAGACTGTGGCGTCTAGATGACCGATTTTTTTCAGCGGCAGCATGCTGTTCAAGAACATGGCCATTTTATACACGATTTTTTTTGAGCTGAACGATTCTGGGGAGGTTCCGTTGCCCACCGTTTGGGATGCTTTTAAGGCGACAGCTCGGGGCCATCTGATAGCTGAGGCAGCTCATACTCGGAAGGCCTGGACACAGGAATCTTGCCACTTAGTGGAGGAAAATAGACGTCTTCAATTGGAACATGTCCGGACGGGCTCTAAACGGGTATGCCGCCAGTGGTGGGTAGTACGGGCCAAATTGGATGCGTGTCTGCAGAGAGAATTGGATAATATGCGTCAAATTACGACAAACCTTCTATGAAAGGGGGAATAAGGTCGGACGCTATCTTGCTCTACGACTCCGTCGGCAGCATACTTCGAGGGTGATACGTGAAATTCGAGATTCTCGGGGACACATACGGGTGGTTTCTCGGGAGATACGTGAGGTATTAGCTACCTTTTTGGAACAGTTGTATAAGGCTGAGTCTTTTGATCTGCCCCGAGTGCAGGAATACCTGGGTGCAGTCACATTGCCGCAGCTGACCGATTCTGATGGAGAGCAATTGGACGCCGAACTTACCATGGAGGAGGTGGAAACGGCAATCTGCCGCTTAAAGACTGGGAGGGCACCCGGTAGTGATGGGTTTCCTGTTGAATATTATAAACAATATAGTGCTCAACTGGCACCAACTTTGGTGGTGCTCTTTAATGAGGTTTTGCGGGGGGGGGGGGGGGGTCATTGCCGCTTTCTCAGCGCGAGGCTCTTGTTGCAGTCATTCCCAAGCAGGGTAAGCCATTACACGAGGCAGCTTCCTATTTCCTTATTAAATACGGATGTTAAAATATTGGCTTCCGTGTTAGCCGCTTGATTGAATCGGGTTCTCCCAGCCTTGGTGCATTTGGATCAGGTTGGTTTTGTGCAGGACCGCCAGGTGGCAGATAATATTAGGCGGATGTTGCAGGTGATTCATGTTGCACGGCAGAGCTCTCAACCGGCGCTTTTGGTGGGAATTGATGCTGAGAAGGCCTTTGACCGAGTCAGTTGGGACTATCTTTGGTGTGTGTTAGATAAGATGGGGTTTGGGCCTAATTTTACCCATTTGGGTTCATTGCCTCTATCAGAGTCCTACGGTTTGTGTTCAGGTTAATGGGGGGTCAATCGGGGAGTTTTGCGTTGGAAAGGGGAACCCGGCAGGGGTGTCCATTGTCGCCACTCTTGTTTGCGCTGGTGAGGGAGTCTCTTGCGCAAAGCTTTCGTGAGCATCCGGACATTCTGGGCGTTCAGGTGGGACCTCGTGATTACAAAATTGCACTTTTTGCGGATGATATCATATTGTCGTTGGTGAACCTGGTTACCTCTTTCAGCTGCAATGCAGCTTTTTGAGACCTTTTTGCAGGTTTCCAGGTTCAAAATCAATTATACTAAATCTGAGATTCTGAATGTTGGGGTCCTGGAGGCCAAATTAACATGAATAAAATACATTCTCTAAAATGCTTGTATGCAAATGCGAGAAGTCTAAAGAATAAGATGGGAGAGTTAGAATATATAGCACTAAATGAAAGGTTAGATATGATTGGAATATCAGAGACATGGTGGAAGGAGGACAACCAGTGGGACACTGTGATACCTGGGTACAAACTATATCGTAATGATAGAGCTGATCAAATTGGTGGAGGGGTTGCGCTCTATGTTAGAGAGGGCATTGACTCAGAAAGGATTAAAGTTTTGCAGGAAACAAAATCTGCTGTAGAATCTATATGAATTGAAATTCCATATAAAAGGGGGAAGGCGATGGCAGTGGGGCTGTACTATCGAGCACCTGGCCAGAATGACCAAATGGATGATGAAAATGCCCAAAGAAATCAAGGAAGCTAACAAAAGTTACAGCGCAGTAATAATAATGGGTGATTTCAATTACCCCGGTATCGACTGGGTCAGTGTCACGTCAGGACATGCTAGGGAGATAAAGTTCCTAGATGAAATAAATGACTGCTTCTTGGAGCAGCTGGTTCATGAACCGACCAGAGGGGAAGCCATATTAGACCTAGTCCTTAGTGGAACACCAGATGTAGTGCAAGAGATAAGGGTGTTGGGGCCACTTGGCAATAGTGATCATAGCATGATCGCCTTTGATTTAATTAGTGGAGGAGGGATAGTAAGGAAATCCACAGTACTACCTTTTAACTTTCGAAAGGGAGACTATGATAAAATGAGGAAAACAGTTAAGAAAAAACTAAAAGGAGCAGTTGCGAAGGTTAAAGACGTACATCAAGCTTGGGTGTTGAAAAATACTATCTTGGAAGCCCAGACCAGCTGTATTCCATGCTTTAAGAAAAGTGGAAGGAAGTCCAAAAAACTGCCAGCATGGTTTAAAGGTGAGGTCAGAGAGGCTGTTGCCAAAAAAGCATCTTTTAGGAAATGGAAAAAAGAGTCAAACGACGAAACCTGGAAACAGCACAAGCACTGGCAAGTCAAATGCAAGGCATTGATAAGGCAGGCAAAGAGAGAATTTGAGAAGAAGCTTGCTGCGGAAGCAAAAACGCGAAATAAAGACCTTTTCAAGTACATTCGTAGCAAAAAACCTGTGAGTCAGTTGGTCCATTAGATGATAAAGGGGTTAAAGGAGCACTAAGAGGCGACAAGGCGATAGCGGAGAGACTGAATGAATTCTTTGCTTCGGTCTTTACTGAGGAAGATGTTAGGGATGTTACCCATGACTGAAGTGGTATTTAAAGGTGCGGAAGAATTGAAGGAAATATCGATACATCGGGAAGATGTCTTACAACTATTAGATAAACTGAAGAGTAGCAAATCACCTGGGCCGGATGGTATACATCCAAGGGTGTTGAAAGAACTGAAATATGAGATTGCAGAACTGCTATCAGTAATCTGTGAACTATCATTAAAATCATCTCTAATACCTGAAGATTGGAGGATCGCCAATGTAACACCAATTTTTAAAAAGAGTTCCAGGGGTGATCCGGGAAACTACAGACCGGTGAGCCTGATGTCGGTACCGGGAAAAATGGTAGAAACCATCATAAAGAATAAAATTACTCAGCATGTAGATAGTCACAACCTAATGGGAGACAGCCAACATGGCTTTAGACAAGGAAGATCTTGTCTTACTAATCTGTTATGTTTTTTTGAAGGAGTGAATAAACAGGTGGACAAAGGTGAGTCGGTTGATATTGTGTATCTGGACTTTCAGAAAGCCTTTGACAAGGTCCCTCATCAGAGACTTTTGGCAAAACTAAAGAGTCATGGGATATGAGGCAGTGTACTATTGTGGATCAGGAACTGGTTAAAAGATAGAAAGCAGAGGGTAGGGCTAAATGGCCAATTTTCCCAATGGAGAAAGGTGAATAGTGGTGTACCCCAGGGATCTGTGCTGGGTCCGCTGCTTTTTGACATATTCATAAATGACCTGGAAAATGGAATAACGAGTGAGGTTATCAAATTTGCAGATGACACAAAACTATTTAAAGTTGTTAAAACCCAAGAGGATTGTGAAAAATTGCAAGAGGATCTTGATAAATTGGAAGACTGGGCATCAAAATGGCAGATGAAATTTAATGTGGAGAAGTGCAAGGTTATGCACCTAGGGAAGAACAACCCAAACTATGGTTACACGATGCAAGGTTCCACATTAGGAACCACCACCCAGGAAAAAGATTTAGGCGTCATTGTGGATACCATGTTAAAACCCTCGGCCCAGTGTGCAGCGGCGGCCAAGAGAGCAAATAGAATGCTAGGTATGATAAGGAAAGGAATGAAAAATAAAACAAAAGATATTATAATGCCTCTAAATCGTTCCATGGTGAGACCGCACCTTGAATATTGTGTGCAATTCTGGTCGCCATATCTTAAAAAGGATATAGCGATTTTAGAAAAGGTACAGAGAAGAGCCACCAAAATGGTAAAGGGGATGGAAGGATAGTCCTATGAAGAAAGGCTAAAAAGGTTAGGGCTCTTTAACCTGGAAAAGAGACGGCTGAGGGGAGATATGATAGAAGTCTATAAATTAATGAATGGAGTGGAACGGGTAAACGTAGATCGATTGTTTACCTTATCAGAATATAGAAAGACTAGGGGACATGCAATGAAGCTACAGGGTAAACTATTTAAGACTAATAAAAGAAAATATTTTTTCACTCAACGTGTAATCAAACTCTGGAATTTGTTACCGGAGGATGTAGTAAAGGCTGTTAGTGTAGCTGGGTTTAAAAAAGGTTTGGACAAGTTCCTGGAGGAAAGGTCCATAAACCATTATTAAGAAGTGACCGAAGATATCAATGCTTGACCCAGTACAAGCATTGTGGAACTTGTCTCTTGGGGAAACTGCTAGGTACATATGACCTAGATTGGCCACTGTTGGAAACAGAATACTGGGCTTGATGGACCTTGGTCTGACCCAGTATGGCATATCTTATGATATGCTTACAATTGAAGGCTCATTACCCCTTTCGCTGGGTGACAGACGCTCTCTGATATTTGGGTGTGAATTTGACTGTCGATCGGGCTGCACTATACAAGGCTAATTATGGTCCCTTAATTCAACAGGTTAAGCGCGATCTTGAGTCCTGGGCAGGATCAATGCTCTCCTGGTTTGGGCGTATTGCGGTGGTAAAGATGGTGGTCGTTCCGAGATTTTTGTACCTTTTTCAGGTACTTCCTATACCTCTGCCTCGTGCAGTTTTGGCCACTTGGCAAACGCTGCTTATGAAGTTTATATGGCGGTTTTGTCGCCCCCACATAGCACGTCGGATCCTCTATGCACACACGCGCCGTGGGGGTATGGGGGCTCCTAACCTTTACTGGTATTATGCGGCAGCGCAGTGTCCTGCTGGAGTGGAATGGATGAATCCCGATAGCACAAAATGCTGGGTACAAATGGAGATGCATTTTTCGGGGGGGGGGGGGGTTTGGGGGATCGGTTGTGGCTTAGTTCCAAGTTGCGAGGTGGTTTGAGTTCGAGTAACCCCTACATTCTGCATACTCTCCGCTGCTGGGATCAATTTTTCTGGCCTCGTGGGGTGGCTTTGACCCATTTGGCGCCCATAGTGGATAACCTCTCTTTTCCCACAGAAATGAGTGATTCAACTTTTCGGCTGTGGGGGCATAGGGGACTTAGTCGTGTTGGTCAACTATTTGAGGATGGCGGGTTGCGCTCTTTTGCCTTGCTTCAGAGGGAATTTGATCTTCCTGATTGTCATGTTTATCAGTATACACAGGTGGTTCATTGGGTGCGAAATCGCGCTATTCAGTTTCATGTTGCACGTGACCTGTCTGACATTGAACGCCTCTGTGCATACCACCACGAAGGGTCTTATTGCTACTCTGCATGCGCATTTGCAGGCCCAGCAGATGGGGCTAGGTAAGCATAGAGAACAGTGGAATCAGGACTTGGATCTTAATTATACTGAGCAGCGGTGGGAACAGGTTGAGGGTCGGCTCTGGAAAGGTTCGGTGGCGGTTAATGCCCGTGAAACTAATTATAAACTACTCTATCGCTGGTATATGATGCCAGTGCGGGTTGCTCGAGCGTATCCAGGGGTACCGGATTTGTGCTGGTGGGACTGTGGACAGAAGGGGACTCTGGCGCATGTTTGGTGGCTTTGTCCGCGTGTCCAAATTTTTTGAAGGGGGATTCAGTACCGCTTAAAACAGCTGGTCGGTTTGAGCATTCCTTGGGATCCGGGCAGTTTTCTTTTCGGTACGAATGTTCCAGGTGCCCGAACCTCTCAGTTGGCTTTGATTCGACATAGTTTGAATGCGGCTCGCCTGGCCTTGGCTGCTGCTTGGAGGCAGATCTTGCCCCCAGCCTTCCCGAACTGGTTGGAACGGATGTGGGATATATATACACCATGGAACGTGGGGTAGCGGTTGGGAGACTGTGGTTGCCACAATTTGAGCAAGTGTGGGCTGCTTTTGTTTTACAATATGGTTCATAACCCTTTAGGATACTACATCTTTCCATTGGAGACGCTGGCTTTGTGTTTTCTCTTGCAGTAGTGTCTTTGGTGTCTTCCTCGTCCTCATGTGGTCTGGTCTGTTGGAATATTATAGAGGTGGTTTTTTTTTAGGTGGGAGGGATGGGGGAGGGTAATAGCCGGTGGATGGGGGGGGGAGATAGTAGGGAGGGGAGATGGGTGGGGGGACGGAGGGGAGGGGGAGTGGGTGGGGTGTTCTGGGAGTCATTTGGGTAGTAAGATGGGGGAGGGGGGAACAAAACAGGGAAAAAGAGGAGAAAAAAAAATGGCTTTGACATTGTAATTATTGTGATTGCAGCTTTTGCATTGTTTTCCGGTTCGTGTATTTATCATATCATTTGTATGGCTATTGCGTGTTGTGATTTGATGCCTTTTCAATTAAAAAAAAAAAAAAATCAGTGCTGCAGAAGAAAAGGAAAAGAACGCCATTTATGTGATAGGAGAGTGGTAGGAGATACAGTGACAGCCAACAGAGAGAGGAGGGCATGAGAGAGAGGGAGACTGAAGAGGGCTGGTGTCAGGGATGTTATAGGCCTGTTGAAATAAGTGTGTTTTGAGAAGTGTTTTGAATTTCGGGTAGGAGGCTTCAAGGTGGAGCGAAGATGGTAAGGCATTCCAGAGTGAAGGACTGAGAGAAAAATGCAGCATGATGCGTTAGCTCTAGATGAGCCTGAGATGGGGATGAGAGAACAAGCCGATTTGCATGCAGAGACCAAAGTTGACGGTAGGGGGTGTGCAGGGTTATGAGATTGACTGACTAAATACTGAGGAGTCGAGGTATAGAGAACTTTATGGGTCAAAATCAAATATTGAATTCTGTAGCGGAGGGGCAGCCAGTGAATACGTATCAGCAGAGGAGTAGTATGATCAGAGCGCCTAGCATGGGTAATGAGACGGGCTGCTGTATTTTGTAGTAATTGTAAATGCTGAAGTTGATAGAGGGGTTAGGTTAGCAAGGGCCACATTATAGTAGTCCAGCCTATTCCTCACCATTGCCAGCAGCAAGGTAATAAGTGAAGAGAGCGGTAATAGAGATCAGACTGCTCGAATCTGACGAAGTGCACAAAAGGACCGGCGGGCAAGGATGGACACGTGCTCTTGAAAGGAGAGTGAAGAGTCCAACGTAACACCCAAGAAGCGGAATGAGGAGACCAAGGGAATAGCAGTAGAACTCAACTGTGGGGCAATGTTTGGACACGGGGTGCTTAGGGAAACCCACATGGCCGTAGACTTGGATGGGTTGAAGTGGAGAAAGTTGTTAGAGAGCCAAGTGGCAATGTGGGTAAGATAGTCATTAAGGGGTGAAATATCAATAGCAACTGGGGATGTGTGGTAGAGAAGAACTATATCGTTGGCATAGAGATACGTGGACACCGGATACTGTTGAATGAGGAGAGGCAGAGGGGCAAGAAAAATGTTAGAGTAATGGGGAGGATACAGAGCCCTGAGGTACTCCACATATTAAAGGGAATGATGGAGAGGACACCTTTAAGAGAACAGAAAAGCTATGGGAAGTGAGGAAGGAGCGAAACCACTGCAGCACAGTACCCCGAATCCCAGAGTCATGAAGGCGAGAGAGCAATGTACAGTGATCTACTAAATCTAAGGCGGAAGAGGGATCTATTGACACAACCAAAGTGATATCCCCACGATCATATGCAACAGGTAACTCATTCAACGGGGCAAGAAGTACAGACTCCGTGCTGTGGCCTGTGCGGAAGCCAGACTGACGCGAATGGAGAATGTTAGTGACCTCAACGTGGGATGCTAATTGAGAGAATGCAAGTTTTTCCAGCACTTTTGCCAGGAAGGGGAGGTTTGAGACTGGGTGCCAGTGTGCTGGAACAGAAGGGTCGAGTGAGGATTGCTTAAGTAGCGAACGAATAATGGCTGACTTCCAGGGGGTGGGAAAGATCCCAGCAGATAAGCTGGAATTAAGAATAGTTAGGACAAGGGGCAGTAAGGCAAGAGATGGTTCAGATAACCAGCTGGAGGGAATGGGATCCAGTGGACACATTGTCTTCCTGGAACCAAGAGAGTCTTAAGTAGCTCTGTTGCTGAAATGGGTTGAAAAGAAGACCAAGTATAGTCCAAAGCCTGATTCGAGGGAGGTGAGGCTGGACTAGAAGTGTTAAAAAGGGGAATAGATGACAGGGGGAGAGGAGTCGGGGACAGTGGTGGGGACAGAGACAAAGGGGGAGGGGTGGATTTGGAAAAGTGGAACACAAGTCAAGTATCTTATCTCTGGAAAAAAAAACAGCAAGGAGTGTAGGATCTGGTGATGTAGTCAGATGGAAGGGATGAGTAGTAGGCGCGGATAGATTATGGAGGATGGAATAAAGCTGTCTGGAGGAGTTAGAAGATGTGGAAATGAGGGATGTATAATACGATCGTTTAGCTGAATGGACAGTTGAATGGTAAAAGGCATATACCTGCTGAAAACATGCACAGGCTTCTGGGGAGGGGTGCTTGAGCCACAGACGCTCAGCACAACGAAGCTGTGAGCACAGTGAAAATAGGCCTGGATGGTACCAAGGGAACGAACACGTTTTGCTGAAGCAGGGGAGGAGCAGAGGGTGGCCAGGTTATCCAAAGAGGCAGTAAGCACAGAGTTCCAGGTGCAAACCTGAGTGCTAGGTGACTGCAAGGCAAAATCTGAGGGGAAAAAAGGTTTGTGCAGGTGGAAACAAAAGCAGTGTTGCTGGAATGATATGACGGTGTAAGCAGCGGGATGGCTGGGGATTAGCAAAATCAGCATCAGCAGCTGTGACTGAAAAAGACGTAGAAAAGAAGATGCAATGGTGGTCTGACCAAGGGACCGCAAGAGTTGAAAAGGAGGATAGAGTAAGACCAGAATCAGGAGGGGTAATGATCAGGACTAACATATGGCTTACACTATGGGTTGGACAGGGAACATGCTGTGTAAGAGACAAATCATTCAATAAATTGAGGAAAGCATGATCTTTGGGCCTGAAAGGAGAATCCAAATGGGCATTAAAGTCACCTAGAATAAGAAGATTAGAATAGGTTAGGGCAGTTTCAGAAATAGTCTGCATTGCCATATCCCATAAGTCAGTAGAGAGGGAAGGGGGAAGGTAAAGCAGAAGGAAGTAAAGAGGTGGGAACGATTGGAGCTGCAGAAAGAGATTCAGGATAATGAACTGAAGCGGCCATGACCAGTGATGGTGAACCTGGGGTGATAGTGGAGCGCCACTCCCCCCCACATCTCCCCAACCTGGGTGTTGAGTAGGCCTAGTACCCCAAAGGTAGACATCTATTTAAAAGGGGGCTGTCGCCCTCTTTAAGCCAGATTTCCTTGAGAAAACACATGTCTAGGGAATGCTCCTGCAAAAGATCATAAACTAATAGTGATTTTGCTTGGAGGGACCGGCAATTCAGTAATGCCAGACTGAGGACCAGGGTGGAGACAGAGGGAGAGCAATGAAGAGGGGGAGCCCTGTAGTGGTTACAGAGCAAGAGGTTAGCAGGAGTATGTGCAGCAGGGCCTGGTAAGAATGTAACAGAGCAGCAGGGCCGCCACCCCCAATGCACAGGGATGGCTGCCATGCCACCGAGAAGAACAGCAGCACACAAAAAGAACAACAAAGGGATTAACTGAGAATACAGAAGGAAACGCAGCTTACCTGGGACACAAGGTGCCAGATGAGAGAGCGATGTCAATATAGAACAAGCCCCCGAGAGATCCCGAGATGTAAGAGAGCTATTATGCCGCCGCTTATGTTTCCTAATCAGACTCGCCCGGATCTCGCCCCAAGGAGCTTGCCCAAGGAGCACGTCCTGCTCCTTGGGCATGCACCCCGGACGCAGGACGCCGCTGACGTCTTGCTTAAATGTACTGGCAGGGTACCTGGAAAGGTCACGGTCGCGGGAACGCAGTTGCGTCACTTCCGGGAGGCGGGATCAAGCTTAACGGGCAGTCTGGAGGGAAATACTGGCACCGGAGGGTCTTGGAGGTGAGAAACAACAAACAGCAGATAACAAGCAGGGTAGCAGGTACAAACAGTATAAGGCAGCACTAGGTTTTCATTGTAAGGCCTTTCTTCTGCACCAGTAATTCTAGTGTTGTTGCAGTTGACACGGAAATGTGATTCTCTGCCACCAACATCGTCCCATTCTGCTACTGCACATACTGAGACAAACCACGCATCCTGGGCAGCAGCAGAATAGATTAAGGCCCATAAATTAATTAATCTTGAGGTAAACAAGTTCCTTTGAACTTATTTGGTATAGTTGTATCAGTACAAGTATCCCTAGTAACGTTTAAACAATTTAAATAGCTAAACAAAACTTTAAAACTAAGATGCAGACAGCAGTCCAGCAGCGAGATGGGGGCTGTCCAGTCTTTTGCATTAAGTGTCACGTGTGATTTTCTCCCAGTTAGTGAGGGGTCTTACATGTATGCAAGGTGCAAGAAGCTCTTTGCCCTCTAGGAATGTGTCTGATCTCTGGAGGCTAGAGTAGTAGACTTAGAGGACATAAAGAAGATAGAGAGGTACATAGACAAGACCTATAGGGGTATAGTACTGATGTCCCACCTCCAGTCTGGCAGTTTCTCAGTTACCATGGAGGAGAGAGGTCACATGAAAGGAGAGCATCACCTTGGTGTGGCAGGAAGTGATCCTGTAACTGGGACCTGTTTATCATGAGATGTAAAACCCTCCGCACCAAGGAGATTTCTCCAGAGCCATGTGCCCATGAGGGAAGGGTTAGGATGACCACTGGAGTTGGCGATTCGATCATTAGGCGTGCAGATATCTGGGTAGCTAGTGGACATGAGGATTGCCTGGTAGCATGCCTGCCTGGTGCGAAGTAGCAGACCTCATTTGCCACCTAGACAAGGTTTTAGATCGTGCTGGGGAGGAGTCTGCTGTCTTGGTACATATTGGTAGCAATGATATAGGAAAGTGTGGGAGGGAGGTTCTGGAGACCAAATTTTGACTTTTAGGGAGGAAATTGTAATCCAGAACTTCCAAGGTATTCTCCGAAATGCTTCCTGTTCCACGCGCAGGACTCAAGGCATGCAGAGTTTCGGAATCTTAATGTGTGGATGAGACCAACCTATCCTCTCTTCAATTTTTGATGCTGGCATTAACCTTTTAAAAGAAGATAGAACAGTTTTTAAACTAGATAATAGGGGAAAGCCGACAGTCGCCCAGTAGTGCATGGTTTGGAAGGATATATCCTTGAAGGATACTAGTAAAAGAGGGAAATTAGGAAATCCCCACAGAGATGCTCCAATAAAGATAAAAGTAACCCAGATGCCCTTAAGTACAGAGCTTAAAGATTTGAAATTTACCCCATCAAGTGATAACCAGATTAATATGAATAAAATAGAACCTCGAAAATGCCTGTATGCATAAGCTGTTGTTGTTGTTAAGTGCCGTCGAGTCGGAGTCGACTCATGGCGACCCTCTGGATAGCTATCCTAAATTGTGTTCGGTCTTCAGTCAGGTGGCTCATTGTTGACAGACTGTTACCCGTAGCTGCTGTTATTGTATCGATCCATCTCATTGCTGGCCTTCCTCTTTTGCGTTGACCTTCTATCTTGCCAAGCATAATGTCTTTCTCTAATGATCTCTCTCTTCGCATGATGTGTCCAAAGTATGAAAGTCGAAGTCTTGTCATCTGAGCTTCTAAAGAAAGCTTAGGTTTGATCTCCTCTAGTACCGACTGGTTTGTTCTTCTGGCAGTCCATGGTATACACAGTATTTGCCGCCAGCACCATAATTCAAAGGCATCAATTTTCTTCCTGTATCTTTTTCACTGTCCAGCTTTCACATCCATATGATGTTATTGAAAATACCATGGCTTGAACAAGTCGAATCTTTGTATGGAGAGAGACATCTCTGCTCTTGAGAATCTTATCTAGGTCTTTCATAGCCATTCTGCCAAGAGCAATGCGTCGTCTGATTTCTTGACTGCTTGTTGCTTCTTTATTGATAGTTGATCCAAGTAGGTTAAAGTTGTTCACGATTTCAATTTCTTCTCCTTCAACAATGAACCTGTTGATTATGCCAGTTGTCATGATCTTTGTCTTCTTTACATTAAGGTGCAGGCCCATTTTGAGACTATGTTCTTTGATTGTGAGAAGCAAATGTTTCAGATCATCTTCACTTTCAGCCAGTAATGTGGTATCATCAGCATAGCGAAGGTTGTTGATGAGTCTTCCACCAATCTTCACGCCTCTGTTGTCTTCATACAATCCTGCTTCTCTGATGATTTGTTCTGCATATAAATTAAACAGGTAGGGGGAAAGTATGCAGCCTTGTCTTACACCTTTGCTCATTTTAAACCATTCTGTTTCTCCTTGTTCCGTTCAAACTGTTGCTTCTTGATCAATGTACAGATTGCGCAAGAGAACGATCAGGTGTTCTGGTATACCCATGCTTCTTAATGTGGCCCAGAGTTTCTCATGGTTTACACAGTCAAAAGCCTTGCTATAGTCGATAAAGCACAAATAGATATCCTTTTGGTATTTTTTAGTCTTTTCAAGGATCCATCTCACGTCCGCAATGATGTCTCTCGTTCCTCGCCCTTTCCTGAACCCTGCTTGCACTTCAGGTAGTTCTTGTTCCAGGTATGGTTGTAGTCTCTTTTGAATAATCTTCAGTAGAATCTTGCTGGCATGTGGGATCAGAGCGATTGTGCGATAATTTTCACAGTCAGTTGGATCACCTTTCTTTAGTATTGGTATAAACACAGATCTTTTCCAGTCAGTTGGCCATGATGTTGTCTTCCATATTTCTTGGCAGAGCCTTGTGAGTACGGTAACAGCTGCATCAGATTGCTGCAATACTTCTATGGGAATGCTATCAATGCCTGGTGCTTTGTTCTTTGATAAGGCTTTCAATGCTGCTTCAACTTCTTCTTTCATCACCAATGGTTCCCGATCATAAGGTACAGGTTGAAACGGCTGTTGGTCCACTTGATCTTTATCATATAAAAACTCTGTATATTCCTTCCACCTTTTCTTGATCTTCTCAGCATCATTCAACATAGAACCTTGAGCATCTTGTAACATTCCAATTCGAGGCTGGAACTTTTTCTTTAACTCTCGTAGCTTTAGGAAAGCCGATCTTGTTCTTCCTCTAATAGTTTCTGCTTCTATTTCCTTGCAAGTGTCATTGTAGTACTTTTCCTTGTCCTGTCTTGCTGCATGTTGGAAATCTCTGTTGAGTTCTGCGATTGTCTTTTTCTCCTCTGGTTTTAGCTTCTCTGCGTTTCTGGGCAATTTTCAGAGTTTCTTCCATCATCCATTTTGACCGTTTTTGCTTTTTCACCTTTTGTAGAGACTTCTCGCTTTCTTCCAACACAACCTTCTTGATGTCATTCCATAACTCTTCCGGAGCTCTGTCATTTGTATCTAAAGCAGCAAATCGATTTTGCAGGCAGTCTTTAAATTCCAGTGGTATATTCTCAAGGTCATATTTTGCTGCATTCATGAGTGGTTTGCTCTTTTTCAACTTTAGCTTGAGTTTGCATACTAGTAGTTGATGATCTGTACCACAGTCAGCTCCAGGTTTTGTCTTTGTTGATGTTACAGAGCTTTTCCATCGTTGACTTCCACATATGTAGTCAATTTGATTTTTATATATAATCCATTCGGTGAAGTCCATGTGTACAGTCGCGGTTTGTGTTGCTGGAAGAAGGTGTTTGAGATGAATAGATCATTGGTCTTGCAGTATTCTATCAGTCTTTCTCCAGCTTCATTTCTGTTGCCAAGTCCATATTTTCCAACTACTTTGCCTTCTTCTTTGTTGCCAACTTTTGCGTTCCAGTCACCCATGACTATCAGGATATCCTGTTTGCATGTTCTGTCAATTTCAGCTTGTACATGTTCATAGAACTCTTCAATTTCATTCTCTTCTGCAGCTGTTGTTGGGGCATATACTTGAATTATAGTTGTGTTGATAGGCAGTCCTCGTAGACGAATAGAGATTAAGCGTTCGCTGACTGCATTGTATTTCATTACAGTTCTTGCAAGTTTCTTCTTTATTATAAATGCAACACCATTTCTTCTTTGTCATTCATTTCCAGCATAGTAGACCATGTGATCATCTGATGCAAAGTGCCCCATGCCAGTCCATTTCAGTTCGCTGACACCCAACAGATCAAGTTGTACACGTTCCATTTCATTCTTGACCACCTCCAACTTCCCTTGGTTCATGCTTCGTACGTTCTATGTTCCAATGTGTAAGACATCTTTACAGCTTCTGACTCTCATTTCATGCGCAGCTACATCAGCAGTCAGACTTCCCGAGGGCTTTGATCCAACCACATCATAAATGCTGGCTTTACTCTGAAAAGTCTTCAGATCTTCCCCAGTAGCTAGTTGAGTGCCTTCTGACCTGGGGTTCTCATCTTCCAGCACCATAGCACAATTTGTTTTGTTGTAACTATCCATTGGGTTTTCATGGCAAGATACAGAAGTAGATTGCCGGGCCTTTCTTCCGTGCAGTTTAAGTTTGGTGGTGTTGCCGTTGTCACAAAAATGTGATCCTCTGCCGTCAACACTGTCCCATTCTGCTGCTGCCCAGATGGGTGGTTTGTCTTGGTCTGGCACCTCAGCTGAGACCTGTCCATCTTGGGAGACCCTGCCAGTAGTTAAACTACCGATAGTTTAGCTCTCAGCATCATTGATGTACGCAAGCCCTCACAGCACGACAAGCTGCAAACCAAGTGAGAGATGCATAAGCTAGAGGTCTAAAAAATACACTGTAGAATCTCTATGGATAGAAATGCCATGTGAAAAAGGGAAGGCGATGGCAGTGGGGGTTGTACTATTGACCGCCAGGCCAGAATGAACAGATGAATAAGGAAAAGCTAAAAGAAATCAGGGAAGCTAACAAAAGTTACAACACAGTAATTTGGGTGGTTTCAATTACCGTGGTATTGACTGGGTCAGTATCACAGCAGGATTTGCTAGGGAGGTAAAGTTTCTAGATGAAATAAATGACTGGGGAAGCTATTTTGGAACCTATTTCTTAGTGGAACATAGGATCTGGTGCAGGAGATAAGGGTTTTGGGACCACTTGACAATAGTGATCATAGAATGATCACATTTGATTTAATAAATGGAAGAAGGATGGCAAGGAAATACACAGTGCTACCTTTTATCTTTCAAAAGGGAGACTATGATAAAATAAGGAAAACAGTTTAAAAAAAATAATAGAAGCAACTGCAAAGGTTAAAGATTTACATCAAGAATCATGAATGTTGTTTAAAAGTACTATTTTGGAAGCTGTTAGTGTAGCCGGGTTTAAAAAAGGTTGGACAAGTTCCTAGAGGAAAGGTCCATAAACCATTATTAAAGACGACCCGGGAAATCCACTGCTTGCTTCGAAACGAGCTGTCTCCCCTTGGGAACCTGCCAAGTACTTGTGGTTTGGATTGGCTACTGGTCTGACCCAGTAAGGCATTTCTCATGTTCTTATACTTTTGGTAGGTAATTTTATAACCTATTTGTTATGTTAGGAGGGTAAGAAAGTGCCTATTTTTAGTCTATTCTATAAAGTACTAGGGCTAAACTGGCAGAAATCTTGGCTAGTTTGAAGCCATGGACATTTACATCAGTTCGGAAGCTGACATGTATGCAAGAACATGCATATTTGGTGACTCCATCCATGTGCTGTCCAAACTCTGCCCAAGAACAGGCCTGCACATTTACCATGTTAAAGTACATACTGTTTTGTCGTCATACTTGTATGCATGCATCCCATGGAGTAATTTTATAAAAGCCTTTTTATGCATTTGACTGAGTTTTACTTGCAGGAAAAGTTTATAAAATTACCTCTTCAAGCTTACAATCCAAGGGAAAGATTTTAGATGAATTTTAGTTATTTGTTGAGACATTTTAATATCCTTCAATCAGCAATTTTGAACCAAAATACTCTTCCACCAAGGGATAGAAAAGAATGCTGTCATTACAGCGCTCACTAATGCCATTATTAGTAAATGAATCCTATTAAATAAAATGAGACCTGCAATCAATATGGTGCATTAATGTGTATTCATGCAGTAACTCAGTAGTTTATTTTAGTAAATCTAGCTCTATGTGCAGAAAATGTATTTATTTATCAAGTTTTATATACCGCCTTATCCTAAAAAATCAAAGCGGTTTACATTATAACTCAAACCACTACAGAGAACTCATGTTATGAACTTGGGGGGGGGGGGGGGTGACATGCGGGAGAAGCTCAGAAGCATAACTTATTTACAGTGAAACATATATACAGAAGTCAATTGGTGTTTAGACCTATGTCATGAAGAGGGAGGGCTAGGCGTCTTCTCTGAAGTGATCAGTGAAGGTTTTGAGTTGTTTTTTGAAGTCCTTTATGTCCGTGGTAGTCCTTAGTTTCTCTGGCAGTGAGAAGCTAGTTCAAAATTACACCTAGAATTACATTCTCCAGTAAGGATCCTTTGTCATCTGCTGGTGTCCTATATCATAGGAAAGGGATATTATACCTATTTGCTACTATGCTTGCAGAAATTGAGATTCTGGACATAATCATAGATCTGAGACAAAATTTCAGCCACAAACTTCTCTTGTAAATCCTGTTCCTAAGCATTTATATATAATAATTTCTTATCTACGGATGGAGTCAATAACTTATGGAATTCTGGAGACTGGCTTCTTAAAATAAGGTGAACCCAAAAGCCTCCAGTTTCTTTTATCCTTAGTTAAGCCCTTCCTTGGGTTTTTATCTGAAGATAATGTTTCAATTGCTAGTAGTAGCAAAATATCCTTTCACTCAAATCCTCAAATCCATAAAACTTCTAATACGAGCTTGATGGAAAGGAGGACACTGAGAATCATCTCCCATTGTAGAAATATGTGACCAGTCAAACTCATGAGGACTCTATTCGTAGAGGTCTATAAATTAATGAATGGAGTGGAACGGGTAAATGTAGATCGATTGTTTACGTTATCAGAATATAAAAAGACTAGGGGACATGCAATGAAGCTACAGGGTAACTTTTTTAAGACTAATAAGAGAAAATATTTTTTCACTCAACGTGTAATCAAACTCTGGAATTTGTTACCGGAGGATGTAGTAAAAGCTGTTAGTGTAGCTGGGTTTAAAAAAGGTTTGGCCAAGTTCCTGGAGGAAAGGTCTATAAACCATTATCAAAAGGGACCCAGGATATCAATGCTTGACCCAATACAATCATTGTGGAACCTGTGTGTTTTGGGAGACTGCTAGGTACTTATGACCTAGACTGGCCACTGTTGGAAACAGGATACTGGGCTTGATGGACCTTGGTCTGACCCAGTATGGCATATCTTATGGCCTTAGACGCCTCTTTTATTTTTGTAATTTCCACTGTTTCACAACAGGTAAATCAAAAGAAATACAGAAAAAGTTGCCACATAGAGGCTTAGGAACGAGGTTACAAATCACATTGGTTAAATCTTAGTCCATGTCAAGGAGAGAGGATTAAATAACAAGCCTAGAGAGAGATTCAATTCCTACACCCAACGTAACAAAGAGGAGAAAATAATTAACAGGAAATAGACCATCTGCATCACCATAGGGGCAATATCAGTTCTTACTCTTAACAAATTCTTCAAGCTGGAGGGGATCCATAAAGACATAACAGGTCCCCTGTAACCCAGCCAAACATTTTTACTTTTTTAGGGCCCTTATACTAAAGGACGCTGTGGTGTTGCACAAAACATGCCCATAATGCATGAATCCATGGTGCGTTAGGGCAGTGCCACAGCATTAACTGCTGGGAACATGGAAAGCATGTTTCTAGCAGTTATTGCAGTATATGCAGCCCTCCTAGGGAAGTGACAGTGAGTGCACCTGCGCTACTTGATCACTGTGCATGTAGCGCAGGTGTGTTTCCTGCACAGTGCTTGCCTTTCCCACTTGTTACTCTAATGCGCCATGGATACTTAGTGCCGAATTCTGGTAGTGCTGTCATATCACCACACTAGCTGCCAATGCGTGTCGAACACATGCCTTTAGCACATGCCAGTCCCATGCTGACAGACAGCGCCCTTTAGTAAAAGACCCCCTTAGTATATTTGTGTGCAAGAATTATGGTTCCTTTCTAACATTAGTTTGCTTTGATTATATCCCATTTTTACCGTTAATAATGTAAAAGAGATTTTAAGTTGAGAGTTAAAAACATTACCTGGAAAACCATATCAAATTTATTAGAAGTATGTCCAAATGATACTCTTTGAGATCTACCATTTAGGTTGAATTGCTTGCCAGTCAAATAGCACTTTTATCTGCAAAGCAATATCATATTGTCTCAAATCGGGCACAACAAGGCCTCTATCCTCTGCTAATGCAAATTTACCTTTTGCTGATGTCAAAATACATTTTTGAAATTTTTTTTAGGATCCAGTCCAGTACAGCAATGGGCAGTGTCTGAAACAGAGAGAAACTTAGAGAAGTTCATAATTTTAACTGTAGCTGTATGGCCTACCCACAAAAGATCTAATTTGGACCAATTATTAAGCTCCTCTGGTAGCTACCTAAAATGGGATGATGATTTAAGGCAAAATCTTTTGCATATTTGTTTTATAAAGATGCATTGTCTTATCACCCATATGTAATTCGATTATCCAGTTGTGGGACCCAACCCACAGATATAGAGATAAGCAGAAGGGGATCAGGAAAGAACTACTGTGCCAGACACCCCATATGTACCATTTCCATGCTGCAACTGACGTCAGGTTTGGGTAATGGATTTATTTAGTACTAAGCAATACCTCTGACATTTGGAGCACCATGGATGTTAGAGAAAAACATAAATGCTGATTTTGTTCTGTCATTAAAAGCAGGTGGATTCAAGATGGATTAAGAAGAATGTTAATTTTCAAAACTAATTTTATGTCTGAATTTTACTGTAGTACTGTCACACCCCTGAATATGGCAATAACCTCTTATCTCCAGGAACAAACCGGAATGTAGTCTTCACATATGGGTGACGTTGGAACCGACGGAGCTCGTGCGGGAACATTTCCCAGCATCCAATAGGAAAGCTTTTGGGAGCACTCCACTGCGCCTGCACGACTGCCTTCCCACCTTCTTGCCTTCCCAACTCCTCTTCAGTTCTTTGTTTTCCGTGGAGCCAGCAGGAAGGAAATCCTGTCACAGAAGAAGGGCTTTCTTTTTGTGGATAGCACCTCTGCCTTCTCGTCGACACCGGCACCATCAAAGACATCGCTGGTTCCCTTATTCTTTTCTTTTACTTCTTTCTTTATCTTATTTTAAAAAAAAAAAAAGACTTGGGCGTCAATGCCCTTTTTATGCCTTAAGCTTTCCATACCGTGTCATCCTCGAAGGCATGGAGAAAACAACTAGTGGTTTCAAAAAATGTTCTAATTGTGCCAGCGCCATTTTGGCGACTGACACACAAGTGATGCTTAAAATGCCTCGGCGCATACCACCAGTCAAAAGACTCTCCCCTCTGTCAGAAAATGACACGGAGAGACTTACAAAATTGGGCTTCTAAATTTGTAGCACTCTTCACTTCCGATGCGGTATTGATGGCGTCCACTTCGTCGAAGGCCTCATCATCCTCCCATGGATCTCAGGTATCTTTAAAGTCCAAGCACAAGGCCACATCGAAGTCCGACAGTACCTCCAGGGGAAGATCTCACTCAAGGCATAGAGACTCTGGTATTACCTCTGAGGTGTATCGGCCTGCTAAACAGCCCTGGCGGGAGGCCCTGTCCTCCAAAGCCATTGAGGGGCCCCAGGATGCTCCCGAGGCCTCGACTTCCACAGAGCTACTGGTGCTATGTTCTGGGATGGTAGTGCAAATACCCGTCACAGATACCCAAGCATCAGCAACCTCGATAGACCAGCACATACTAACCTTCGAGCAGAGCTTGGCAGCCATACTGCCTCGGTACCCATAAAACCCTTGGCTACAGGCACCGCTCTGTCGATACTGGTCACGGTATTGACATCAGTACCAGGCACGACATCGGGGCTGCTGCAGATGATATCGCTCCCACCCATACCCTCCTTTGAAACTCTTACTGATACTGGTGCCAAACCAAAGTGGCTCACCAAGGTTGATACCTTGGAGCATTGGTACTGGCATCTAGCGTCCAGCAAACACCATGCCTGTCAATACTTTGAGTCCTCTGAGTCCGATTCCCCTGTTTTGGATGTGGAGTCACTCAATTCACAGGGGCTCTGGGATCTTCCTTCGGCCCCTCCCCACCTCAACAGTGACTCATGTCGCTTCCGGAAGACATGTCCTTCCAGGAATTCATTTGAGACCTAGCCAAAGGTCTCTCTATCACAGTAACATCAGAGAAGGAGCAAAGGGTGGAGGAATTAGAGATCCTCCAATACCCAACAGCACCCAAGGAGGCAGCCACCTTACTGGTGCACTACATCCTTCATGACCTTATGCTCCGCATGTGGGAGATGCCTCTCACGGTCTCACCTCAAAGTTGATGTCTTGATGCCATGTATCATGTACCGGAGTGTCCCAGCTTCCAAAAGCCACAGCTTCCCCACCACTCCATGATGGTTGACTCGGCGATGTGCCAAATCAAAAGCTCGAAGACTCACTCCTCTAATCCTCCGGGTAGAGAATCGAGAACTCTCGACTCTTTTGAGCATCAATGCTTCCAAGCATTCATGCTCTTGGTTAGGATTAACTCCTATATCCTCTACATGGGAATATTCTTGAAAGAGGTCTCCAGGGATCTCGAGGTCTTTGCCCCTCTCCTCCCAGATGACAAAAGGGCAGATTATCTTGCCCTAGTTAAGCACTGCCAAAATGTTTCAAAGTTTGTCAATAGGGCCACCTTCAGTGCCTTTGACTGCACAAACAGGGCCTCAGCAATTATGCATCAGTGCATGTCGAATTGCATGGCTTCAGGCCTCAGATCTTGAACAATGGGTTCAAGATAATCTGGGCAATATACCTTGCACAGGCGAAACTCTCTTTGGCAAAGACTGGCAAGATAAGGCCTCTCAATTAGAGTCAGAAAATACTACTCTAAAGAGAATGTCCAGAGTAAGAGCTGACCCTCCTAGGAAAAGGACACTGCAAAGAAGTCTTTCTACAATAATAAGAAATTCCTTCTTATCCTCCTGCTTCCTCAGTACCAGGGTCAGACCCAAGAGAAGAGGCAGCAGCCTCCTAAACAACAAAAGAAGCCACAGGTGGCTAAACCCCAACCTGCTCCGCAGCCACAGTCTGCGCCTGGTTTTTGACTTTTTCCTAGAGAACATTGCTGCCCTGCCTCTGGAGGACCCCCAACCTCACCACATAGCAGGCAGACTGTGTGACTACGCCCACAGATGGCACCTCATCACCTCAGAGCAGCAGGCACTCATCATAGTCCAGGAAGGGTACAGACTTCATCTACAAACTTTGCCCCCTCTACTTTCATGGAGGAATATCAAATGCAACCTTCACTCACTGCTCTCCTACAGGACGAGGTGTCCTCTCTTCTGTCTCAGGGCGCCATAGAAGATATCCTAACATCCCTACAGGGAATGGGCTTCTACTTTCAGTACTTTCTCATTCCAAAGAAAACCAGAGGGTACAGGCTAATTTTGTACCTCAGAAACCTCAACAAGTTTCTAGTCCATGAAAAGTTCAAGATGATCTCTCTCTCAGGACTGGCTCTTTCTCTACCTCCAGTCAGGACTGGCTCTGTTCTGTAGATCTAAAAGAAGCATACACACATATCCTCATCCATCTAGGACAGGAAGGAAAACATTATCAATACAGAGTCCTTCCCTTCGGACTTGCCTCTGCCCCAAGAGTCTTCACAAAGTGCATGGCGGTCATAGCCGCTTATCTAAGAACTCTGGGGATATTCGTTTTCCCTTACTTAGGCGACTGGCTAATAAAAGCAGAAACCTCCCAAGAGGTACTGCTTTCCTTGCATCGTACCATCACAGTACTACAACACTTGGGATTTGTGACAAACTTCCCAAAATCCCAGCTCACTCCAAGTCAAAAACTAGAGTTCATCGGAGCCCTACTAGACACCCAAGAGGCCAGGGCATTTTTGCCTCAGCTCCATTGTGCCTGTCTAGTCGAACTAGCGTCCCAGACTCTCCTATAAGACCATCTGACTACCCAAGAGGTGCTGCAGCTCCTGGGGCACTTGGTCTCTACAATACATGTCATTCCATATGCCCGATTACATATGCGGAAGCCCAGTGGACTCTTGCCTCCCAGTGGAAGCAAAGGGGCTCTGGACAACGCAGGAGTCACAACTCCAGATCAATCTCCTGGAATTTCATGCTATCTCGAATGCCCTCAGGGTGTTTCAACACCACCTCAGAGCACAAGAAGTCCTAGACAGGACGGACAATCAGGATGCCATGTTCTATGTGAACAAGTAGGGAGGAACAGGCTCTTGGACCCTCCACGAGGAAGCACTACATCTTTGGTCCTTTGCCATTGCTCATCAAATACACCTCCAAGCAGTGTACTTCCTGGGGGAGGTCAATGTCTTGGCAGACAGACGGAGTCGCATCCTCCTTCCCCACAAATGGTCTCTTCATCCAGACACAACACCCTACATCTTCAAGACTTGGGGAACTCCAGACAGATCTGTTTGCGACTCCATAAAATGCCAAGATTCCTTCTGCTTCTGCACAAGAACTCTGACATCCACCAACCAACAAGTGGATGCCTTCTACCTACACTGGAGTCAGGGTCTGCTTTATGCTTTTCCTCCTATACCCCTCATTCCCAAGACACTTTTCAAGCTTCAGTCTGACAATGGGTCCATGATACTCATAGCCCCTCACTGGCTGCGGCAACCGTGGTTTCCACTGCTACTACAAGTGACTCAGAATTATCTTCTGTGATTGAGATCTGCACCCAATCTCCTCTCCTGGGACGATGGCTCACTACTCCATCCCAATCCACAGTCTCTCCGCCTCACAGCTTGGCTGCTGAGAGCATAGCTTTACAAGGCTTTGACCATACTCCAGAGGTTAAGGAGATCATTTTGGCTTCCAGAAAGTCCTCCACCAGACGTTCATATGCTTTTAAGTGGTGTAGATTTTCTGTCTGGTGTTCCCAGAAAGATCTCAATCCTTTTTCTGCTCCAGTGGAGTCACTCCTCCAGTATCTCCTCAACCTGTCCTCGACAGGTCTAAAGACAAACTCGGTGAGATTCCACCTCAGTGCCATTGCGGCCTCTCACCATTTACTGGATGGACAGCCCATCTCCACGCAACTGCTAGTAGCACGTTTCATGAGAGGTCTCCTGCTATTCAAACCACTAAGTCACCTCCAGTAGCTTGGGACCTCATTATCATTCTAGCGCAGCTTCTTAAGCCGCCCTTTGAACCATTAGCCACAACCTCACTTAAGTTCTTCTCTTGGAAGGTATTATTTCTAATTGCCCTCACTTCAGCTAGATGCATTAGTGAAGTTCAGACTTTGGTGGTGGATCCTCCCTATACCTGCTTCCACCATGACAAAATAGTCCTTTGGACTCGCCCACACTTTATACCAAAGGTTGTGTATCCCTTCCATTTAAACCAGTCAATTTACCTTCCAGTTTTCTTTCCTAAACCGCATGTGTCTAGAGTAGAAGCAACTCTTCACACTCTTGACTGCAAACATGCCTTGGCTTTCTATCTCCAAAGGACTCAATCACCGTAAAGCCTCGCAGTTGTTTATCTCATTTGACCCCAGTCACCTGGGATTACCTGTTTCTAAGCGTATGCTCTCCAGATGTATACTGGTCTGCATTTCATTTGTCTATGATAAAGCAGGACTCTCCCTGGAAGGGCATGTCACTACTCAGAATTTTCGCGCCATGCCCACCTCTATGGCAAACCGATGCTCAGTAGCCATTGACAAAATTTGCAACGCAGTAACTTGGTCTTCTGTCCATACCTTTACTGCCCATTATTGTCTGGACAAGGACTCCCATCAGGATGCCATGTTTGGTCTGGCTGTACTCCAGCACCTCTTTCAGACTTAGATGCAACTCCTACTCTCTGTCCCAGACTTTGAAGATACCAAAATTCCACGTGAGATCCATGACCTCATCATGCCTACTCTGAGGTGAACCTCCACCGATTCTGAGGTCACTTCATCTGGCTTCTGGGAGCTAGGGAATCTCATATGTGAAGACTACATTCCTGTTTGTTCCTGGAGATTGCATAGTTACTCACCTGTAACAGGTGATCTCCGTGTATATAAGGAATTTAGTCTTCACAACTGCCCTCTTCCCCTAGGAGTTATAGGGTTTCTTTTACTCTCTTTTCTCAGCTACAAACTCAACTGAAGAGGGGGAGACGGGAGGGCGGGAAAGCAGTCGCACAGGTGCAGTGGACTGCTCCCAAAAACCTTCCTATTGGACACTGGGGAGCGTTCCCGTGCGAGCTCCGTTGGTACCAATGTCGCCCATATGTGAAAACTAAATTCCTGCTGTTCCTGGAAATCACCTGTTACAGGTGAGTAACTATGCTTTACATTATTTCCATGAATAATGAAGTATAATAGAATCTAAACATTGTGGGTCCAATATTTGAAAGGCATTTACATGGTTTACAGCCCTGTAAACTACGTAAATGCCACTCAGCAGGATATTCAACAGCACTAACATGGTTAGTGCCGCTGAATATCCCCGATCATCTCCCCTATATGCCCTGATGCTAACCCCTTAGCATCAGAGCGTGTCGTGGGTGGTGACAGACACTGAGTAGCGACTATATTGCATGGTTACTTGGTTAGCTTCTATGGATAAAAGATAGGCACTGCAAAAGCTGGCAGAGGTGGCTTCCTGCTTGTGCAGCAACCCTGGATATTCAATGTCAGTGCCACATATGGCTCCAGCATTGACTATCTGGGGTTGGAGGTTGGCGGCGACGGCTAAGCGCTATACTCAGGCCTAGCCGTCTTAACTCAATATCAGGTCTTGTGATTCTTGGCATTGTGGTTTAATGCATATTTTCAAATGAAAAAGAATGAAAAGCTAAAAGTAAGCATGGCAAATGTTTTTTGTTATAATTTAAAACAAAACCTAACAAACCTTTATTTGCAGTGTCTGGAGAGAGCCATGAAATTTGCTTTTGATGAATTTCACCTCTGGTACCAGCTGGCACTTTCCTTGATGGCTTGTGGGAAGGTAAGACCTTAGCAGCCTCAGGAAAATTTCAGAAGGATAGCTTGGTATTACAGAGCACACGTCCACATCTCACTGGGAAAAAGTACCCAAACTGCTCATAGAGAGGGCACTTTCTTTCCGTATAAAAAAGGAGCAAATGAAGATATGGTGATAGGTGGGAAGAGAGAGAGAGAGTACTCAAAGGGGCAATGGCTGTACAGTATGTAACTAATTTATGGAAATATGCACTCAGGTACCACATACCTGAAGTTACAAATCTGCACAATCTATGATACTGACTCAGCCACATGAATTTCTGTTTTGAGCTGCGATTTATTCCAATTCTCCGTGGACAAGCTGGAATGAGTCCTCATGTATGGGTGACGTCCTTGACAGAGTCCTGCACAGGAACGCTCCCCAGTTCCTATTGAAAACTCTTGGGAGGCTCTACCATGCCTATGCGCCTCCTTCCCACCTGATCTTTAAACCAGTCGTTCATTTTCCGCGGAGCTCCACAGATGTGTTCCAGTCATCCTCCATTTCGTACAATTTTCTTCCTCCCCTGCAGGGGTTATTGTGCTTCGTGTTTTTGACTTTTACCTGCCGTCACAATTCTCTTTTCCTTTATAAGGATTTTCTCCCTCAAATGTTAGTTTTTATTTCTTTTTCTCCAGCATCTCTGATTTCCTTAAGTGCCAGTACTCCAATCGGGCCTACTTTCCAAAATCGAGCCATTTGGTTTTTCTGCAGCTATTTTCCCAGGTGACATGTCCCAGAAACCAAGCCAGCCTCCTTTCGCAGGAGGTACTAAGGGGAGGTGGGAGACAAAAAAGTCCTATTACTCTTGTAGACATAGGTACTTTCCTGGGCCCCAAACCTCCCAGCCAAGCAGGTTCCTCACCAACAACAGCGCCGAGAGAAGCCTCAGAAAGCCCAACCGGTTCCTCAGCCAAAATCTGAGGGGGGGGGGTGTTAGTGGGAAACCCTCCATTCAAGGGAAGGCTCACACTTTTTGCCCAAAGGTAGGCCCCCATAACTTCAGACTCATGGGTTTTTCAGATAATCCACAGCAGTTACAAACTACACTTCTTGGATCTTCCACCATATTACCCAAGGAGGGTACATCATCTTGACCCTCTGCATCAGGAATTGCTTCAGAAAGAAATCAATGCCCGATTGTCAGGGCCAGCCCAAGCGTTTCTTCTGCCCTAGGCAGAAGCCCCAGCCGTGCCACACTCCCCTGTGTGATGAGTTGTGTACCCCCCCCCCCATTTTGAGCCATGCTACTGCCAATTCCGGTGGTGGGGTCGAGGAGGGGCATGGCTCGGCTCAGCGGCAGGTCATATGCTTTGGAACACACGGCCTGCCGCTTCTGACTCCCCTCTGCCATAACCTCTGTGTAAGAAATGGCAAAGCCATGTGTGCCGAAATGCATGGTCTGCCACCGAACCTAGCAGTCCCCCTTCTGCTGCCATAATCAGCAGCAGCAGCGGGGGGTGGCTCAGCCTGGGGGGGGGAAGGGTGGCACAGCTGGGCACGCAGGTGGAGGGGGCGGCAGGCCATGTGTGTCGAGCAAAAGAACTGCTCCTCTGACTCCCCCTTGAGCACTGATCGGCATCCTGAGCGAGAGCAGGAGGCGCCAAACCCTCCCACTCTCCACCAGAAGGCCAATCAGGCCCTAACAATAGCAACCCAGCTTCATCAAAAAGGAGCGTGTCACGGGCCCGTGCTTGAGGGCCTCGCCAGAGGGCCCTTTGGCAGAGCCTTATGCTATGGAAAATAATCGAGACAATAGACCATGAACATCAAAGCTAAGGAAGCAACATGACCTGTCTATACCACACCAGCAACTTCACCACAGACCTCTGGTTCCATTACTAACACATAAGTGACCACAGCTGCTGGCGTGCCAAGAAATTCACAAACTGAGTAGAACTATCATGGAGCGCACCACCAAAAATGCCATAAAAAACCTGTCCTGCTCACTCACAAACCTCGCAAACCTAAGCCTAAACCTTGCAAACACGAATGGATAAATCAAAATCAATTATATGCCATTTTCTTCGCTCTGTTCCTCTGCTCTCATCTACCAAGCGCTATCGGTTTCTGTCCAGCTCCCACAACAGCCCTCCTAACTTCTCCCACCTACCTAACACTTTTCTCTCAGCCACATCTGATCATACACAAGCAAAGTACTCAAACACAAGAGACCCACCAGACTTATACAAATACAAACTTCCGCATATAATTCAACTCAATCCCCCCCTCTCTAGCCCCCCATATCAGTAGGCCTTATAAATGCCAGATCCATACGTTACAAGACAAATATCGTCATCGACCACATACAAGACAATCACATTGATATTCTCTGCATTACCGAATCATGGCTGAAGAGCTCTGACCAAGTCGTCCTGAATCAAGTTACACCCCCCACATTCACTGCATTCAACTGCCCTCATACTCACAAAAGAGGAGGTGGTGTACTCATTCTAGCCTGAGAAGACTTGAAACTCAAAACATCCAGTTCAATAAGTTCCGACTGCTGTGACATCATTATCATAGAAAACAAATGCTTATCCATCTGCCTAATCTACAGGACCCCCAATGCCCACTCAGAAGACACATCCAACATTCTTGAAGCTAACTCTCTTCACAAACCCCTTTATAGTACTAGGGGACCGGAACCTCACATCTGCCTCTAACAAGAAGGAAGTAGCCTTCCACAAAGCAAAGGATTCCATTCTACTCAAACAAATTCTCTCAGGTCCCTCTCATCGCTCCGGCTCCACCCCAGATCTCATATTTGTACCAGCATGAATCCCGGACCAAGGACACATAGCAGCTTAATCAATGACCCCATACCATGGTCTGACCACCATGCCATACTCGTAAAAATTCACTTCAACAGACAATAAGAATTACTGAAACCAGATAACCCTACCAGACGCTTCAAAGCATTCGACAAAGAACAATTCCTCAGACACACCCTTCAATTCCTACCCAAAGACTTTACCAACCTGGATAATGCTGTCAATGTCTGGAACACCACCATCAGTGCAGCATTGAGTCTCCCAACCCGATCCATCCTATGCCATCTAGACAGCAGACCAAGATCAGCTCCATGGTACTCCACTAAAATAAGAGATTCAAAGAGGAAACTACGGCAATACGAGCGACGATGGCGACATGACAAGACCGAAACCACACTAAAACAATACGAGATAATGCAACAAGAATACAATGCCCTAATAAATAAACACTAACAACAATACCACATTAACCTCATTCTAAAGGCCTGCAACAAACCCAAAGAGCTCTTCAACATAGTCTGAACATTAACGAAGGACCCAACTCCGAAGAATGAAAATCCAATACACCCTCAAACCTTTGCAGACTACCTCATATCCAAGAATAAACCCCTCCAAAAAACACTTTACAAGGACACTGCAGAACCTGACACTCCTATCAGCATGAACCCCATCACCCCAAACCAATTGAGTAAGTTCAGCATCCCGTCAGCAGAACAAATCACCCATGCCATAACTGAGCTGAACACAACCACAGCACCATCTGATCCCTGTCTAGTGGCATGGATCAAATCTGCCAACAATGACTTACTTATTATCTTTTGTATGAATTTGATTATCTCACTCACCCAAGGATACATGCCCCTGGCTCTAAAGCAAGCCACTATCTGCCCTATTCCAAAGAATACCCCACCACATAGCAACGACCCATCAAACTACCACCCAATATCCAGCCTCCCTTTCCTCTCCAAAATAATTGAGAAGATTGTTCAGAGACAGCTCCAGGACCACATTGACTTACATGCCCTTCTAGATCCTTACCAACACGGATTTTGCCCAGATCACAGCGTAGAGATATTACTTATCCATCTATTTGATAACCTGCTCAAAGGTATTGACAACATAAGAAGAGGTTTCCTATTAATCTTTGTCGACATATCATCTGCCTTTGACACTCTCTCATGACATCCTCCTGGAGCGACTAACATCAATCGGGATCCAAAACATCACCCTCAAATGGTTTGTCATACCTAGGAGGCAGACAACAGATAGTCAAATCTGGCCCACTCACTTCAACTTTCCACACCGACCAAGGAGTTCAAGGATCTTCGCTCTCTGCCCTCCTATTCAACAATTATATATAACCAGTTTGCAACATATTCAGGAAGCACGATATACAATATGCCATATATGCAGGCGATATTATATCCTACACCCCAATACAGTTAGACTCTCTTGACTTCACTACAATATCCGTGTGCCTCCAAGAAATGATAACCTGGCTTACCAAAAACAACCTCAACAGCAACATCAAGAAAACTGAAGCAGTAATCATAACAAGGAACACTGATTTCAACCCCCCCCCCCCCGCCTCATCAAAATTGCCAACTCTCAAATCACAATAAAGGATGAAGTCTGATACCTGGGTATCATCATTGACAAGCATCTCGACCTACAAGCCCATATCAACAAAACTTCCAAGTCTGCTTTTCACAAGCTAGCAATAATCAGAAGATTAAAACCTCTCTTCAATCAAGAGCACTTTCGAACAGTATGTCAGTCCATCATAACGCCATCTCTGGACTACTGTAATGCTCTTTTCCAAGGTCTACCTAAAGAAACTACCTGACCCCCCTGCAAGTAGTGCAAAACACCGCTGCCCGAACCATCATGGGATCATCTCGGCAAGAGAGTATAACTCCCCTCATGCACTAACTGCACTGGTTACCAATCACATCATGTGCCAAATACAAATCTGCCCTGACCATCTTCAAGATCAAAAACAACCTAACAGTCAAAAGTCTGCAGGATCTCATCTGGACCAAACCTAACAGACCTGAGAGAAGAAACAACATCAATACCATACCAACACCCAACCTGTTCACAAAAACCAAACAAGCCACATCCAAGAAGGCCTTCTCACTTGCCGCTCCATCTATCTGGAACACTTTCCAGGAGAAAATGAGAACCACCACAGACATTAAGGAATTCCGGAAACAGCTCAAGACCTTTCTATTCATCGAGCACTTCAACGAAACCTGATGCTCCCCCTCATGAACTCCTACATACACATCACATTGTATATAAGTTATACTTTATCATTCCCAGTTCTCCCCCTCCCTGTGTGTGCTAAGGAAGTTTTTATGTATTGGGATAATATTTTTAATTGTTACTATTGAAAGTTCTCTGTAAACCGCCTTGATTTTAAGATAAGGCAGCATAGAAAAAATTGTTAAATAATTAAATAAATAAATATAGCTTGCTGCCCTAGGTAGCCGACCCTGCCCTAGGTAGCCGACCCTGCCTATTGTCAGATCTAGCGATCGAGCTCGTGCCATAAGAGCAATGAGGGCAAGGGTTTTATTCCAGGGACTTCCTGATTCCCAGAAAAATGAGTGGATACCGTCCCACCCTAGACCTAAGGACACATTTGGAAGAGTAAAGCTCAGAATGATTTCTCTGGGCACCCTGCTTCTGTACTTTCAAAAAGGAGATTGGCTATGCACCTTGGATCTAAAGGATGTGTATATTCACATACAGATACATCCTGCTCACAGGATGTATCTGATTCATCATGGGCAGACAACACTTCCAGTACTGAGTGTTACCTTTTGGCCTTGCCTCAGTTCACAAAATGCATCACGGTAGTAGCTGCATACATCCGGACACTGGGTTTGTCTTCCCCTAACTGGACAAATTGATCAAAAATACCACTCTGGAAGGAGTTTAAGAATCAACACAGTTGACCATTCGGGTGTTGGAACTCCTAGGGTTTGTTGTAAATTACCCCAAGTCCAACCTTCAGCCCACCCAACAATTGGAGTTCACAGGAGCCCTGTTCGACACGACTCGGGCACAACCGACTTCACAGTTTGGTGGCATTAGTGTGAGAAACTCAATTGAGCTAGGCCACATGGCCTCTACAGTGCATGTCTCTAGATGAGACAAACTCAGTGGAACCTGAGGACTCAATGGACCCAGGCCAGGGATCGTCTGTATGTCATCTCTCATTCAGTCATTGCAGTGGTAGATAATCCACCACAACTTGCTCAAAGGTCTTTTGTTCCAAATTGCTCCACCCCAAAAGATTTTGATGATAGATGCATCCAAGCTGGGGTAGGGAGCTCATCTCAATGGGTTTCACACCCAGGGCAATTGGTCCATCTAAGAAACTTTCCATCAGATCAATTTCTTTGAATTAAGAGCCATGGTGAATGCTCTAAAGGCTTTCTGAGATCGACTGGTCAACCAAATTCTACTACTTCAGACCGACAATCAGGTCACCATGTTCAACATCAACAAGCAGGGAGGAACGGGTTCATACCTTCTGTGTTGGGAAGCAGTCAGGTTATAGAAGTTTGTCATCGCTGTCTGGTGTGAGGGCCAGGCCCTAGATCCTTTTGTTTGTTCCACACAAAAACATCTTGAATATCTTCTGTGCCTCTTCAAGTCGGGACTTAAGTCCAATTCTGTCAGGGGTCCACCTCAGTGCATTTGGAGCTTACCATCAAGGTGTGGAAGGAAAGTCCATCTCTGTACAGCCTTTTTGTTCACTTTATGTGAAGGTTGCTTCTTTTGAAGCCTCCCTACAAACTTCCCACAGTGTCTTGGGCCCTCAGTGTGGTTCTTGCACAGCTCATGAAAGCTCCCTTTGAGCCGCTCAATTCCTGTCCTCTGAAGTTCTTGACCTGGAAGGTATTTCTGGTGGTGGTCACTTCAGCATGCAGAGTGAGCGAGCTTTAGGCTCTAGTGGTTCATCCACCTTATACCAAATTCTACCATAATAGAGTAGTTCTCCATACCATCCTAAATTCCTTACAAAAGTGGTATCGGATTTCCACCTTAATCAGTCACTCATTCTTCCAATACATAAGGGAAGCTTCATTGCACATGTTGTATTGCAAGCGAGCTGTAATATCCTATTTGGAGCGGACTAAAGTCCAAAGAAACTCCATCCAACTTTTTGTTTGTTTTGAGCTCAGCAAGCTAGGGGCTGTTTCCAAACTCTTTCTTTCAATCTAGCTAGCAGACTGTATTTCTTTCTCTTATGCCCAGGTAGGCCTGAACCTTGATGATCGTGTTACAGCTCACAATGTCAAAGTCATGGATGCATCAGTGGCCCACTTGTGCTCGGTCTCCATGGAAGAGATCTGTAGAGCTGCAATGTAGTCTTCTGTCCACACATCCACATCTCATACTGCCTAGATGGGGATTCTCAACACAACAGCAACTTCAGCCAATCTGTACTCTGGAATCTTTTGAAGATTAGAATCCAACTCCATCCCCCCTAGACCCATTCTATTCTGTCCAGGCTGCCTACAAAAAAAGGGAAGAGAGAATCACTGCTATTCTACATAGTTGGTATTTCAGTTGCTATGGCTTCTTGCCATTCCATAGTTGAGTTTTTTGCCCTTGTTGGGCTTCCCGGTGGCCTCCTCGGTTTTCAGGCTTGGGAGTCCCATATGTGAGGACTCATTCCTGCTTGTCCACAGAGAAAAGGTAGTTACTCATCTATAGCAGGTGTTCTCCATGGACAGCAGGAATTAGTTCTCGCTATCCTCCCCACCTCCCCAAGGAGTTGTCTCCTGCTACAGCTAGGTTATCAGACTGCTTTAAGATGGTGCCATGATGGCAGGCAGAATGGAAGCACACAGGCTGCAGTAGAGCCTCCCAAAAACTTTCAGTAGGAGCTGGGGAGTGTTCCCGTGCAGGGCTCCATTAGGGACGTCACCCATACATGAGGACCAGTTTCTGCTGTCCATGGAGAACACCTGCTACAGGTGAATAACTACCTTTTCAGAAGAATTTTATAAAAAACAGAAATAAATCATAGTCTAGGCTATTACTTAGGAGCTAAGTATAGTGCAGTCATTCTCTCATCATAATTTCTACTAAAGGCAAACAAATATGCACAAACTAGATACCTATCCCACTTAGGAAGATGATAAATATTTATATTGTACCTCAAAGCAGATTGCTTGTGGACTTATGTGGAGAGAGTTATCTGCACCTGGTAGCAAGGTGGGACAGGGATGGAAAGCCGGACTACCAGCAGGGCAGGGGGTTGCCTTGAGAGGCACAGCTTAGTAGAAGGCTTACAAATCAATATGAAAATGTTTGATTAAACATGCCTGTAAAACCACATCAAGTCAGCCAACATGTTTTTGACCGTCTTTTTCAAGGAACTTGTTATGAGGGTATTGACGTGGGAAGGACAACCATTTGAAACTCATAGCCCTAGGGGGAAAAAAGCATAAAGAGAGGAAAAAAATCAAAAAGACAGAATAATGAGCAAGAAAAGTGCTCTTAAAAGGGGCTTATGCCAAAGGGAAACTGCTAGCCTGCCAGGTCACAGTATAGTAAAACCATATGTACTATACAGAAGTGTCTCACTAAAATAAAAAATAAAATTATATAAAGTATTAAAATTGATCATTCTGCATTGAAAAAATATCCACTGCTTGTCCCCAATACAAGCATTGTGCAACCTGTGTCTTTTGGGGAAACTGCTAGGTATTTATGACCTAGATTGGCCACTGTTGGAAACAGGATACTGGGCTTGATGGACCTTGGTCTGACCCAGTGTGGCATATCTTATGTTCTTATGAAAATAAGAAGATAAAAATCAACATATATGTATAATTTCTCACCATACTCCATGAATAATTACTCTGTAATTAGTTACCCCTGTTACCTCCAGGTTATCTCGTCCATGTTCAATGTAAAAACTCAATTGTCGTGTGACATTGCAGTATGGTTTTTGTTCAATTGTAAACTGCACTGATTTTAATAGCGCGGTATATAAGAGAAGTAAATAAATAAATAAATAAATAAACCTACCTAAAAAGCAATGTAAAAATGTCTCCATGGGTGTGGTATAACTCCAGGGCAGGACCCAGAGTTTAAGGTGTTGGCACGCAAGGAAAACCTTAAGTCTTATGCTCCCTGGCTGTCAAACTATTGTTTAGCTTTGAATACCCTGCTCTTTGCTGCTTCCAGAAGTTGCCATTGTAGGCCACCGCCTAGTTTGTCTAATGGTCGTGCTGGCCCTGTATAACTCACAATGGGGCATGGTTACTAAAGTGCAGTAGCCGGGAGTTTAGCGTGCAATTTCTGTAGGACTGCATGTCAAACAAATGAAGATAGCACATATATATCCAGCACTAAATAACAGTAACCCTTAGCCTTCCTCTTCAGAATTATAGCATTTGCTTTGATATGTAAAGACATATGCAGACAGCCCACACCCCCGATAAGCTTGTACTACTTAAAACCAGTGTAACTGCATTAACCCTTCAGACACCTGATGGAGAGAGTATAGCACTCAAAAGCTTGTCAAAAATATATTGTTAATCCATTAAAAACTTAACACCTACAACTTGTTGACGTTTATTTGCACATATCTAAGTATGATAATATGTTTTGTACTGCTTATTGATCCTGCATTAGTATTAGCAATATAGTATAGGGGGTGAAGTACTTTTGTCCACTAAAGAGCGGGACCTAGGCGTGGTTGTGTCTGATGATCTTAAAGTAGCTAAACAGGTAGAAAAGGCGACGGCAAAAGCTAGAAGGATGCTTGGGTGGCTACTAAAATGATTAGTGGTCTTCATTATAAAGCATATAAGGACAGACTGAAGGATCTTAATATGTACACCTTAGAGGAAAGGCGGGATAGAGGTGATATGATTGAGATGTTTAAATACCTCCGTGGCATAAATGTTCAGGGAGAGAGTCTCTTTCAATTGAAAGCAAGTTCTGCTATGAGGGGACATGGGATGAGGGTGAAGGGAGATAGATTCAGGAGTGATATGCGGAAATATTTCTTTACGGAAAGAGTAGTGGATCCGTGGAATAGTCTCCCAGTGGAGGTGGTAGAGATGAGGTCAGTAACTGAATTCAAAAAAGCATGGGACAAACACAGAGGATCTCTAAAGGTAAAAAGGGGACTTGTAGTTGTTATGGAAGGACAGACTAGATAGGCCATGTGGTCTTTTTCTGTCGTCATATTTCTATGTTTCTATTAGTAACAGACTGCTGAATGTTTTTTGGTTCCTGCAATACATTTTCTTCAGTGATGGATTTGTGCTTTGCATGATTAGTATTTATTGGGTAATAAATCAGTTATTTGTTTCCTGCTCTTGAGATACGATGTTACATTAGGCAGATATTTGTTGGGTGTTTCTCTATGCGTTTGAGAAATCAATTAATTTCAGGCACATATAATGTGATACTTTTCATTTTATTGTGAATACATATTTTTTGTAACGTACTGTTTTATTTCCTTTGAAAAAGAAAAAATTCACAGCACATCCACACCAATTACAAAGCATCCTGCAAAAATTCCCAACAATACTAAATGCAAAATACAAGATACAAAGAACAAGCCACTTACCTCCAGAGTCGATCCCCCCTCACTCTATAACCCATCCAACACTCTTCATCCAATCATCCCTCTTATCTTGCTCCTACCATACACACTCCCTCCAATCCTCTCCCCTTATCTCCTCCCTTCATCCATTCTGCACTTTGCCCCACCTCTCTAATGATTCCCAAGTTTTCTCCTTGGACAAGCAGGAAATAAATCCTCATGTATGGGTGATGCCATTCGACGGAGCCTGCATGGGAGTATGTCCTAGCAACTAATCAAAGCTTTTGGGCGCTTTCTCTGCACATGCGTGTCTTCTTCCCGCCTGCTGCCATTTTACCTCAGCCTTCATTTTTCCGCAGAGTCCAATGGAGGTGTTTCATCACACTCGTAGTCACTTAGTAATTTTCTCCTCTACTCGGGGGCTCTTTTCACCTTTCAAATGTTTTCGTGTATCTACCTGCCTGCATTTTGCGTTTTTTCTTTATTCTCTCTTCATTTTTAGTCAGATGTTTGACCGTTTAAGGTTTCCTTTTTTTCCGTGGCACTACTTCTCCCTTAGGCGTCAGTGCTCTCGCCACGAGTTAATCCTTTTACTTTTTCAAAATTGAATCGTGTGTAATTCTTCGATCTTACTTTAGGAATTTTAATGTGCAGTTTTTTTGATTCATATGTTTGCATTTTTCGTGATTTATCGAGAGTTATCCAGCAGAGGAGGAAGGAGTTTCTAGGCCTTCGACCTAAGGCCCTGTCCCGGGGGGGGAGGGTAAGTTTGTTTTGAGATTTCCTTCTCATTGTATAATTTCCTATTTAGATAAGTTTTTTGTTTTTTGAACCAGGGCAGCTCTTGGAATTCCTAGTTGCGAGGGAGGGGTCTGGGGTTAATGTGGTACCTCATGTGGCTGACGCATAAGTCTTTGCCCTGTTTGGATTTATTTATTGCTTGAGACAGGTTCTTGTGCCCTCAGACTCTTTTCAGTTATTTCCTTTGCCTCCTTTCCTTAAGTGGACTAATTTATTGGAGAGATGTTTGTTTGATTTTGTAAACTTTTTCCTATTTGGTTGGGTTATATTGTATTCTCAATATTTCCATGGTATATATTTTTGTTGGATGTATATTGAAAAATGTAATAAACAATAAATTAAAAAAAACATTGAGTCATTTGATTTCACTTCAGCTATTTTTCCAGCTGATATCTCCCAAAAACTTGCAAGCCGGGTTTAAAGTGTTCCAGGTGCTTTCAGTGCCTAGGACCTTATCAGCTGCCTTCTTGTAATTTTGTGTTTACAGATGACAAAAGGAGAACTCAAAGGTCGAAAGAAGCAGCACAAATTGATTTTTGGGACTCATAAATACGATCCATCAACATCGGCAGCACCAGTCTCAAAGACATCGAGGACTGCATCAGAGACTGGCAGTACATCGACATCAAGGCATTCTTGAGCCCATTCGGCGCCAAGCACCTATAGTACCTTGGAGCATCGGCCATCAATTGATGTCTGCCTGAAGATGAAGGATTCAACTTCATCTTTATTGATGCCAAAGGGTGATCATGCATAGCAACGAGTGGAGACTGATGTTTCGATGTTAAACCTCAAGGCACAGCATCAAGAAGAAAGAGTTTGCAAGAGCATCCCTCGAAGCTGCTCCGAAGAGAGGAGAGCTTATCTTTCAATACATCAGAGTAGCAGCGACGACCTACTGCATGCTGAGACCATACCACTGATACTGCCTCTCAGATTCCGGGGACATCGACCGATGTTGCTGAGGCCCCACAGCCTTTGGAGATGGCAGCCATGGAGAAGCACCTTCTGAGGTCTCTCAAGGAATGCATGTCATTGCCTCATTTTCTGCTATATTGACATTGGCAACCATCCAGCTGATCCTTGAAAATAGCTTGCCTGCGGGAGAGGCATCAACATCGGGGCATCGAAGGGCCTAGACACCAGAGCCTGCTCAGTCAATTTCACTTTGATGCTCCCTCAAGACCTAGAAGATCATTGGTCCATTGTTGCTTCTGATCCTTAAAGCATAGGAGAGAAATCCAGGCAGACTCAGAAGAACTTCAATTTCCTCTCTGAGTCTGACTCAGAAGGCTGGATCACCAGGGGGGGACATGTTGGAGGACAAGTCTCCAGGACCTTCATCGGACCCTTCTCCTCCTCATGAGAGATGCAAGTCACCTCCTGAGGATATGACCTTCCAAGATTTTGTTAGAGATATGACCAAGGCTATACCATTTGTTTGGAAACTGAGGATGAGCCCAGGGCAGAAGAATTGGAGATCCTTCAGTACTCCTTGGCCCTAAGGAAGTGGTGACAGTGCCCGTGCACTGCATCCTTCAGAGAGTACAGATGCGATTGTGGGAGAACCCCCTCAATGCACCTCCAGTCAGTAGAAGGTTTGATTCCATGTACAGAGTTCAAAAGACTCCTGGATTCGAGAAGCCCCGGCTTCCTCGCCATTCCTTGGTGGTTGACTCTGCCCTTAAGAGGTCTAAAATTTCCAATCTCCTTGCACCTCCGGGAAGGGAGGCTCGGATATTAGATTCTTTCGTGAGAGAGTATTCCAGAGTTCCATTCTTACAGCCTGCATGGTTTCTTATTAGCTCTACATGAGCATGTTTCTAAAGGACATCATGTGCGGCCTAGCTGACCTCTCCTAATATCTCCCTCCAGAGAAATTGGAACAGTATCATTCCCTGTGTGTCACAGTAAGGACTGCTTGAAGTTCATGGTCTGAGAGACCTATGATATCTTAGAAATGGCATCAAGAACTTCTATGATTAGTATTGGCGCCCGGAAACTTGCCTGGCTTCGGTGCTCAGACCTAAAACTATCAAAACTCGATAAGCAGAGCTGAGGAAGTAACAGGATGGCGGCAGGAATTTGCCGGCTGTAAGACGTGTTCTCTGGGCTCCGCTGGTGTTTGAGGAGTTCCCCTAGCAGTTGCGATATGGGGCGGAGAAAGCAGAAGCAGGCTCCTTTACCTCCCTCGGACCTGCTGAGCTTCTCGGGACAGCATGTGCTGAGCGAGTGTGGCTTTGTGGTCGGCAGTGGAGCAGTGTCTTCAGCGGGGGCGGCAGGAGAAATGTCGCCTCTGAGCACTTCGGGTGTTTGGCTCTCTCCGGAGCAGTGCACCCCCCCCCACCGCGACCCGGAAGTGTGAACTCGGCTAGAGCTGCACTGCCGGCGGGGGTGTCGGAGAGCACTCCGTTGAGGCAGAGCATGGGAGGTCTGGTCGAGTTGAATCCTTCTCCTCCACTTGCCTCACGCTGTACTTTCTCAGCGGGAGAAGTTCTATCAGAGGTGGAGTCTGTGGCTGTGCCGGTTCGGGAGGAGGCAGTTCCGGGGATTCCTATGTTGGAGAGACCCACAGTATTCACTATGGAATCGCTGTGGGAAGGACTGGCAGCTTTGAATACCTCCTTGTCTAAAATGTTGGGGTCTGTGAGTAAAGAATTGCTGGGGGTTAAAACTACTTGTGTTACCTTTGCCAGTGTGCATGAAGAGCAAGCAGAGCAAATAAGGTTGGAAGAAGATGTAGGACAGCTTCGGAACTTGGTCACTGCCCAGCTTAAAGACAGAACTGTGTCTATTAAGAAAATGGAATATCTGGAAAATCAGGCCCATCAATGTAATCTACGGTTTCTGAATTTCCCTAGGTCGCCTATATTATCACCTATGGATATGGTGCGGAAGTATTTTGGGGAAGTCTTAAAGATTCCCCTGGAACAATTTCTGCCTATGACTAGGGCCCAGTATTTGTCTGTGGGATCAAGGGACCAGGTTCCCCGTACCCCTTATACTTCCCCTGGGTTAGGAGACCTCACGGGGTTTTTAGAAAACTCCCTGGAGGTCGTAACAGGGAAAACTACTCTACTTGTAACCATGGCACTGGAATCAGATAAATTTTATGTTCTTAGATTGTATTTCTGAAACATTAATGAGGTTTTTCTAGACTCTAATGTTAGAATATTTCCTGATGTTTCCTGTATTACACAGCTGAGAAGGAAGGATTTTTGGCCCTTCGCCCCAGGGTTTTAGCCTTAGGGGCTACTTTTCAGCTAAAGTTTTCTGCAAAGTGTTGTGTTTTATTTAAGCAGAAATTGTATATGTTTTTTGAACCTAGGCAACTTCAGGAGTTTTTGGAAGCTAGGGAGGAGGTAGTAGTAGAAGTATCAATGCCTTCTCATTCGGCTGACGCATGAGTCTCTGCCTGCCTTTTTTTGCTGTATATTGTTTGTAGTGAGGGACCTCTTTGGTTCTTACTATTGGTTAAGTTTGTTTCCTAGTACTTCCTTAATATTTCTTTTTACTTGGGGTCTAATATAATATGGGGGAAATATTTTTTCTTTTTGTTTTGATTTCTTGTTTTTGTTGGTAATATACATGTATTTTTTCATTCAATGTTATTTTTTGGATGTAATACATTAAAAATTGATAAATAAAAATTAACCCCCTCCTCCCCCCAAAAAACTGGATAAGCTTGCTGACATGCTGTGCTGTGGAAAAAATCTTTTCAGAGAACAAGTCAAAGAGAAAGCTGGCTTTATCGAAAATCAGCACATCACCCTTCAAAATCTCTCAAGGTGCATGTCTGAGCCAGCCTCCTACCGCAGGATGTACCAGAGTAGTACCCAGATAAAGAACTGTTACTTTTGTAGACATAGGTACTTTCATGGATCCCAATATACCTAATCAAAATGGGTTCCTCTACCACAATCAAAGCCTGAGAAGCCCCAACCTGCTCCTCAGCCAAAGTCTGGGGTGGAGTTTTGACTGGTTCTTGAAGAACATAGCCACTCTATCCTTAACCACAATGGAAAATTCTTCTGTCAGAAGGAGGCTCACTCTTTTTGCCTAGAGGTGGCCCCTTATAACTTTGGACACTTGGGTTTTGCAAATAATCCAAAGCAGTTACAAATAGCTTTTATTCAACATTCCTCTAAATTGCCCTCCGAAGGCACATTTCATCGACCCTCAGCATCAGGAATTACTTCAGAGAGAAATCGCTGCCCTCTTGCAGATCTTGCAATTGAGATCGTTCCATCAGAGCAAAGAGGTCAAGAGTTTTATTTCAGGTATTTCCTGATCCCCAAGAAAATGGGAGGATGCTGTCTCATCCTGAAGCTCAGAGATCTTAACACATACCTAATCAGAGAGAAATTTAGAATCATTGCTCTGGGTACCCAACTCCCTTATCTTCAAAAAGGAGACTGGCTGTGCTCCCTGAAGGATGCATAATTCTCACATAGATTCATCCACTCACAGGATTCGTTATAAAGGGACACCACTTCCAGTACAGAGTTTTGCCTTTTGGCCTATCCTCAGCACCTCGCAACTTTATGAAATGCTTTGCGGTAGTAGCAGCTTACCTTCAGACACTGGAAGTATTTGTCTTCCTCTATTTGACTGATCAAGAGTACTCCTCGGGAAGGAGTTTGAGAATTAATATGGTTGACCATTCAGATGCTAGAACTACTAGGGTTCATCATAAATTACCTGAAATCCCACCTTCAGCCCTCCCAACAATTGGAATTCATCGGAGCATTGCTTGCCACAACTAGTGCAGGAGACTCAACTGAGTCAGCAGATAACAGCTCACAGGATGTTAACTATACTAGGTCACATGGCTTCTACAGTGCATGTAATACCCTTGGCATATTTCCAAATGAGACAGGCTCAGTAGACTCTGAAAACTCAATAGACCCAAGCCACAGAACATCTCAGTAGTCCTCTATATGTCACCAATCCACTCATTCAGTCGCTGCAATGGTAGACAATTCATCACAATTTGCCCAAAGATCTCCTCTTCCAAATTTCTCCATCACAAAAATATTGATGAGATGCATCCAAACTGGGTTGGGGAGCTCATCTTGATGGGTTGCACACTCAGGAAGAATGGTCCTTCCAAGAAAGTCTACACCAGATCAACACCTTGGAATTAATAGCCGTAGCAAATGCTCTAAAGGCTTTCAAAGATTGGCTGGTCAACCAAATTATCCTGATTCAAACAGACAATCACGTAGTGATGTTCTATATCAACAAGCAGGGAGGAATGGGCTCATACTCCTGTGCTGGGAAACAGTAAGGTTGTAGAAATTTGCCATTGTTCATGGAATGGACTTCAGAGCCACATACCTACCAGGCAAGCAAAACACTCTGGCAGACAGACTGAATCGAGTCCTCCAACCACACAAATGGACGCTGGACAGGGAGGTTGCAACTTGCATTTTTCAGGAGTGGGGGCCATCCCCTCAATAGATCTTTATGTGACTCCTTAAATTGCCCGGATAGATCAGTTCTGCTCCAGAGTAAGGTTGCACAACAGACTAGCCTCCGATGCTTTTCTCCTACATTGGAGGGAGGCTCTTCTGTATGTGTATCCTTTAATTCCTGTCATTGCAAAGACCCTCCTGAAGCTCAAAACAGACAGAGGCTACAGCCTCAGTGTAATTGGAACTTACCATTGAGGTGTAAAGGAAAAAACCTATCTCTGTACAGCTTTTAGTTCATGTTATGTGGGGTTTCCTTCTCTTGAAACCTCCAAACAGACTGCCCGCAGTGTCTTGGGGACCTCAATGTGGTTCCTGTGCAGCTAAGGAAAGCTCCTTTTGAGCCACTCAATTCCTGCCCTCTAAAGTTTTTGACCTGGAAAAATTTGTTTTTGGTGGTGGTGATCACTTCAGCACGCAGAGTAGCGAGTTTCAGGCTCCCATAGTTCATCCACCTTACGCTAAATTCCATCTTAAAAGAGTGGTTCTCCGTACTCCTCCTAAATTCCTTCTGAAAGTGGCATCAGATTTCCATCTTAATTAGTCAATTGTTCTACCAATATTTTTCCCAAGACCACACACTCATAAAGAGGAAACTGCACTGCACATGTTGGACTGTAAATGTGCCTTAGCTTTCTACTGTGAACGGAAAAAAGCCCATAGAAAGTCAATCCAGCTTTTTGTTTCTTTTGACCCCAATAAGCTAGGGGTTGCCATCTCCAAATGCTCTCTTTCAATTTGGCTAGCAGACTGCATCTCTTTTGCTTATGCCCACGCAGGCCTGAGCCTTGAAGGTCATGTCGCTGCTCACAGTGCCAGAGCCATGGCTGCGTTGGTGACCCACTTGCGCTCGGTCTCCATGGAAGAGATTTTTAAAGCTGCAGCGTGAACATCGATGCACATATTCACATCTCACTACTGTCTGTAGAGGGATTCTCGATGTGACAGTAACTTCGGCCAATCCATGCTATGGAATCTGGGGAATAGAATCCAGCTCCATCCCCCCAGGCCCATTATTTCTGTTCAGTCTACCTTTAAAAAAACAAAAAACAAATAAAAACCCAATAAAATACAAAAGGCCTGTTGCCAACAAAAACAAAATTGTTTGCCCCTGTTGGGCAACACTCAATTCCCTTTTTAATTTTAAGGTAGCCTGTAGCTGGGGAGTCCCATACGTGAGGACTTATTTCCTGCATGTTCACGGAGAAAAGGTAGCTACTCACCTGTAGCTGATGTTCTCCATGGACAGCAGGAACAAATCCTCATAACCCTCCCACCTCTCCTAGGAGTTGTATTCTACTATAGCTATAGTATCAGACTGAGGTAAAATGGTGCCGTGACGGCAGGTGGGAAGATGACATGTATACACAGAGGAAGCTCCCAAAAGCTTAGCAGCTGGGGACTACTCCCATACGGGATCTGTTAGATTACATCACTCATACCTGAGGACTTTTTTCATGCTGTTCATGGAGAACACCTGCTATGGGTGAGTAACTACCTTTTCTGCTCAATCTCCCTTCTCTTATTCTTAATTGCTGTTAATTTACACATTCTGTACACATAATCTGTTCTCTGTATAAGGTTCTGTATAGACGGAGCAGAACTGCATCTCCAGTCCTTGGCCATCTCCATCCTCATTGCTGCCACCAAATTCTTGACCAATCTTTCCAGATGTATAACCCCTCCTCTTCCCAGGCAGGATTAAGTTCCAGTGACACCCCAATCATTTCTTTAAAAAGTCCCACAACCCCTGCCTAACATTGTTGTACCTTTGAGCAACTCCACCACATATGCATGTAGTCTCCCTGAATCTTACACCCTTTCCAACATAAAGGACTATACTTCCCTCTCCACCTGCTTATTGTATGGGGCATTAGATAGATCCTATATAACATCTTAAAACAATGCTCCTATATGGCTGCTGATCTTACGCTCGACCTCCCCTTCCCAAAACCCAACCTCCATTTCATTTCATCCCACTTCCCTCCCAAATCCTGTTCCCAAGCTACCACAAACCTTTCCGGACCCCCTGCCCTCCATGAAATATAACTTAGCAACGCTTTAGAGCCACAACAGGAGCGACATAACTTCTCAAAAGGAATTTCCTCTTTGCATATTACAGCACATCTTTTCTGATTCTTCAAGTAATGGGTGGTCTGCATATAATAGCAGCCATCGGCCACCTCCAAGCCAAATTCTTCCCTTAATTCCTCAAAACTCTTACTCACACCACCTTAGTTCAAAAATTGTCCCCAATAGACTATACCCTTCCCCTCCCACCATTCAAACGCGTTCACCTCCCGCAAACTCCACAGACCTATGAATCTCCTGCAGCCTAACTACTCCACTTCCCTACTAACCTTCTCCTTACTCTCCACAAATCTTACACGTATTTTCAATCAATGGAGGAGTGGCCTAGTGGTAGGGGCAAGGTACTTCAGGCCGGAAGGTCGGGGGTTCAAATCCCACTAGAGGACAGCAACCTTGGGCTGGAAGGACTGGGGTTTCTAGTCCCACAGGTGCTCCTTGTGGTCTTGGGCAAGCCACTTAACCCTCCATTGCCCATGTTCCCTGTAAGAATTAGTGTACGTGTCTCATATCCCTTCATGTTAAATGTATCCCCCAATTGTGTTGTGACCACTTTGATTGAAGGATAAGGTGGTATACAAAACTGTCTAAATAAATAAATAAATATCCCGTCACATTACTTACTCTATTTCCCTCCCAGTTCCACAAAAGATCTACCAAAGGGAGTTCCCTCTATCATATTCTGTTCAAGTTGTACCCACTGCCTCCCTTCCTCCCCTTTTTCCATTCCAATATTGCACACAGTTGAGCCGCCCACCAATGTTCCCTCTAATTTTCTGTAGGCTGTGTGCGCATAAAATATCAGCTGTGCAGCTTTTGAAGGAAGGTTAAATTTTTGTGCGCCACATAATGACACTTGGAGTTAAATACTGTATTCTGATGTGTAGTCAAATTTTAAAGTATGTACACCACATTGATTGCACTAGAAAATATTGTAGAACTTGTGAAAACCGTAAATACACAACAACTTTTCAATTTTAAGATGTCTGTGTTGTTTTCTATCAGAATCAGAACCATAATTTTTGTGCGCTCTGTTGTAAAGTATGTGTGCTCGCTCGGCGAGATGTGTGCGCATGCACACGCGCACAGCTTAGAGGGAACAGTGCCGCCCACTAATAGCTACAAAACTCAGGGACCTGATCAAAGTCTTTCCTAAGCAGCTTCACAATTTCTTGTCTTTCCTTATTAGGTAAATGTGCCACTCCTCCCTCACTTTACACATCACCCTCCTATTTACCCTTGGTGGGTACTGTCTCCAAATAAAGGAGAAAATTTTCCTCTGGAATCTTTTTGGAGCCCTCTCAGAAACTTCAGTAGGTAGTGACATGAATAAAAATACCATCCGTGGACGACTATTCATTTTAACAACTGCAATTCGTCCCATCCACGATAAGTAAGTTTGTCCCACAACCCTAAATTCAGGAAAATCTTTCCAATCAAAGGCTCATAATTCTGCTTAAATAGCTCCTCTAAATCTCTCCCGAATGGTACCCTTAGGTATTTAATTGTTTTCTTCGCCACTGAAACTGAAAGGCCTCACGCACCCTCTCCTCCGGCTGGGAATTCAGTACTAGTTTCAACACCTCGGTTTTACCTAGATTCATTTTATATCCTGATACTCTACATCTGTGCACCACACAGAGAGACATACATACACTTAACAGCAGTTATGGTAGCAGGGGCTGTTTGAGGAATCTTTATAACGACACATTTTAGCATCTCTTTGAACTCTTCTTCCATATCCCCCTCCCCCAGATATGTATGATTTTGCAAATGAAGGAAGGGGAAGTTTATCACTTTGTCACACTGTGTGCTGTTTGCACATGCACACACAGTCCTCGACAGATATTAACATACACAACCTTGCCCATGCATGTAGTCCCCAACACTCTTCATGGTGCAAACATTCACATAGCCCCCAACAAGCGCCATGACACACACACACACACACACACACACGTAGCATCCGACAGTCCCCATGGCTCCGGCAGTCTCCATGACACACACACAGACACAAACGCATGCAGCCATTGACACACGCACATATGTGCGCACCCCCCAACACTTCCATTTGACACACAGATGAAGCCTCCAAATGTCTTATCCTATGAGTAAGGGAAGCATGTTGTTGTGTTACTAAAGTTTAAGGGTGAAACTTGGCCCCACCAGCCAAAGAGACGTTCCACTGCCCCTTTTGTTCCATACTGTGACCACACCTTGAATATTGTGTGCAAGTCTGGTTGCCATATCTTAAAAAGGATATAGCAGAATTAGAAAAGGTACAGAGAAGAGCCACCAAAATGGTTAAGGGGATGGAAGGATATCCCTACAAAGAAAACTTAAGTTTAGGGCTCTTCAATTTTGAAAAAAGATGACTGAGGGGAGATATGATAGAGGTCTATAAAATAATGAATGGAATGGAAAAGGTAAACATAGATCGGTTGTTTACTCCTTCAAAAAGCAGAAAGACTAGGGAACGCCTTTGGAAAAAAATCAGCCATCGTGCGGGGGTTTTTCCCCTCTTTTTGTTATCTTTTCCCCAGGAGGTTGTTTTTTTTCCTAGGCTTTTGCACCATTCACAGTCATTGAACCCTTTGACCTTCCCAAGGCCGTTTTCCTGACAATGTCGAAGCCAGACAGCAGTTTTAAAAAGTGCACCCGCAGTGCGCACACCATTTCTTTGACTGATCACTACAACTGGTGCTTTCAGTGCCTCAGCCCTGAGCATGAGCCCTTTACCTGCACTCTGTGCCTACAGATGACTAAGAAGGGCCTCAAGAGTCGACAGAAGCAGCAGAAGTCCCTCTTCGGGCCATCGGTGTCTTCGGCACTGGCTTTGATGCCCTCAAGGGGAGCACCGAAGGCTTAACTCCAGGCACAGACTGTTACTTTGCCTTTCTATTGTCTGTTAAAGCAAGTCTGAAAAAGAAAATTAAATTTAAAAAAAACCCATGGCAAGCGAACCCAAATCTCAGAGTTCCAACATGCACATCCTTTCATATCGTAGTTCTACACTATTGATGGTAAGGACCTGCAGCTGCCCCCTGATCACAATAATTCATTAAAGAGGTAATTAACTAATAACATGCATGCATGAAAAGTACGTGGATAATTTTCAATGTGCAGACTTGACTAGATTTTCAAAGCAAAAGTATGCCTGTCCTCAGCTTTGAAATTTACCCAAATTATTTGCTTATGTTTACACTTGCTCTTTGAAACACACACATTTACAAAATTAATTTATACACACACCATGCTAATGCAAATCCTTCTCCAACCCATCCCTGGGAATGCCTCCGCTCAATGACCAGTAAACACACACACATAGAGGCTGTATGTCCATACGTTTACCCACATGTTGGTCAGACAGTTTCACACAAGCCCATTTATATTAGTAAAACATCTTTTTACTCAGACATTATTTTGAAAATTACTTTCCAAGTATTATTTTTCAATGGTATCTAGCTAGAGATATCCATCTCTCAAGTGAAAATCTCACCCTATACAGCAGCTAAATTTAGCTGGCTGGATTCAGTAGGTGGCTGAATGTAGCCAGCTCAAAAAATGGGTGGTCTTGGAGGAGGCATGGTTGGGGCAAGTGGAATACTTAACTGGCTCTCATTGATGTTTGTCACTAGGGGTTAAATAGTGCTGTCCAAGTGGCAGGCGTAGACCTAACCAGTTAGATGCCAGTCAATATGTACTCACAGATTGCATGGCAAAGAACATTGCTGATGACAAGATCTGGTTTTATACGTACTACTTTTAGATTGCAATAATTGTCCATGACATAGGCATATCATGCCAAAACACAGCCATGCCGGGCTGAATAAATCTACTCTGTGGCAATTTCATTAACCCTTGCCCCTTTTTTCTTTTTGTCATTGACCTAAATATGGTAGTGTCTGCCATCCCAAAGAAGAATCCAACATTTCTCTGTTCTTACCAAATATTTAGACAATTCATAAGAATAGAGAGAGCTTTCTGATTAAAGCATAATAGCCTGACAGTTCATGAAATCTATTCTGTGGTTTGCTGTACAGTGTAGACAACTGTCTAGTTTAGCTTATAAGATTGTACTGATACTTGGAAATTGCACTGTCTGATTAGCCATCTCTGTTATTTTCTTCCCCAGTCGGCACATGCTGTGTCAGTGCTGCGGGAGTGTGCCAAGCTCCATCCTGCGGATCCTAGTGTTCCTCTTCTGGCTGCTAAGGTCTGCATAGGTCCACTGCACTGGGTAAGTGAGCTGATTTAATGCTTTTCACATAATGCATAGGGTATTGCAGTGAACGTGTCACAGTGCAGCATAGAAACAAGGACAGAAAATATCAGCAGAAAAACTTTTCAGCAGGTCACTTACAGTTGTGGTCAACATTATTTGGCACCCTTGCAGTTCAACCACTTAATGTGAAATGGCCTTTGACTATATATGCACAAATATATAGTCAAGGGAGGAGTGGCCTAGTGGTTGGGGCAAGTTACCTCAGGCCGGAAGGTCGGGGGTTCATATCCCACTAGAGGACAGCAACCTTGGGCTGGAAGGACTGGGGTTTCTAGTCCCACAGATGCTCCTTGTGGTCCTGGGCAAGCCACTTAACCCTCCATTGCCCATGTTCCCTGTAAGTATTAGTGTATGTGTCTCATATCCCCTCGTGTTAAATGTATCCCCCAATTGTGTTGTGACCACTTTGATTGAAGGATAAGGTGGTATACAAAGCTGTCTAAATAGATAAAAAATACTTGACACACAAAAGAATCAAATAAAATAAGACCAATTAAAAAAGGAACTAATATAAAAACTGGGACATTGCCAGGACATGATTATTGGGCCCCTGATAAAGAATTCAAATCAGTTTGAACAGAAGAACCACATTCCCATTGCAGTAAAATTAGATGCACCTCTGATCAATTGTCAGTACTCACATGACCTGAATCCAACCAATGAATGATGGTTCTAATGTTTAAAATAGCCAAATTTACTCTTTATTCCATTTTCACATTGGTGATGACGAGAGCTGCCTGAGACCACCAGAAAAGCCATTATCACCAAATATGAAATTTCAAAGGGGTACAAGGCCATCTCCAAAGACCTTGGGATTCCTGGGTCTATAGTTCACAATGTTACTAAAATATTTTCTGCTCATGGAACTGTCAAGAACCTCCTAGGATGTGGTGGGAAGAGGAAGATTAATCCAAGAAGTCTTCAAAGGTTAGTACGAACTGTTGGAAAAACACCAGATGCAACATCCAAAGAGCTTAAGGCTGACCTGTAGCAATCTGGTGGTTTCAACCTGCACCATACGCTTTGCACTATACAAAGGAGGACTTCATGGGCGAAGGCAAAGGAGGACCCACTGCTCAAAGACAGACATAAAAATGCACACCTGATATTTGCCCAAACCCACCTTGAGAAATCACACTCCTTCTGGGAAAATGTTCTCTGGACAGATGAAATCAAACTTGAGCTCTTTGGCAATGCAGACTAGCGATACATTTACAGGTGAAGAAATGAAGTTTATAAGGAAAAAACACTCCCTTCCTACAGTCAAATATGGTGGAGGTTCCATAATGTTGTGGGGCTATTTTGCTGCCTCAGGAACCGAAGGCCTGGAACATATTAAAGAAATCATGAATTCAGAGGACTGCCAAGGTATTTTGGAGCAAAATATGCTACCATTCCATCCATGTCAACCATCTTCACCTATCTCCTGCTATTTGGGCCAGATTAGAAACTATCTGCCATTCAGCCTTCTACTTCCTTGGCCCATACCTCTGGAATGCTCTACCCCCTGACCTCTGCTTAGTCATCCCATGCCAGGTTCAAGTCACTACTCAAAACCCACCTTTTTCAGAAAGCCTTTGAAGTAACTCCTCCCAACTGCTCCCTCCTTTGACTCTTGTCCCCTCCCTGTATGAATGCTCTTGACTTTCCTGTTAATTATGGCCTTTCTTTCCTTTTCCTTACTATCTTTTCATTGTACACCGCCCTGCTGCATATGTGAAGGGTGGTATATCAAATGTAATAAACATAAAATACCTAGTGTCAGAAAGCTAGGTCTATTTATTTTTCTCTATCATCTCATATTTTATTCCTCCTCCTTACTAGGGTTGGTACTGCCACTAGGTAGACTAGGCATCTGCCTAGGGCAAAAGGCTTTTGCAGAGTGGCAGTAGAGCATTTTCCCCTCTACCACCACTGCTGCTACCCCAATCTCCTTATCTTTGCAGCATGCCCGAAAATTGGGCTTCTAGATCAACAACAAAAGACTGAACAACACTGGGAAAGCCTCTTAAAACCATTCTGAGCGGTAGGCTTTCTAGCATTGTGTGTGTGTGCATGCAGATATATGCTAAAAGGCCTGGTGCTCAGAGCCATTTTAAAGGGTTTTCGCAGCATTGTTTAGTATTTTGCTACCATTCCCAAAGCCTTATCATTGAACCTCCTTCGAAGGTAGGGTGGTGGGGCTTTAGCAACAGTGGTAGGGGAAGAGTAAGAAGATATTGGACACCTTGATGGAGGAGGAAGAAAGGAGAGAAATGCTGGAGACTTGGGGGGGAGGGAGTAGGGAAGGGAAGATGCTGGAGACCTCGGATGGGGACATGCTGGACTATGGGGGAAGTGCATGGCCAGTGGTTTGCTTAGAGCATCAGATACCCTTTGACTGACCCTGCTTCTTACCATCCCTAACCCCAGCCCTCCCATTCCCCATCTCTTTCCTTCCCTAGCCTTTCCTAACTCTGTCTTTTTCTCTTCCTCACTATGTCTAGCAACTCTTCCCCCCCCCTCTCGCTACTGTTCAGTGTCCCTCCATCTAACATGTGTCCCCCCCCCTCTCTCCCCCTGTCATAAGAACATATTGGAGCAGACCTAAAGATTCATCAAGCCTAGTGTCCTGTTTCCAACAATGGTTAGTTTTGTTCCAGTTCATTTTATATCTTGCTAGTACAGTATATTGTCATATCGCCGCCCTCAGTGCTGCGATTGACATCTGAGGCAGTGATAAATAGAGGAGATCATTATCTGCATAAGCGAACAGTTTTATTTGTTGATCTTCTATGGACATTCCCACCACAGATGAGTCCTCTTGAACTGCAATCAGTAAAGGCTCCTGGGCAGTTCCAAATAAAAACAAAAAAATATGATATCAGGCTTCCCTGGTGTGTCCTATAACTGAGCGAGAAGACCTCCGACAGTGTGGTGGTAATGAAAATGTGTGCCACTGGTCTGGAGTACAGAACCTGTATAATGTTGACAAATATCATCTCCCATCCCAAATCACGACAAATATAAATTACATTTCATTGGCATTGAAGCTTATTAGATCCTTAAATTCTAGTTTGGACAGAGGATCTATGATTATTTGGTGCAAGCATTGGTTCTTAGCAAGATTGACTATTGTAATTCTTTGCTATAAATATTCCGCTTTATCATTTAAAGAGGTTTCGATTGATACAAAATATTGCAGCTAAATTAATATTTCAGGCTAAATTTCATGGTCATATTTGACCGTTGTTGAAGTAAGTATTCTGGTTACCTGCCTTCTGTAGATTGAAGTGTAAAATTTGGACTTTGGTGCATCAAATTTATTCACTGGTATTCCAGTTTTTCTTTCACAATTGATCATTCCTTATTAGCCGCAACAGTTACTTAGATCCTCTCATAATCTTCTATTGATGCTCTCTTCTTGTCTGTATATGTTAGAATTAACACATTCTGCGGCTTTTAGTTTTTGGTGTTTTTGTTATGATTAGGGTTGCCAACCTTTTGAAAGAGAAAACTCGCCACTTGTGTCTAGCCATGCTTCATCCATGCCTGCCCCCTGCTCCGTCCATAAGATATAATTGCAGAAAGGGCAACGGTGTAGGCTTGAGCGTCTGCAGACTATATCAAAGGGAGGGAAGGTACAAAAGGTTGAACTCTTAAGCACCTGTTCAGCCAAAGTCTCCTTCTCAGGTCTCTCCAACACACACATGCTCTCCCATATGGTATTAAATCCAAGCATGTGTTCTGCATCCACTGAACTCCAGCCCCTTTCCCAACAATCTGTGGGAAGGGAGGAGTGGCTCAGTGGTTGGGACAGGTTACCTCAGGCCGGAAGGCCGGGGGTTCAATTCCTGCATGGGGACAAGTAACTTCAGGCCGGAGGGACTGGGGTCCCTAGTCCCATGGCCACTCCTTATGGCCTTGGGCAAGCCACTTAACCCTCCATTGCCTCAGGTACACTTAGATTGTGAGCCCTTCGGGGACAAGGGAATAAAAAGTACCTGTTAGTATACATGTAAACCGCATTGATTCTAAATAGCACAGTATAAAAAATAAATAAAATAAATCTGTGCTGAGCAGAGCTAGAACCTTCCCCATAAAACTTGCTATATGAGAAAAAAAAATCCCCCTCAATACCAAGCATATTATGAATTAATCAGTGCCAGTCCCAGGGCTGATTCAGAGTGTTTGCACCCTAAGAAAATCTTAACCCGTATACCCCCACTGGCTGTCAGAATTTTTTGTTCAGTTTTGAATGCCCTGCTCTCTGCTGACCCCCGGAAGTGATTACCTAGGTTGCATGATGGTTGGGCTGGCCCTGGCATTAATACAAAAAAGTCATTCGAGGCCAAGAGCAAATCTATCATGCCAATGTTAACTTCCAAAACTCATGCAAAGACTCTACCAAGAAAAAGGCAGCATCGTAAATATTGCAGTGGGCCCTAAATCATCAATAAACCTATTAGGAAAGCCGAACAAGCCAGATTGCTACACATTGTTAAACAGAAAATCTATGGACACACACGGACACACACACAAAATATGTAGACAAAAATGAAACTAAAACCTCAGAAACAGAAAGAAATGTATTTCCCCCTATGCTGTACAAAACAAAAGACAGCAGATGTCAGGATTGGCTTTAACAGGGAAGCAACCATGGCAATTGCCCTGGGCCCCCAAGCCAGAGAGGGTCTTAGATCTGTCTGAGACTGAAAAAGGCACAGCTTGCTAGTGGGCTTTTATGGGCCCTTCTCAGATATTTGCCTTGTGTTAGCTATGTCCAACACCAATCCTGACTCCTGGCAGATGTACTTTCCAAATACCAACCTTTTTCGGTTACAAAATAGAAAATAAAATTATTTTTTCCGGTCGTTTTATTTTTCTAATGGTGTTGGTCCCAGTCTCTGGTTTCTATTTTCCTCTGTCTTTTCAGCTATCTTTTCATGGTCTCCTCTCATTTGCCATTTTTTCTCTCTCCTTCTGTCTTCACTTTTTCCCTTTTATCAGTTTTTAACACTGTTCTCTTCTTTTCAGTGTTCTTCCATTTATTTAGTGTACACTTGTATCCCGCTACTTCCAGCGATCAGCAGCGGCTTTCTATACATAGTGGTGCGGCTGTACAGGCCGGATTTGGAACATACAGTGTGATTTCAGGTGTGGGTAAAAAGCATCAAACGGTCACATATTTACATTTGATTGTATCAGAGGAGACTTTACATATATACATTTGATTGTTTGTGAGGAGGCTTTACATATATACATGTACACATATATTACATATTACAAGAAGCGTTTCATACTGCTGTGTGTTATTTAGGCTGGCAAGGTGCCCGAATAGAGTAACACTCTGACTAGGTTAGGTTGTAATGGGTCTGAAAGAGGTGAGTCTTCAGCTTCTTCCTGAAGTCCTTCAAGTCCTTGTTTGCTCGCAGTTCATGGGGCAGTTGGTTCCAGAGTATTGGTGCAATAAATGAGAACGCTCTGTTGGTGGTGTTTGCGTTGCAATTTCTCAGGCTACTCGGGACATGAAGGGTGTTGCTATTTACTGTTCTCCTGCTTCTGGTGATTGGTTGATCGGATATTAAGGTGTTGAGGTATGAGGGTGCTACATTATGAACGAGCTTGAACGTGGTTACTAAGAGCTTATATTGGACGCGGGCCTTGATGGGGAGCCAATGAAGCTCGATTAGTACTGGAGTGATGTGTTCGGTTAGGCCTTTTTTCATGATAATTCTGGCAGCTACGTTTTGTGCTAGTTGAAGTATGTTAAGGGTTTTTTTGGGCAGACCTTGTAATATAGCGTTGCAGTAATCCAGGTGGGGAATGATGAGGGCTTGTGCCACTGTCCTGAAGTCGGAGTGGTCAATAATATTCCGTAGCGGTTGCAGGATTCTTAGTTTGCGGAAGATGGCCCGATTGGTGATTCGGAGGTGCTTTTTCATATTTAAGTTACTGTCCAGCATTACGCCTAGGTATTTTATTTCAGGCTTTGTGGTATAGACATTATTGTTCATGGTGACTGTTGGTGGTGGGTTAAAGTCAGGTTTTCTGGAAATGCACATCACTTCTGTTTTTTTATGGTTTATTGACATATTATTCTGTTGTAGCCAGTGTTGTAGTTCACTTAGGCATTTTTCGAGCTGATTGAGGTTGGGGTTGTTTATGTCGAGATGAGTGTAAAGCATCAAGTCATCTGCGTAGATATGGTAACTGATGTTGTGGTCCTGTAGGATTTCACAAATAGGTCGTAGATATAGGTTGAACAGAAGTGAGGATAAGGCAGAGCCTTGTGGTATGCCTTGAGTTTGAGGGAAAGCAGAGGCCTTTGCGTTGTTGAATTGAACTTGCTGCATTCTGTTATTTATGTAAGATGCGAACCATTTCAAGGGGGTCCCCGATATGCCTATGGAGGCAAGTCTGTCCAGGAGCGTTGCATGATGCACTGAATCAAAGGCAGCTGATATGTCTATAAAAATGAGCATTTAGTTGTCTGCTTCTCTATACACGGCACACGGGAGCACGGTGAGTGCAGCTAGCACCTGGTCAGAGGCTGGCGTTAGCTGCAGCCACGCTAGTGGTGTGATTGTGTAGCTAGTGCATGACTACCACGCCCGCCGCAGCTGCACACCCTGACTCTGCCCGGTCTCTGCCTTGGTCCCTCCTACTTGTGCATTACTGCGGTAGCATGGGATTTTTAGCACGGTGGCATTTGCCTCACGTGCTGCTTGCTGCAGTGCGCCAACCGCACACAAAATCCCACGCAACTAGCTAGTGCACTTTAGTAAGCATGTCCCTAAGTTTGTACCAGAGGAAATGGAGAGCTATATGACTTGCCCAAGACCTCAAAGCGTGGCAGTGGGATTCAAACCTGGCTTCTCTGGTTCTCAGCCTGCTGCTCTAACCATCAAGCTGTTTCTCCACTCCTTTAGATATGTAGTATTTGTTAGGAGTAGAATAAGCAGTAATACCCCTACACCTCTATAAGACAGACAGAGAACTAAAGGAGGAAGAGTATCCTTCTGGTGGAAGGCTCCGCATTAGAGAAATTTACTTTGGGACAGATTTGGAGAGGGAAAAGAAGGTCAAGTAACCGTCAGGATCCTCAACTAGCTAGGATTTAATCTGCATTGTTATAATGGCTGGTGAAGAAGGAAGGGAAGGGGAGGTTGATACTTTAATCTACTTAGATACAAATGACCTTGCTAGTAGGCAAGTAAGCATGGTAAAGTAGGAGTTTAAAAAAGTAGGAGATGGCCCTAAACAGTGGGCAAGGACTCTAGCATTTTTAGAGGCATTTATTTAATCTCATATGTGGATAGCTATTCTATAATATCTTATAATGTATTGTGAAGAACAAGCAAGACATATTGTATAATTTGTTGATCTTTTTTTGTATTTTATGAACAGAAATCAAAGCAGGAATAGAATAAAGTACACAAAAAAAATTACAATTGATAATATTGCCTACCATATATTAAGGGGGGCATATTCAAAGAGATTTATGTGGTTTGCAGTTCCGGAACGGCATAAGTCCCGCTCACTGGGATAGTCAGCATTAGTGCCATTGAATATTCCCTCCTAACCCAGTTCAGTGCTATGCCACTAACTGGTTAGCCATGTGCGGTATTCTGGGAGTAGAGCAGGGATGGCACTACAGGCTTAACTGTTCAACAGTGATATTCAGCCACTAACCGCTTAGCTAAAATACCTGAAATTAGGGTAGGTGAAAGGCTGTCCCAATTTTAGGTAGTTTTGCAGTTTGGCTAGCGGCTGAATATCACCACTAATTGGTTTGCAAAAAACAATCCAGGCAAACCAGATACTCGGTGCCGATTTGCCAGATAGGTCTGGCACTGAATATCAAGGCTTAAATTAAGGTGGCATCGGTCAGCCACTGTTAACAGCTTTGGCCACTGCCACTGAATATGCCCCCCCCCCCCACCTAAATACTACCTCTAACACAGAGAAAACACACTTCAATTGCACAATGTATACACAAGTCCCAACATTTTAACAGCACAATTAACAAACCACTAATGGGTAAAGCACCTAACAATGGCATAAATGAGTTTAAAAACCACCCCTATTTAAACTAACTCAGAGCTGAATTTAAGAACAGAATAACTGGGTTGAAACACCTAAAAATGATATGAAGCGCATAAATTAATCCAAAGATTATCCTTAATTTAACCTAGCTCAAAAACCAGGGACAGATTTGACAACAGAAAGTGAGAAAAAAAAAGCCAAAACTTTCCTTTTTGCCCACTGCTGTTCTATCTGCTTTAGATTTTTGCATCCAGCTAATGGCTTCTTGAGATATTCCCCTGTGGGAAATAGCGCCACCTAGATTATTTTAGAATAAGACATGGACATGAAGCTGGACACCCGCTCTTTCAATATCGATAATAAATTCTTTTCATTGCTTCATGTCCATGTATTCTAAAATAATCCAGGTGGCTTTATTTCCAACATCCCCCATCTTAACAAAGTTAGTTTTCCTAATGTCTAGGACCCTTGCCTTTGAATGAACCTCCACTGTCTATGCTCTATCAACCACGCTATCTGGTGATCATTGTATCCCAGATCTCACACTTAAAATATTCAGATTTCATGTTATCTGAGTTACAGCAGCCTAAATCTCTACATTACCATGCACATTGTCAAATAATACTTAAACTCTGAAAAGTCCCCATGGAACGCACATGTAATAAACCTGCCAGCATGAACTCCTATGATTCAAACAACAAGAATCTTACCCATGACTAGGCATTATATTGGGCCCTAGAACATCAATACACCTATTCCTGGTAAAATAGAACAAGTGGGGCTGCTACAGATTTCTACATAGAAACTACATGCTAAGAATTCTGTGCCTCGGTCACACGCAATACATACTTTCTCTCAGGGCCAGCCCATCCACTTGGTGGGCTAGGCGGCTGACCTCTATGGGTGGCATGGCCCCCACGACACACCATGTGCTTCAGCACAGATGGCCTTCTGCTGCCTCCTGCTGCCGATATTTGGTAGTGAGGTCGGGGACGGCAGCTAGGCTTGGCAGCAGCAGCCCACGGCAGACCATGTGCTTCGGCACACATGGCCTGCCGCTTCTGACCTCCGAAGTTGTGTTGGAAGGGGATAAGAAACGGTAGGCTATATTTGCCGAAGCCATGGCCTGCTGCTGCCGAGCCAAGCCACCTCCCCCCCACCTTGCCACAGCTCAGCACAAGGAGGAGAGGGCAACAGGGTTTGGGGTGGGGGGGTGGGGCGGGGTGTGCATGACCGGGGCTTCTGCCTGAGCTAACAGAAACCCTTGGTCTGGCCCTGCTCTCGCCAAATACCGAACAAGTGACCACAGATTAGAGACAGAAATATGAAGACAAAAATTGAACTGTAAACCCAAGAACACTCAAGAAATAATGCACAAATGCATTTCCTCATGTACTGAATAAAATACAAAGAGCATCTGTGATCCATACTTCCCAAGCAAACATAATTCAGTTAATAAATTCAAAATAAAATATTGTCTACCTTTGTTGTCTGGGCATTTTATTTTCCCAGTTACTTTCGGCGCAGTCTCTTTTCTGCTTTCGTCATCTGACTTCTAATGCTCATTCCGATGTCTGATGTCCATTTGTTATTTTTTCTTATTCCCTCCCTACACCTGGCTCTGACATACTGATCTCTCCCTTTTTTAGTCCTTTCCATTTCTCTCTTTTCTGCCTCTGTCCATTCAAATTTCACACACAATCTCCTTTTTTAAATTTTCAACTATCAGCTTTCCATCTCCTTTCACCTCCTGACCAGTCCATCTCCCTTATATCTGCCGTTTTCCCTGCCTCACTCCTTCCCCAATCTTATCCCCTTCTATCTTCCATACACTTCCCATTTCCACTTTCTGTCCGCTGTATTCAGCATCCTCCTTTCGCTCATCTCCTTGACAATGCCTTCATAGCCTCTGTTATATGGCTCTATCATGCCCAAGCAATGCCCCCTATCTCTCTCTTTCTCTCTGTCACCCCACTCAGAGCTTTGTCTACCTTCTATGACAATCCTAGTTTAAAGCCCTTGACTGAATTGTTTTGTTTTCTTTAAGAACTATTTTTATTGCGACCCCCGATGAGAGGTCCACATGCACAGCCACATATCCAGACAAGCAAAGGAACAATTTGCATAATACATCCCTCATACAGTAATAACCAGGAGAATGGAACAAAGATCACATAACAGCTTTATAATGGAATAATGCCATCGGCATGTGAAGGAAGTAAGGGAGGGAAAACCCCATCCCTTTTCCCTCAGTCATCAACTCGGAATCAGCTAGGCCTTCATTGGACCCTTTTACCCCTTTATCTGTCCCTCCTTCCTCCTACTTCAGACTCTTCCACCCCACTCCCCCTCTCGCCCTCCCCTCCGCCCGGGTCACTGTTCACCCACAAAGATTGCTGGCTGGTGTTTCATGCATCCTGCTCACTCACCAAAAAGTCATGCCATAACTCCCTGTTCCTCCATTTCCCCTCAACTTGAAGGATGGGAGCACTCTACCCTCCCACCTCGCCATTTCTTTCATGCAACTTGACCACTGCTCAATTGCATTAGGATAGCTTTCCTAGCTAGCATCAAGGCTACCTGCAAGAAGTTCCCCTCTGCAGTGGGAAGCCCCTCTCTTTTTTGCAAGAGTCTCATCCCACAACAGCAAGGCTGCATACTGTATGTTCACTCCATATCAACTGTCATCAGTTCCTTCAACTTGGCCAACACTGCTCCCCAGAAACCCTGAGGTTTGTCACATTCTAAGGAGTGCACTAACCTTGCACTTCAGGCATACCTTGCTATCCCACATTTTTAGTCATGTCCCCTCTCTCTTGTTAGATAGGCCCTGTGAATTATCTTGTACTTCATCTTTTGCAGATAAACATTAGGAGTCATTTTGGAAATTCTCGTGAGGAATCATAGCAAATGCTTCTCACTCACCTCTTCCCCTAAGTCCCTTGACTAGAGTTCTGCTAGTGTTGTCTCTTCCCTCTTTGTACCAGTTTTGGTGAGCTTTGGTGGCAGATGTAGGAACACCCTGCCAACCTCTGTAAAGGCGACACCCTCCCTCCTGTCCCCCTCCAATGACTGAACTTAATGGGGTACCTGTATGTAGGCCAAAGCATCTTGTTGATCACAGGATGGAAAAACACCACCTCCGACTTCCTTTAGCTGCCCTATGTATGTGTACCCCTGCTTTTCCCAAGTCCCAAAATGTGCCCCTCCAGTCCCAGTATAAAGTCAGGGTTACCCCATAGGGTACAGAATGAAGTCTTTGCTCCTTCTTTCAGCTTCTCCTTCCACCAGCCCACGCTTTTTTTGAAAGGTTGCAGATGTTGCGTCTGTGATGGGGTCTATAGTGTTGCCCATCCCTCTCCAGAGGGATTATCAGCAGGCACCTTTAAGAGACCCAGTACAAGCATTGTGGAACCTGTGTCTTTTGGGGAAACTGCTAGGTACGTATGACCTAGATTGGCCACTGTTGGAAACAGGATACTGGGCTTGATGGACCTTGGTCTGACCCAGTATGGCATATCTTATGTTCTTATGAGAGAGAGAAGCCCGTGGTGCCAGGAGCTCTTTCAAGGCAAGCTGTACAAAGGTAGGAACTTTAACTGGGCTAGAGGAAGGGCTGGGAAACCAGCTTTGTGAAGGTTTAACAAACTGGTTCTGAATAAAAACACATTTTGTTTTCTCTAAAATGCTGTCTTGTTGGCGTTTTAACAGAAAACCTTTAACAGAAAAACAGAATTGTCAGATATTCCTGCTCTCACAAGATATATACTGACAGGAAAGAGAAATAAAAGTCAAACAGACAGGAGGTAAATTAGTGTTACCAGGAAAGATGTATATTGTACTCTGAGGGAATATTTAACTGTGTAACTCTGTATTTTCTTAGCAGCTCAAATACTATAGAAAAAATCTTTAGCAAGCCTATACATCAAATAAGACAATTGCAAGCCACTCTGTGTGATGTCCTTAAAATTCTAGATTCTTACAGAGCCTTTTGACAATAAAAATCTCACCTTGTCTAACCCACAAAACAAAATTGTAAATGGTCACACGGACTTTCGATTCTGTCTCACTCTGTCTGGAATCTACTTAATGTATTATACAAAATTATTACTTACCCAACTGGAGATCTGCTGTGAAATCCGAGAAGGCGAGCCCCCATATGTAATCTTCTGAATATGTAATCTTCTAGTCTAGTCTCAGCTTGGTCTTGGGTTGGGTTCATTTCACTTCACAGACGCAGGAGGGCTTGTAATAAGACAACCAAACAGGTGTGGCTTGAAGAAAGGTTTTTATGTAGAAATAAGCTTAATACATAGGTATTGAACAGAGGTATATAGTGATTGTTACAGAGCTGTTTCAGTGTGCATCAATGAATCTGTGTGTGCATGTGCATGTGTGAAGTGTAAGATAGAGAGATAGGCCCAAACATGTGGCTCAGAGCCTCATGGCAGAGAGAGAGAGAGAGCGGGGGAGGGGTGAAGGGAATTGATTATCAGAGCCTCCTGTCCTTCATGTCCAAGGGATGGTGGGAAGAGAGAGAGACAGGAAGTGTTTCTGTCTTTTATAGTGAACTGAATCCTTTCCAGCACTTCCCCTTGAGGTCTGCTAGCCACTTCCTTTAAGGTCTGCTATTCTTGATTTAGCAAGGAGGGGCTTCAGGCCTTGGAGAATGAAATCACCAGGGGGTCAGAGTTAATCTCATCTTGTAAACTGTCCTATTACCTTTGGGGACTGAAGTCACCAGAGTCCACAGCTGCATGAAATGTATGGTGACACACGGACCTGGAGCAATGGGTCCAGGACAAATTTGCTGATGTCCCATGCTGGGGAGAGAATCTCTTCGGCAAAGCCATGACAGAAAAGGCTGCCGAATTGGAGACTGAACAGCTCACCATGACCAGGCTTTCCAGAAAACTGCTGACCCTTCCCGACAGAAGGCTTCGGGGAAAAGGTCCTTAACCTGAAGAAGGCCTATGGTTCCCATCCCCCATATCACTCTTACCAGGCTCTCCTGCAGGGACAGCAGGCCAAGGCCAAAGACAGTAGCATAGGCCTAAGGCCCTGAAGCTCCAACTGGCATCTCAGCTGCAGCCTTGGTGGGGGGGGGGGGGGGGCTTTTGACGCCTGGATCACGGCCTTTCCTCCTCTTTCAGGCCCAGTTCCAAAGCACATTGGAGGGCATTTCTAGTTCTTTGCCCATCATTGGCTAAGCATCACCACCTACACCTGGGCATTACAGATAGTGAAGGAGGGTTATCTCCTGCACTTCCAGCAGACCTCTCCTCTTTACACGGGAATGCCCTCTGGATCCTCAGCATTGTGAACTTCTCCATCTGGAAGTAACCAACCTTTTCAAAGCCAGGGCGGTGGAACTGGGTCTGCTGTCTCAAATAGGAAGGGGGTTCTACTCCCAATACTTCTGGTCCCCAAAAGGATGGGTGGCTTCTGATCCATTCTGGATCTCAACTGCTTCCTAGTCAGAGAGAAGTTCAAAATGCTATCTCTTGGAACGTTTTTGCCCTACCTCCAGCGGGGAGATTGGGTGTGCTCCTTGGATTTGAAAGATGCCTACACCCACATTCTCATTCACCCCCTGCACCGCCAATACCTCCGCTTCATCCTCAGCATCAGGCACCATCAATACAGGGTTCTTCCCTCCAGGCTCACGTCCTCTCCCAGGGTGTTCACAGAGTGTCTGGTGGTCGTATCTGCTCTTCTCCGCATGCAGGGGATATTTATCTTCCCTTCTGGGCAATTGGTTGGTGAGAGGCAGCTCTCTGGGCGAGGTTTATCAGGCCTCGCAGCATGCCATCCAGGTCTTGGAGCAGCTGGGCTTCATGATCAACTTCCCAAAGTCCCACCTTCAACCTGCTCAGTGCCTTGAGTTCACTGGGGCTCTCCTCAATACTTTGGTGGCCAGAGCATTTCTTGCAACAGACTGAGCCAACTGACTCCTCTCTGGTGCACCAGTTTCAGTGCTGCTCGATGGCGTCCACTTGCCAGATGCTTCACTTCCTTGGCCACAAGGCTTCCACAGTCCATGTCACTCTGTTTGCCCACCTGCATATCTGTCAGACGCAATGGATCCTCTGCACTCAGTGGCATCATGCCCTCTATCTGATAGAGTGCGCCTAACTCCACCACTGCTCGTTTCCCTCCCATAAGTGGTAGCAGTTGGTGCATCTTCTGGCAGGCCTACCCTTTCAAGCGCCCCCACAGCAACAAGTGGTGACAACAGATGCCTCCAAGCTTGGCTGGGGTGCTCACCTCGACAGCCTCTGGAAGCAAGGCCAGATCAACTTCCTCAAAATCCAAGCAATTACAGACACGCTGCAGTCCTTCTGACGCAGCTGACCGGCTAGGTCATTCTCATTAAGACCAACAACTAAATAGCAATGTTCTACATCAATAAACAAGAGAACACGGGCTCGTACCTCCTCTGTTGGGAGACAGTCCAACTCTGGAAGTTCGCCGTGAAGCACCACATGCTCCTCCAGGCAATGTATCTCTCGGAAGAGGACAATGCCTTGGCGCACTAGCAACCACATGAGTGGGATCTGAGCCCCCAAATGGTCCGCCACATCTTTTCAGGCATAGGGCACTCCCACCTTGGATCTCTTTGCCTTTCCTCTCAGTGCTCTGCTGCTGCTGTTTTGCTCCCGGATGCCTTGTCCCAGTCATGTGTCATCCAATGCTTTTGTCCTAGACTGGAGCAAGGGCCGCCTCTATGCTTATCCACCAACTCCCCTGGTGGCCAAGACCCTATTCAAGGTCCAAACAGACAGGACCTCCTTAATACTCATTGCCCCACAGTGGCCCCGGCAACCGTGGAACCCCCTCTTACTATGTCTTTCTCAGGCACTGCCTCTTCCCCTGGGCTGTGCACCAGATCTACTCTTGCATCCCAACTTCTGCTCCTTATCACTCATGGCTTGGCTGCTAAGCAGGTAACTCTAGTAATGTAAATAAAAACTTCACGCTCTCATGTTCACCAATTGAAACAATCGAATCTTCAAAAGAAATGTGTTACTATTTTTCACTTCCTATTACAGGTCTCAGACAAAATTCACAGCTCTCAGACAAAATTCACAGCTCTTTTGTGTGGGCTAAAACTCTGCCCTCATATTGAGCTGCTATTGGCATCAACAACCTTTCAAAAGATTTTTTTCAGATTCATTTCCAAATTATGACTTGCTTATTAAACTTGAAAAACAAGTACTTAGCTTCATTGTGGAAATGTTATTTCTTCACAAGACAGCTCATTGAGCGAATCCCAGTGCCAAAATTTTAAGGCACCCAAAGCATTTCATTGCATTCGTTTCATCAGGGGATTATCACCTATTTCTTAACACTGCATAGTAGAAAAATAGAAAAATAATCAATTAAACAATCCACATTCTACGTTTCATTAACATCCTTTTTCATATCGTGGATATTATTCAAAACTCCTAACCTGATGCTGCACACGTATCAAGCTCAGAATCAAAAATCCGAAGAGATTGTCACACTCAAACTTGCAACTGTTCTCGAGCCGGGGACGCCACGCATGTGGCCTCAGGACTAGCCCCTTCCATTTAAAACATCTTCATGAAAACCCTGCCCTCTCTGACATTGATGCAAATCATTCTTCAGATACAAACCGCCCAATCTAGTCTTCCATTCAAACCATAAGGAGACACTGTATTAAGATTATATATCCATCTCTGTTCCCTAATGAGTAATGTTTGTTCCATCGTTTTGCCCACGATATTGGTTTCCACTCTATCCACACAAAAACACCGCAATTTTTTAAATACATGTTTTTTACACAAACAATGTTGTACCAATGGTGCCTCCAATCTTGCATTTTAAACGGCTCCGATGTTCTCCCATTCTGATTTTCAATGACCGGGTAGTTTTGCCGATATACAGTAACTCACATGGACATTGGATGGCATATACTACAAAAGATGATGTACAAGTCGTTTGTTTCTTCAACAGATAAGGGATTCCATTGTAAAAAAAAACTGTTGCATTTCCATCGTAATGTCACATATATTGCAATCTCCACATTTCTTATGTCCCATCTTCTCACTTAATACAGTTGACGGGTTTAAAGGTCGTAATACAGCTGAACTCAGTTGTTCCTTAAAATTAATATTCCTACGCCAAGCACATCTTATCTTTTTATCCCTTAGACCCGGGACTGTTTTTATAACATTACTATGTTTCCTCAAAATCCTTTGTATGTCTATACTTAAAGGGGAGTATCGAGTGATCGGATTAATCTGATCACTATCTATCTCCTGTCTATAATTATTGTCAATTTTCTGTTTTTTGAGTAGCAAACTCTGATCATTGTATAGAGCTCGTACATATGCTTGTTTCACAATTTTTGGTGGATACCCTCGCGCTTCAAAATTTCTCCTTAATTGTTTAGACTTATTCCTAAAATCATCAATATTAGAACAGTTTCTCCTATACCGTAAGAATTGAGACAGTGGTAAACTCTCCTTTAGCTGTTTCTGATGCGTGCTGTCATAATGCAAAAAAGTATTACAATCAGTCTCTTTGCAGTAAACCGAGGTCTCCCAGGTCATTCTTCCCCTTCTAATTGACAAATCCAGATACGTTATTGTATCTCTATGATGAGTATAGGTGAACTTAATATTTTGATCACAACAATTAAGCCATTGAAAAAACGATGAGAGATCATTTTCCGTACCATGCCATAGCATGAACACGTCATCGATATACCGTCGCCATGTTACAATATTCTCTTTATAGGGGGATGATGTAATCCAGATTCTTTCGAACTCTCCCATATAGAGATTGGCTATTGAGGGTGCACAAGTGGCCCCCATTGCCACCCCCAAAGTCTGCTGATATAAAACGCCTTCAAATACAAAAAAATTCTTGAATATGACCAAATACGCCAACTGCAGCAAGAATACAATCTGGCCCTCCCCAAGGTCTCTTCGATGACGTAACGTTCATTCCACTATTTGATATGCAGCTGATTGCAGGATGTTGGTGTACAGAGACACGACGTCCATGGTTACTAATAGGACCTCCATCGAAGACGCCCAATGAGCTAAACTATCAAGAACATTCAAAAAATGTGTTGTATCCTTCACATATGACGGAATAGTTAGCAATAACGGTCGAAAATATGAATCTAAAAACGTTGAAACTGGTTCCAACAGCATCCCTCTAGTTGATACAATAGGTCTGCCAGGTGGATTCTGTTGACTCTTGTGGATCTTTGGCACTGTATGCCCAACCATTTTTTTGGAAGGGAAGACGTTTTATATCAACAGACGTCGGGGGTGGCAATGGGGCCCAGAGTTAGATGGGGTCAATTGTACTCAGGTTAGGTAAGTTTGTTATAATCTGTAAAGAGGAAGGTTTTTAGCTGCTTTCTAAAATCCTTCATGTTGGTGGTGGATCTCAGCTTCACAGGTAGAGAATTCCAGATCATAGGTGCCGCAAGCGAGAATGCTGTCTTGGTGGTTGAATCATTTTCTTTTCTTGTAAGCGCAGGGAGTACAGATGGTGTTTGTTGTGCTTTGTCTCCTATGCCTTTCATTGTGGTTATAGCAGAGTGTTTCCTCTAGTGCTCCCGCTGACATGCTGTTTCTTATCTTAAATACAGTGAGAGCAGATCTGTATCTGTAACGAACTCACCTAACCTGAGTACAATTGACACCATCTAACTCTGGAATAGATAAACCCATTCAACTTACATCATTGTATATATATTCTTTGTACATAAGTTATACTTTATTACTTCCATCTGCATGTCTCTCCTCCCCCTTCCTCCCCACCCTAGCTCCTTAAGTTAATGTAACTAAACGTTTCATAAGTTCTCTGTAAACATGTGAGTTTGCTGTAAACCTCTTTGATTTAACGATGGCGGTATATAAAGACTGTTAAATAAAAATAAATAAATAAATAGAATGTTATTAACTCATCTAATGCTCAGCAATAATTTCACAGTCAAAAATGCATGGCCTGAATTTGTATTTACAGAAAATGCTTAGCTTGTGTTAGACTAAAAATGTGCTGTGAATTTTAGGTAATATTTTAAATGTAAACATAAGTAGTAATGCCCATCCCTTATGATGACATGTTTTAAAATTTTGTATGTTGCTCTCCTGCAACCTTGGGAACCGCCATATTAGCAAGATATAGAAGTCAGAAAATACTTTACATACTTTAGTTTTAATTGGGCCACATTGGCTGGGTTGTCACTAGGAGATTGTCACATGATGCATGAACGAGTCTTACATAATCGTGTACATGTTCTACTTTATAACACTGTTGCAAAGCTGGCTATTTCCACAAAGATTGGGTGTTTCAAGCTAATAGTCCAAAGACCTTTAATTATTTATTAGTCAAATGACTTATGTAAACTACAATTTCTGCTTGCATATGTATTTCTAAAATACTGTACAGTCCATTGAAATACAGAAAAAGAAGTTTGCCTTGAGTTGTTTATACATTTATAAAATATTTGTCATTGGAATATCATAAACCACATTTATAACCTCCGTAACAGAGAAAAGATGAAAAACAAGAAAATGTCCAATAACTTTTTTAAACTTATTACAGCTAGAAGAAGGCGAATATTTTGCCAAACTAGTAACGGATTTGGCTGAAGATGCTGGGGAGTTCCTTGCTAAAGGTTTTCTGGCCTTGGGTCTCGTCTACAGTCTTCAAGCTTCTGATGGTAAATTATTTATAGTTTGTCAGATGATATAGACAATCAGGCTCATTCCATCCCAGACATACAGCTTCTCTGTACATCCCGTTTGAACCGGACGTGCAGAGGGGGTTGAGAGTCTGATCCTGCGGGGCACATCTAGCCCGTGGGACCAGAATCACAAACAGCCCTGTACATGCAGGCCAGGACTGTGATTCAGCCCGGACTGCATGTACAGGAAAAGCCCGACTAACTAGTTGGGGCTTTACAATGGAGCCGTGGCACCATGGTGTCTGGTTGCCGTGGCACCGCAGCTCCATTGTAAAACCACGATCCTGGCCACCGGCTTAACAAAGGCTTTCCCCGCAGCCAGACTCCGATCCAGCCTCCTAAGGCCAGGGTCAGACTGCGGGGAATGTTCTCGGGCCCCCCCGCCCCAACCATGCCTCAGGTCTGCTGAAAAAAAATGTCCAGGGAAGTTATTCCACCTCGGAGGTGGAATAACTTCCCCGCACAAGTCGCCGGCCCTAGACATACAGGGCCGACATTAGAATCGGCCCTGTACATCCAGGGCTGACGACCGCCCACCGCCTGCCCTAACTCCGCCCCCAATCCACCCCTTCCCTATCCCCATCTAACTTCCCCCTCCCTGTCTAACTTCTCTGTACAACCGGCGGGGATGTTATATGCCGGCTGGGAGGGCACGAATAGTGGGGATGGATGTCCTGTTGGGACAGAATTGGGCCCAATGTCTTCTTAGAGGTTTGAACATAAGCAATGGATTTCATGAAAAATGAATGCTGACAACAGCCTCAGAAATTGATTGTCATTGCAAAAATAGCAACTCATTGCCAAACTACCTGCATAGTATTGTGATCTTGCTGCCTACCTCATTTAGGGGGCCATTAATGGCCATATTATTTATTGCAAGAGCCATTTTATGCAGTTGGACCTGTAGTAAATAACACATGTTAAATGGCATTGGTGTGCATTGTAAGTAAATGACCCTTTTATGGGGTGTATATATATATATATATATATATATATATATATATATACATATACATGCACACTAAAGTCAGAGATTTTCGATCTTGCATGCATTTTTTGTGCATACGCTAGAAACCTAACCAGTGATAAAAGTTTTGAAGACAATGATATACAGTGTGCATGCTGCAAAGAAGTGTTCAGCTGTCAATGGGAGGAGGCCTTTAAATGTGGAAGGTTAGCTCAGGGAGCCCCCATTGGACAATCTCACAGCTCCTTTCCCTCCCCGTGCCCCCCCCCCAAAAATGGTTGGGCATAGACAAGCCACTAGCTTTCAATATATGCATGTGTTATATTTTAACATTTAAAAGAATTTTTGTATTATTGCTGTGAAAAGGAAGAGAGTTGAAAAGCAGTAAAAAAAAAATCAAAGTGTTTTTCATGGTATAGAGAATTAAGAATTCGCAAAGACTTTCCTTTGTAGCTTTAACTGGTTGCTAAGCTGCATTTTAAATCCTGATCATCTAAATGTACCAGTAAAGCTACGTTATAGTGAACTGATTGATGTCCATATTAGACCACCCCATGAACTCAGAAAGCCTAGAATCAATACCTGGTAGACTGTCTATTAGGCTGGGATTTAGGCATAGACAGCATAGGCATTTGCCTAGGGCACCAAATTTTGAAAGCACCAAAGATGTTTGCATGTGCTCTCTTTATAGCCATGTGGATATGCTGCTTCAGAGGTGTCACTGTGGCACAACAGCCTTCCTCTACTCCTCTTCTAGCTCTCTATTATTTGGGATCTCTGACACTCTCCCTGCCCTGCTTTCTGGGATCTCTTCTTGCCTGTGGGTGCCAAAATCTTAAATCCGACCTTGTTGTGTATACAATCCCAGAGGACAGGAATCTGGGAAGATAGGAATCGGGCTAAAATCCAGGAAGATAGGAATCAAGAAGGCCAAAACATAGGAATGAAGCTCAGGAATGCGGGTCCCAGAATGCTGATGTGCCAGCAGAGATTGGCTTCCTGAGTAGTACTTATATATTGAGACCATTCAGGATATCTCTCTGGCTTCACAAATGGGAATGTTCTCTGGGTGGATCTATCTACAGGCAATCATAAGGTAAGTCTGGATTAGAATTTGTGAGATTTTTGAGCCTCTTATAGCTGTTCCTCAGCTCTGTTAATTCTCTGTGGACTGCCAATTTAAGACATTCTGCTTTCAGGTACAAAAAAAGCTAGACGAAGAACATTGATTTCCCAAAAAAGCCTGAAAAGAAGTTGATATAAACTCAGCGGCATAGGCATGAGTAGTAATTCTCCACGTACAAGCAGAATAAACAGTCCCATGTATGGGTGCTGTCATCGCATGGCACCATTTATGGATGTTGCACTTAATCCTCTATAACTTTATACTTGAGTCCTGACTAGAAGCCTAGAAGAATTTATACATCTGTACAGTGGGATCTGCTCAGGCTTCTTTATACAAGAACCTCTCTGGCTCTAATGTGTATCTAATTCAGAGCTGTTTGATTCCAGAGGGCTCCATCAATCACAGAATTTTTTCTCATTATTCTATCACCACTCTTTCCTTCTTTTTCTAGCCCCCTACTCAAAAAATAGTACTTTACAAGTCCAGACAAGTGAGTTGTGTCCACCTTCCCGCAGAGGTGGTGACAGAAAATATTCCAGAGGTTTCTTATGACCTCATGCTGCTATACCAGTTGATGCAGCTAGGGGGTACACCTCAGTATTTCTTTGTTTCCAGCAGATGATGGATGCATCAATGCCGCCTCCTTGCAAGCAGGAAGTCCTGCATCGGGCATCAGAGGGGGCAGAAGCCAAATGGCCTCATAGCGCCAGAGGCTTAAGGTAAGCAGTGTGGGACTGTTTGAGGCCATTGCCACAGCTGCAGGTCCCAGAGAGCAGTGGCAATGGGCCGCCCCTGGGTTATTGGAGTTCCAGGTGATCACCTAGTTTGCATAATGATCTCACTGGACCTAGTCTTCGGAAAGCTGAAAGTTGCTTCACTGAACTAGCTTCTGCGATTCCTACATGGAAGCTTTTAATGTGCTCTTGGAGGGCCAGTCCCCCCCCCCCCTCTTGCAGCAGGGGGACATGTGAACCCTGCCCTTGTCATCCTCACTGTAGGAGTCAGCAAATGCAATAGTGAAGGAAGATGATTCCCAAGCTTTGGACTCAAGCTGTTGCTTTCTGGATCCCTTCTGTTAGGGACCCGGCAACGTCCCCCCCGGCCCCCCCCCCCCACGCTGGTGGTGGGGCTAATCCCAACAAGGAGCTCATGGTCTCTGGGTTGTCCTCCCAAGAATTCTTTTTATTTCATCAGCAATTTGGTCCTTCTGGCGAGGCAGATCTGGGGGCTTCAGAGCCCTCTCACTCTCTCTTTGCTTGGTTTGAAGAGGGCCCTGCTACACAAGATAGCTGAAGTCCGGCCCAGCTAAGCAATCTCAGTGGAGGATGGTCAGAGAATCAAACCATCTCTCCTTTGCCCGAGGTCCTGAGTCCAATTCTGACACCTTTGGCGAGGATACTAGGATGAAATGTCATCGCCTTCAGAGGATCACAATGATTCCTGTATCCATCTGCCTGTTCAGGAAGGAAGAACTGGTGGTGGTGATTACTAAGGTGTCTTCCACTCTGTGGTTGGCTGGCCTGCTGGTGACAGAAGAGATGCCGCAGATACGCTCACCTTTGCAAAGGATTTGGAAGCCTGCTAGCGTTTTCCCTTTCCGGAGGCTATCAAGAGCATGGTCTGCTTGGAGTGGGACCTGCTCAACTCCCCATTGAAAGGGGTCAGGATCATGAAGAAGCTCTATGCCCTGCACAGGAATATTGCACTATGTGGTTCAACATGCCTCAGGTGGATGCACATATCACTATAGTCATGAAGTGGACCTCCATCCTGGTGGAAAGTGGTGCGGCCTTAAAAGACCACTTGGATTGCAGGATGGAAGTTCTCCTGAAGAATCAGTTTTTAAATTCCTCTGTTATTCTCCAGTTAGTGGTGTGTGCGGGACTGATGACTCAAGCTCTCCTTCAGTGAATTCCATAGCTCCCTCCAGATAATACCTCTGTTTTCCTGGAATTGGCAGCAGCTTTTCTTTCAGATGCTGTGTATGTTTGTTTATTGAGTTTCTTGATATACCGCTCCTTCATAACACCAGGGCGGTCTACAAAACAAAATAAAAAGTATCGGCTAAGAGCCAGGAAAAGAGAAAAGAACTCCATTGTTGACAGGACAGCAGTAGCACAGTCATAGTGAAAGAAGAAGAAAGTAAGAGAGGATAGAGCAGTAGGAGTAGTCAATAAAGACACAAAGCGGGGGGGGGGGGGGGAGGGATTTTGGGTGGTCAGGAAGTGGTAGATGGTAAGTCAAAGTCAGTTTGGAAAAGGTGGGTTTTGAGGAATGTCTTAAATTTGGGAAAAGATGATTCCTGGCGTAGTGTGGGTAGGAGAGAATTTCAGAGGGAAGGGCCAAGGAAGAAAAAGGCTGAATGCCAGGTAGACGGAAGGTGGGCACGAGAGGGAGATGAAAGGACCAGGTGATTGATGTGAACCGAGCAGAGGCTGCGGGAGGGGGGGGGTGTGTTGAATTGGAGCAGGTCAACCAGGTATTGTGGGCTATTTGAATAGATAATATGATGAGTCAGAGTGAGGATTCTGTATTGAATATGGAAGGCAAGGGGAAGCCAGTGAAGTTTAATGAGAATAGGGGTAATGTGTTCCCGGCATGTAGTGTGAGTTATAATCTGGGCTGCCGTATTCTGCAATAGCTGTAGCTAGTGTAGTTGGACCTGGGAAATGCCAACAAGGGCCAAGTTGCAAAAATCTAGATGTGACATGACTAGTGATAAGAAGAGGGTGGTTAGGGCTTGTGAGATCAGAAAGGGACAGATAGCACATATTTGTCAGAGATGGAAAAAGGATCGGCAGGAGAGAAGAGAGATATGGTCGTGAAAAAAAAAAGTACAGTATTCAAAGTGACACCAAGATAACGGATTGTAGTGACCAAGGAGATTGTAGTATTGACAAGGACTGGAGCAGCTAATGGACAGGGGTTACCAAATATGAACCAGATTGCAAGTGTCTTGGTGAAGTTAAGATGTAGACATGTATTGTGAGCCAGCTGGGAATATGAGTCAGACAGTCATTGAGAGCAGAGAGGTCAGGTTGCTGTGGATTAATATGGTGGAGGAGAAGGATATCGTCTGCATAGTAATACGAGGATATCCCGAACTGCTTAATAAGGACGACAAGGGGTGCCCTGGCCACGAGCTCTCCACCTGTAATCAGTGTATGCAGATGACCAGGAAGAGCCTCAAGAGCCAGGAGAAGCAGCGCGAATCCCTCATTAGGCCGTCAAACTCAGTCCTTGGCCCCAGCATCAACATCTGTGTCAATGCCCTCGTGGATCACCGCCGAGGCCTCAGCATTGCGCAGTTCCATGGAACAGAGGCTCTCCATCAACCTCCGGTCAGAGCCATGAAAGGATTCACCATCCACCCCATCGATGTCGAAGGGGGCAGCCAAGAACTATGCCAAGCACGGGCATCAACACCAGAACCCTTCTTGATGTGACATATCAAGGGTGATGGCTGCGAGTGACCTGCGAAGTTGCTCTGGTAGGAGTCGATGACTCCCAGTGCCCTGGAAGGCCGCTGACAATCTCCCGATGCCTTGACCATCGTGGATTCCTCGGGATGAGTGCTGGAGTTGGTGGCCAAAGTTGTTTTATTGGCCTTGATGCCCTCAGAGAGTGTAATGCTAATGGGAGTGCCTTTGGGCCCTTGAGGTGCACATGGCAGCTCTCTTGGCTGCAAAAGTCCTAATGGCCCCGCACCCATTGGTAGTGTCACCACAGGCCATGCAGCTGATCTTGGAGACTCACTCCCTTCCTGCCAAGGTGGGGACATTGGGTTGGCGGTCGGAATCCACCCCAGTCCCGATCGCCATCTCCTTATCCAGTGTGTCAGGCTCCAGTGCCCCAGCGCACAAGCTCCCAAGGGAGGACCACCATTGGTCCAGTCGGTGCCCGCCTTCTCCGCTGGAGCATCAGCAGTACTGGGAGGAGGCCCTGTGTTATTTTTACTTCCTATGCCTAGGATATTGCAGTAGCTCCTATTCAGGATGTGGGAAAACCCTCTGATGGTGCTGGCCATCAGCTGTCAACTCGATTTGATGCACTGGGTGCAGAAGGACCCCGGGTTCAAGAAGTTCCAGCTGCCTCACCACTCCTTGGTGGTGGAGTCAGCCATGTAGCAAACTAAGAGCTTGAAGACCCATTCTTCAATGCCCCAGGCTGGGAGCAGAGGACCCTCAGTGGCTTCAGGAGACATTGCTTCCAGGGTTCCATATTGATCGCCTCCATATTGTCTTACCAGCTGTACTTGGGGATGTTCTTGAACATCATGGGAGACCTCAATGAGTGTAGCTCTCTCATCCCAGCAGAGCGCCTGGATACCTTCCATACCCTGGTGGGCCATGGGAAGGATGTCTACAAGTACATGGTCTGGGCCACCTACGATGCATTTGAGTCTGTTGGCAGGGTGGCTGCAGTGAGTATCGGGCCATGCCAGTTGGTCTGGCTCCAGTCCTCTGACCTTGAGCAGTGGGTCCAGGACAAGTTGGTGAATGTGCTGTGCAAAGGCGAGAACTTCTTTGGCAAGCCGATGGAGGAGAGAGCAGACGACCATCTCCAGGGCTCTTGCACAAGACTGCTGACTCCTCAAAGAAAAAGTACCAGGGGAAAAAGCCCCTTTACCAGTAGAAGCGCTGCTATTATCAGGGTGCTCAGCCCAAGGCGCAGGCCCCTCGCCAGTAGCGGCATGCCAAGCCACAGAAGGCCCAGCCCACACCCCAACCACAGCTGGCAGCAGGTTTTTAACAGGTTCCTCAGGAGCATAGCCAATCACCCTCTGCCTGACAGGGTTCCTACCTCCAGTGGGCAGTCGACTCGCCCACTTTGCACACAAGTGGCCTCTCGTCATGACGGATGCCTGGGTTCTGCAGATTGTCCAAGACGGGTATCTTCTGCATTTTGCTCAGCTCCCACCTCACTTCTTCCCAGGGAAATATCCTCTAGACCTGCACCACCGCAATCTCATCCAGGCAGTGGTTGCCGTCCTGTTGGCCATCGAACTGGTGCCCCTGGCTCGGACCTGGGGGGCTTCTACTCCCTGTACTTCGTCGTCCCCAAAAAGACGGAGCAAGGGGTTCCGGCCCATCTTGGACCTCAGGGACCTGAATTGCTTTATGGTTCAGGAAAAGTTCAAGATGTTCTCTCTGGGAATGTTGCTCAGGGCGATTGGCTATGCTCCTTGTATCTGAAGGATGTGTACACAGACATCCCAATCCATCCTCTTCACTGAAAGTACCTGTGCTTCGTGCTGAGCAGCCAGCACTTCCAATACTGAGTGCTGCCCATTGGGCTGGCATTGGCCCCCAGGGTCTTCACAAAGTGCCTAGCGGTCATTGCTGCTTACCTCCGGACCCAGGGGATCTTTGTCTTCTCTTACTTAGACAATTGGCTCATAAATAGCTTCATGCCGGATGGTGTGCGGTGCTCTGCTGAACTGACAATTCAGGTGCTCGAGAGGCTTGGGTTTGTCGTAAACTACCCCAAGTCACACCTCTATGCATCTATTAGCTCCCCCACTCCGCAGAGATAGCTAATTTCTTTCTTACTCCAACCCCCACCCAGCCTCGATTGTGATCTATTCATCTCCGGTCATGTGGACAATTAAAGTCTCCCGCTAGTATGACTGGAATATTTGGGACTCTCCCCACCCTGACCAAGATATCTTTAAAAAAATTATGATCATAGATATTTGGCGCATAAACATTTCCCAGGAAGCAGCTCTTCCCCTTGGATTTTTGCATGCAGAAATATGTATCTCTCCTGGGGGTCAATTTCTTCATTGAAAATTTCTATCTGAGTCCCTTTTCAAACCAAGATTGCTACTCCCTTTTTCCTACCCCCTGAAGAGGCAGCATATACCTGCCCCACCCAGTCTCTCTTCAGCTTTCCATGTTCTTTCAAGCCTAGGTGTCTCCTGGAGCAGAGCCAGTTGGGCCTTCCCCCTCTTTAGGGCTTGCAAAATTTTTGTCCTTTTTATTTATTTATTTATTTGGCATACATTTATACACCGCTCCTTCCAGCGATCAGAAGCGGTCCATCGTTGTACAAGACAGGGAGAGGGGAACAGACAGTGGAAGGATAAACAACGAGAAGATTACAGTTATACAATTGATTGGCAAATAAATTACTGTTTAAACACCAGTATGGATTACACATTATTGTACAAGACAAGGGGGAGGGGACAAGATAAGGGGGGGGGGGTGATTAACAACGGCACAATTACAGTTATATATATCATTGGCATAAATTACAGTTTGAACACCAGAGTAAATATACAACAGAGTCGCAATATAAAGGCATGATAGGAGAATTTATAAACATATCGACATTTTGAACATCATGGAAGTGGACATCATATGAGCATTAGGTTCATATGAGGCTTAGGCTTTTGAGGTAGGTGGGCAGCATGGGAGGGGATAGTTGGAACCGTCTATGTGATGCCGTAGTGTATTTGGAATAGGTGTGTTTTAAGCTCTTTTCTGAAGGCCTGTAAGTCCTTGATCTGACGTAGTTCGTGTGGCATCTGGTTCCAGAGCATGGGTGCTGAGTAGGTGAATGCCCGGTTGCTGGTCCGTTCTTTTCCTGACCTTATGCTGCTGGGTACGCAGAGTGTGTTCAGGTTAGCAGTTCGTCGGCATCTGTTGGCAGGCTGAGTGGTGATAAGGTTATTGAGAAACTCCCCCCACATTCCATGTTACAATACGTAGATCATGTAGTAAGTCCAATAACTCATTCTTACCAATTGCTTCAACCTAATCGCCGCCCTAGATTGCCCAGCCTCAATCTCGGACCTCCCCTTTCCAGAAAAGGTGCACACACAGCTCTTCAAACCCCCTCTCGAAAAGAAACCCCCACATCCGTACACAATGCAAGTCAATTCCATACCCTTCTTCCCCACCTTACCCCTTTGTCCCCCCCCCACACAGGGGCGGCCCAAGGGGGGTGCGGGGCCATGTGCGGAGACTCAGTGCGGGGCCTCATTTGCATAATGGGCCTTATTTGCATAAATATTTGCATAATGCTACCATACACTAACTTTTAGTAAACATGTCTCTTAATGAGTGTATGGATAAAGAAAGACTAAAAGATTTCTACATTACTATAATCCAGTGCCAACCGCCAGGCACATTAGGAACTACTACAAACGCTGCCCATTTAGAACCCATAGCAAACCCACCGTATCCTGACAGCATTACCAGGACTCACAAAGCACCATACCCTACCTATCAAAAGGCAACACTGCAAATATTAAACCAATACATTTCAGAGAATACTGGGGAAAGAGAACAAGTGGCAATGTCAAATAGGAATTACATAAACAGAATACATCAGCTCAGTTACACATGCAGAACATAGACCATCACCAAACAAGGAATCACAATTTAGAAACAGGAAGGCAATAATTAAACTGGGAACCCCAAAAGCCAAACTTGGAAGTACAACAACACTGTAGAAATAAAACTATAAATTAATTTCCTCTTGTACCAAACAAAGCACAGACGTTAATGATGCACATTTCCTAGAGGTTTCATATTCCAGTTAATAAATTCAAAATAAAGAGATATTTCTACCTTTTGTGCATTTTTTTTCAGTTGCAATTGCTCCAGCCACTTTCTTCTGGTTTCTTCATGTTTTCTGCTAACTGTCCATCGTCTGCTGTCCATTTGTTCTTTCTTCTCTCTTCTAGTTTTTTTTTCCATTCTCTCTCTCTACATCTGCTTTAACATACTAATCTTTCTCCTTTTGCTCTTTCCTCATTCCTATTTCATCCACACAAATTTTACCCCTCCATCCTCAATCCCCACTTACTCTCCCAATACCAGGCCAATTGTAGATTTTTCATCCCTCCCACACAAAATATTTTTCCCCTCTCCATTTTACTCTCCCAGCCCCATCCCATTCTAATCCTCCCCCAACATCAGCTCCCTTCTAGTTCCAGTCTCACCCAGCATCCATTCCCTTCTAGTCCCTGCATCAGCCATTTCCAGTCCTAGCCCACCATCAACCCATTTCCAGTCCTAGCTCCCCCATCCATTTTCAGTCTGAGTCCCTTCATCAGCTCATTTCCAATCCTAGCCCCCCATCAGCCCATTTCTAGTCATTTCCTAGCCCCATCATCAGCCCATGTCAAATCATAGCTCCCCTCCACTCAGTCCAATTCCAGTCCAAGCCCCCCCCCCAATGAGCCTACTTTCAGTTCTAGCCCCTCCATGAGTCCATTTCAATTCAAGCCCCACCACAGCCCATTTCCAATCTTAGCTCCCCCCAACAGCCCATTTCCAGTCCTATCCTAGCTGCTCCATCAGCCCATTTTCAGTCCTAGCTCCCTTCCCTCACAGCCCATTTCCATTCCAAGCTCCCTCCCCATCAGCTATTTGCAGTTCAAGCCTCCCCTTCCACTCAGCCCATTTCCAGTCATAGCAACCACCCAACCCATTACCAGTCCTAGCCCCCCATCAACCCACTTCCAGTCCTAACCCCCCCATCACCCCATTTTCAGTTTAAGCCCCCCCTATAACCCATTACCAGTCCTAACCCCCCCATCAGCCCACTTCCAGTCTTAACCCCATCAGCCCATTGCCAGTCCTAACCCCACCCCCCAGCCCATTAGCAGTCCTAACCCACCCCCAGCCCCAGCCCATTAGCTGTCCTAACAACGCCCCCCCAGCCCATTAGCGGTCCTAACAACCCCCCCCCCAGCCCATTAGCTGTCCTAACAACCCCCCCCCAGCCCATTAGCGGTCCTAACAACCCACCCCCACCCCCAGCAGTCCTAACAACCCCCCCCAGCCCAGCCCATTGCCAGTCCTAAACCCCCCCCAGCTCAGCCCATTAGCAGTCCTAACAACCCCCCCAGCCCATTAGCAGTCCTAACAACCCCCCCCAACCCAGCCCAGCCCAGCCCAGCCCATTAGCAGTCCTAACAACCCCCCCAGCCCATTAGCAGTCCTAACAACCCCCCCAACCCAGCCCAGCCCAGCCCATTAGCAGTCCTAACAACCCCCCCCCAGCCCAGCCCATTAGCAGTCCTAACAACCCCCCCCAGCCCAGCCCAGCCCATTAGCAGTCCTAACAACCCCCCCCCCAGCCCAGCCCAGCCCAGCCAGCAGCAGTCCTAACAACTCCCCCCCAGCCCAGCCCAGGGAAAATTAAATAAAAAGAAAACCTGTCTGCTGCCGCGGTCGGGGCCCGCCGCGGCAGAATCGAGCGTGCCGCGGGGCCCCCCTGTGCACGGCAGAGCCTGCCCTCCCCTGTAGCAGCTCTCTCTTTGAAGCTGAAGTCAGACGCGCCGGCTTGCAGAGCAGAGCGCGAGAGAAGCGTTTCTCTCCCTCGCTGCTCTGTTAAGCCCGCGGGGGCTGATGGGAACTTCCCATCAGCCCCCGCGGGCTTAACAGAGCAGCGGGGGAGAAACTCCTCCCTCGCGCTCTGCAAGCCGGCGCGTCTGACTTCAGCTCCAAAGAGAGAGCTGCTACAGGGGAGGGCAGGTTCTGCCGTGCACAGGGGGGCCCCGCGGCACGCTCGATTCTGCCGCGGCGGCCCCGACCGCGGCAGCAGACAGGTTTTTTTTTTTTTTTTTCAATTTTACTTTTCAAAAAGAATTTTTTTTGCGCGGGGCCCCCTGAAACGCGGGGCCCTGTGCAAAAAACATTCTCGCGCAATGGACGGGCCGGCCCTGCCCCCACACACACACTTCCCAGTCCCTACATACCTTAGTCCTACCCCACCCTCCCCTCTCCCCACCCCTCTCCCCCTCCCCCTTCCCCTCCCCCTCCCCTTATCCCCATCGTTCATCATTCTCTCTATTCCCAGCTCCTCCGCTGGGATCTAGACCCTTGAGACGCTGCAGGCAGCCTCGCCTATTTCCACTGCCATTCAGCTTCTTTACTTCCGCCCAGCACATATGCCATCCATTCACTTACTTCACCCCACACATTCAGCGTCCACAGACTCACTTTGCAACAGCCACACAACCATTCACAGATTTCCAGCCAGATACCTAAAGTGCAAAAGCGTTGTCCCTACAACAGTACATCAGTTCCATAGCCTGAACCATTTTACTTGTAGATAACCACAGAATAGCAACAGTGCAACTTAGAGTGTCCTTATAAATGAAAACAGAAGTCCCGATGCCTGTCCCGTTCACTCCGGGGCACTGATTGGATCCACACTCTCCCCCTCCATGCCCTCCAAGAATATCTTGGCAGCCTCCGCGGTATCAAATGAATAATCCTGTCCGTTCCTGGAGACTTTCAGTACTGCCGGGTAGGCCACCGTAAAGCGAAGTCTCTTTTTGAACATGGCGGCACAAACAGGCGAGAATTCTTTCCTCTTCATCGCCACCGCCGCCGAGTAGTCCTGGAACATGAGTAGCTTTTGATTATTGACCTTCAGCTCTCCTTTCCTCCGATAGGCTTGCAATAGCTGATTTTTGTGTTGAAAGTTTAAAATTCGTGCTATTACCACTCGGCCTGTTTCTGTGCTCCAATCTTGTCCCAATTCGATGTGCATGCTCCACTCTCAACTTCCCAGCGAGCGCCTCCAGGTCCAACTCTTTCGGGAGCCAAACCTCAATAAAAGGTAGCAGCTGAGCGTCCGTTTTATCCTCCGGCACCCCGGCAATATGTATATTGTTTCTTCGTGACCTATTTTCTAGGTCCTCCACCTTTGCTTGCAACGCCTCAATTTGCTTTCGCTGAGCAGCTGTCTCTCTCTCTTGCCTGCCCTCTGCATCTTCTATGGACGCCACGCGGTGCTCCAGCTCCTCCACCCACTTGCCCATTTCCATCAACGATTCTCCAACCGCATCCAATTTTTTCAGCACTTGATCAAATTTAGGATCCAGTAATTTAACCACTTCCTTTGTGACATCTTCAGTGGCTGAATCGGCACTCTCAGTTCCCGGGGACGCCGGCTGCGATATCGTGGCAGCGGTAGGCCCCGACTTAGTGATCTTCTCCCGATCTTTTTTTGGGACTACCAGCATGACGGCTTTTTTTTTTGTTCAGACCTTCCAAACCAGCTTAACTTTATCTCCACTCTTGTTGCGATATTTATAGGATAACTCTTTAAATGGCGCTATAATTCTGACAAAGACTCGAGGCAGCCCCGGAGCGAGCAAGGCACGTCCTTACCCACTCATGCATCACGTGGGACCCCCCAGCAGACTTTTAAAAAATCGTTTCCTTTCTGCATAGCCTCGTCTGTTTCTATTTTTATTTGTTATACTCTGCTGGATGGATATAGGCATTTAGAATTTTTTTTAGACTCCTTTACAAGCATATTTTACTACTACTACTATGACTGAACATTTGTATAGCACTACAAAACGTATGCAGTGCTGGACAGACACATATAAAATAAGGTCCCTGCTCATTATGTTCATTTTGTTTGATCTCAGCAAGCTGGGTGTGGCCATCTCCAAACGCATGCTATTCATTTGGGTGACAGATTGCATTTCCTTCGCATTTCCCTCCTTCAGCCAGGTCTGAGCCTCAAGTGTCATGTCATGGCTTACAATGTCCAGGCCATGGCTGCTTCCATGGCCAATCTGTGCTCGGTCTCCACAGAGATTTGCAGGGCTGTAATGTGGTCCTCAGTCCACACCTTCACAGCCCACTACTGTCTGGATGTGGATTCCCGGCATGACAGCAACTTTGGCCAGGCTGTATTCTGGCATCTTTTTGGGACTTAGGTTCAACTCCTTCCCACTGACCCTTCTCTCTGTCCAGTCTACCAAAAGAGTCATCCTGATGTAGATGCCTGTCGTGGTCATTGAATCACTCAAGTCCCAGGGAGGACCACACATGCTGTTTCTTCCAGTTCCTGTTGCCCCGGTTGGGCTGTTTTGCGTGTCAGTAGCTTGGGAGTCCCACATGTGAGGACTTCTTACTACTTGTTCATGGAGAAAATGTAGATCTCCAGGAACAAGCAAGAATGTAGTCATCACATTTGGGTATCGTCGGTACTGACGGAGCCTGCGCGGGAACGCTCCCCAGCGTCCAATTAGAAAGCTTTTGGGAGCATCCCATAGCGCCTGCGTGCTGCCTTCCCGCCTTTCCCAACTGCCTCTCTCCAGTTCTTCTTTTTCCGCGGAGCCAGCAGGTCGTGTTCCTGTCACCGCAGAAGAATTCTTTATTTCTTTTTTTGTGGTCGCGGCTGCCTTCCTCGACACTCTACCGGTACTGCCGTTTTTTTCTCCTCTTTCTTCAGGTGCACGCGCCTTTTTGGGCCTTAGGCCCAAAAACCTTTCCTTACTATGGAGAAATCTGCCTCAGGTTTCAAAAAGTGCACCAAGTGTAGCGGTACCATTTCTGTCACCGACACCCATGAATGGTGTCTAAAATGTTTAAGTCCTGACCACTCCATCACGGATTGTATGTCCTGTGCCATGATGTCTAAAAGAGGTCGGCAGAACCGAGCTGCTAAGCTCCAGTACCCTGTTTCCCTCTGATGCAGCTTCGGTGGCATCGATGTCTTCCAGGGCTGCTTCTTCCTCCCGTGGATCTCAGGTAACTAAACATAAATCCCAGCCGGTCCTCAAAGGATAGATCTCCTTCTAAGCATCGAGATGCCTCTGGCGTTGACCTCGACGATTCTGCACTGGCAAAATTACCCCAGCGGGAGGCTTCAGCTTTCAAAGCATTATCGGGGTTCAAGGATGTTCTCGAGACCTCGACCTCGGCAGAACTACTGGTGCCATGCTCTGGGGTACCGGTGGTCTCCTCTGGTACTGACATCCAGGCATTGGCAGCGTTGATAGACCAGAGAGTTCTGGCTATGGAACGCAGTCTGGCGGCTTTCCTTGCGGCATCGACGCCCTCGGGACCATGACAGACAATTCCACCGGTACTGGCATTGGCCTCGGCCTCGGTATCGGTATCGGTACCAGTACCGATAGCATTGGCATTGGTGTCTGCTTTGCCGGTACACAGTCATCAGATGACCTCTGGTACCGATACCCCGGTACCAGTTACTCCCGGTACCGACTTTGGTCGGTACGGGTATCGGGCTCTTCAAGAGCATCCGGACAGACGATACTTCGAGTCCTCAGAAGAATCTGAGGATTCTGACAGTTCTGTCGATGCAGCGATGCTTCTCCCAGAGGAGCCCTCCTCCCCAGAACACAGGATGTCTCCTCCAGAGGATATTTCCTTCCAAGATTTTATCAGGGAGGTGGCTCGGGGCCTGTCCATTACTGTGGCCCCTGAAACAGAGCCAAGGGTCAAGGAGTTGGAAATTCTACAATATCCCAAAACTCCTAAGGAGGCAGCTACCTTGCCCATTCATAAGATTTTATATGATTTCATGTTAAGGATGTGAGTAACACCTCTTACCACCTCTCCTCATTCTCATAGACTGGATACTATGTATCGAGTCCCTCCTTGTCCTGGGTTCCATAAGAGTCAGCTTCCTCACCACTCTATTGTAGTGGAGTCAGCTATGAGAAGGATCAAGAGTGCAAAAAGACATGCCTCTAATCCTCCAGGACATGAGTGCAGAACTCTGGATGCTTTTGGACGTCGGGTCTTCCAAGCTTCCATGCTTTCTGCCAGGATCAGTTCCTATAGTCTCTACTGAAGTTCCTATAGTTTCTTCCTGAAGGAGGTCACAGATGATTTAGAGGCTTTAAGTCCTTTTCTTCCTGAGGATAAAAGGCAGGATTTTCTCACTTTGGTCAAACATGCCCAAGATGTTTCTAAATTTTCCAACCGTGCAGCCTTTGACTGCTTTGAGTGCATAAGCAGAACCTCGGCTATCGCCATAGGTGCACGTAGAATTGCTTGGCTCCAGGCATCTGATCTAGAGCTCTGGGTACAAGACAAATTGGGAAATATCCCTTGTACTGGTGAGAACCTGTTTGGTAAAGATTGGCAGGAAAAGGCCAATGAAATGGATGCTGAAAATTCCACCTTGGATAGATTATCCAAGTCCACTGCTGATCCTGCTAGGAAGAAATTGTTCAAGAAACCATTCTTTTCTAAAAAGAAAAGATTTTATCCTGCTTCTGTTCAGCAGGGACGTTCTGCAGATCAGCTTGCCAGGAAAGGTCAGCAACCACCCAAACAGAAGAAAGCAAAGGCTGCTAGGCCTCAACCGGCCCAGCAGGCTCAGCCTCCACAGGGCCTTTGACTCTCATCTAGAGAACGTAGCCTTCCTGGTTCTCGGGGGACCAGAACCTTCCACCATTCCAGGAAGGTTATGTCATTTTGCCCCCAGATGGGGACAAATAACAGCAGAGCATTGGACACTCTCCATCATAAAGGAGGGGTACAAGCTTCATTTTTCAAGCATGCTCCCTCACACAATAGTAAAGCAGTTCAATTCTCTGACCTCTCTCATCAACCTGTTAGGACAGGAGGTCGCTATCCTTCTTGCCCAAGGGGCAATAGAAGAAGTACCCCTTCATCAGCAGGGTACAGGGTTCTAGTCCCCTTATTTCTTTATCCCAAAGAAAACAGGGGGTTACAGGCCTATCTTAGACATCAGAGAATTGAACAAATTCCTTGTCAAGGAGAAATTCAAAATGATTTTTCTCGGATCTCTGCTGCCATATCTTCAGAGTCAGGATTGGCTTTGTTCTCTAGATCTCAAGGATGCGTACACCCATGTTCTCATCCATCCAACTCACAGAAGGTTCCTTCGGTTCCTTTTTCAGGGAAAGCACTACCAATACAGGGTGCTTCCTTTTGGCCTGGCCTCAGCACCAAGGGTGTTCACGAAATGCATGGCTGTTGTAGCAGCATTTCTCCGCACTCTAGGGATATTCGTCTTCCCCTACTTAGACGACTGGCTCATTCGAGCCCCAACAGAGTCACAGGCCAGGACTTCTCTATCCTGCACAATGTGTATCCTTCAGTATTTAAGGCTGGTAATAAACATCCCAAAATCCAGTCTAACTCCCACTCAGTCTTTAGAGTTCATAGGAGCTTTGCTGGATACCACAAAGGCAAGGGCCTATCTCCCCCAGGCCCGTTGCCTTTGCCTGGTGAAGTTAGTTTCTCAAGCAGTGCTAAAGCCTCATCTAACTGCTCGAGAAATGTTACAACTACTAGGCCACATGGCATCTACTGTGCATGTGGTTCCCTATGCTCGCCTCCATATGAGGGCAGCTCAGTGGACTTTATCCACCCAATGGACCCAGGCATCAGGATGCCTGTCAGACAAAATAGCAAACACAAGTCGCCTTATTTTGTCCCTCCAGTGCTGGAAACCCACTCAAAACCTGTTGCTGGGGTTCCCTTTTCAACAGCCCTTACCCCAAGCAACTCTCACAACAGATGCTTCTCCAATGGGTTGGGGAGCTCTTCTGCAAGACCTCTCCACCCAGGGCACCTGGTCTCCACAGGAGAGTTATCTACATATCAATCTCTTGGAGCTCAGAGCAATCTTCCTTGCTCTGCGAGTGTTCCACACCCTGCTCAGCTACAAGACAGACCTCATTCATACGGACAATCAAGTAGCCATGTTCTGTGTGAACAAGCAGGGGGGAATGGGCTCTCTGTCGCTTTGCAACGAAGCCTTGTGACTATGGGCTCTCGCCAGAGAGCATCAGATTCATCTTCTGGCAGTGTATCTGCCAGGCATTCAAAACTCTTGGGCAGACAGACTCAGTCGAGTTCTGCTTCCACACGAGTGGTCTCTGCATGCAGACCAGGTGGCCAGGATATTTCAACTTTGGGGAACCCCGGACATAGACCTCTTTGCAAGTCCGTGGAATGCCAAACTTCCCCAGTTCTGTTCCAGAATTCAGACTCAGGGGGCTCAGGCCAGGGATGCTTTCCTCCTTTACTGGGGTCAAGACTTCCTGTATGCCTTTCCACCAATTTCCCTAATTCCCAAAACCCTGTTCAAGCTTCAGAGAGACAGAGGCCATATGATTCTCATAGCTCCACATTGGCCACGGCAAGTGTGGCACCCTCTGCTTCTACATCTCTTTCAAGGAGTTAGGGTCTGCTCCAGATCTTCTATCTCAGGAGGACGGAATGTTATGGCATCCCAATCCCCAGTCTGCATCTCAGGGCTTGGTTGCTGAAGGCTTAGATCTCCATGATCTTAATATCCCTCAGCAAGGAAAAGATATTCTTTTTGCTTCCAGGAAACCTTCCACAAGACGCTCTTATGCTTTCAAGTGGGAAAGGTTTCCAATATGGTGTTCGCAAAAGGGTCTTAACCCCCTTGCGATACCTCTGGAATCATTGCTGGAGTATCTCCTTCATTTATCCAATGCAGGTCTTAAGACTAATTCAGTAAGAGTCCATTTGAGTGCTATTGCAGCTTCCTTTAAGCCTCTAAATGGACAGCCTATTTCCTCTCATCCTCTTATAGCAAGATTTATGAGAGGCCTTCTTTTAACTTAGCCTCCCATTAGACCACCACCGGTGGCATGGGACTTAAACCTGGTTCTTGGGCAGCTCATGAAGCCACCTTTCGAACTTTTAGCTACTACCTCCTTGAAATTCCTTTCTTGGAAGGTTATCTTTCTCATTGCAATCACATCAGCACGCCGCATTAGTGAGTTGCAAGCGCTAGTAGCTGATCCACCTTATACAAGGTTCCATCGTGACAAGGTAGTCCTTAGGACTCATCCACACTTTATGCCAAAGGTGGTCTCACCTTTTCATCTGAACCTTCCAGTGTTTTTTCCAAGGCCTCATGCATCAAATGCAGAGAGGAATCTTCATACCTTGGACTGTAAAAGAGCTTTAGCCTTTTACTTAAAAAGAACACAGCAACATAGAAAGTCCTCTCAACTCTTTGTTGCTTTTGATCCTTCTCATTTGGGACTTCCAGTCTCCAAGAGAACACTGTCTAACTGCATTGCTCAGTGTATTTCCTTCGCCTATCAGAGTAAGAACCTTTCTCTGGAGGGCCATGTCACAGCTCACAATGTGAGAGCCATGGCAGCCTCAATGGCTCATCTGCACTCTGTGTCTATCGACGACATCTGTCGAGCAGCCACTTGGGCCTCAGTTCATACCTTCACAGCCCATTACTGCTTGGACAAGGACTCCCGCCGGGATGCCTTGTTTGGTCAGGCTGTTCTCCAGCACCTGTTCCATACCTAATCAACTCCTACCCGCCATCCCTGGTAGGATGCCAGAGATCCCTGTTCAGGGACACACAACTTTTGGGGTCTCTCCCTGGCCCCTAAAGCTAGGGAGTCCCCATATGTGAAGACTACATTCCTGCTTGATCCTGGAGATAGCATAGTTACTCACCTGTAACAGGTGATCTCCGGGAACAGCAGGAATTTAGTCCTCACAACCCACCCACCTCCCCTAGGAGTTGTATGTCTCTATCTCTTTCCTTTCCCTCTCTCTCTCTTTATCTCAGCTTTAAAACTCAACTGGAGAGAGGCAGTTGGGAAAGGCGGGAAGGCAGCACGCAGGCGCTGTGGGATGCTCCCAAAAGCTTTCTAATTGGACGCTGGGGAGCGTTCCCGCGCAGGCTCCGTCGGTACTGACGATACCCATATGTGAGGACTAAATTCCTGCTGTTCCCGGAGATCACCTGTTACAGGTGAGTAACTATGCTTTACTCACCTGTAGCAGGTGTCCTCCATGAACAGCAGGAATAAGTCTTCACAACCCTCCCACCTTATTTTATTTTATTTATTTACATTCTCTTATATACCACGCTATTCTGCATCAGTGCAGTTTACATTGAACAAACTGAAATTACATTGAACAGGGCATTATAACTTGGAGATAACTATTTTACAGGGAACATGGGCTATGGAGGGTTAAGTGGCTTGCCCAAGACCACAAGGAGCACCTGTGGGACTAGAAACCCCAGTCCTTCCGGCCCAAGGTTGCTGTCCTCTAGTGGGATTTGAACCCCCGACCTTCTGGCCTGAAGTACCTTGCCCCAACCACTAGGCCACTCCTCCACTCCACACCTCCCTGTGGAGTTGTTTTTGGCTGCTAGCTTTGTATCTATCTTGAGATAAGATGGCGCCACCGCAGGCGGGAAGGCAAGCACGCATGAATAAAGGAGGCTCCCAAAAGCTTCCAATAGAAGCTGGGGAGCATTCGCACATGGTGTTCCGTCGGGGGATGTCACCTATAGGGGAGGATTTATTCCTGCTGTTCACGGAGAACACCTGCTATAGGTGAGTAACTACACTATCTCAGTTCCTTCCTTTTCTTCAATGCCAAGTTGCTATTTACATGGTTCCGGAAGTGTTAGTTGTGCATATTGGTGAGAACAATATGGTCAGTTGGACACCTAAACAATTGATGAGAACAGTCAAATGGGTCTTTCTAGTGGTCTTAGGTATGTTTCCTGCGGTGGTCTTTTGTTCGGATATTATTTCACAGCAGTGCTTTAAGGACCAAAAATATTGGTATAAAGTAATTTACTATGCTGGGTATGGCCTCCCAGCTCTGCCAAGCTAACAACAAGCAAGACATTGCCATAATTGGTCACTTGGGTCAGTCTTGGGCAGCTGCTTGTCAGGACAGTACCCTACCTAGTCATGTGGCAGGGTGCAAAAATATCACAACACAGCCACTAAAGTTGCAGAGGAGGTGGGACCTGCTCTACTTGTAATATGGTGAATGGTTTCTGAAACTGATGCATATTGGATTATGCATGGCTCATTTACAGCTAGCTGGGTTGCATCCCCATATAGAAACATGACAGCAGATAGTAACATAGTAAAAGATGGCAGATAAAGACCAGTATGGTTCATCTAGTGTGCCCAATAAGGCGGCTAGAGTAGGTATATCTGCCACTCTGTGCAGGTCTCCCCCCCCCCCTCCGTGCCTTTGTTTAGGTTTGTACCCGCCACTCTTTGCCAGTCACCCCTCTCTATTTGCTTAAGTATAAAAAAATAGTTAAGTTTATTTTGATTTTATCCTCTTGCTATAAAGGGATCCACTGTGTCTGTCCCATGCCATTTTGAATTCCGTCACTGTATTTGCCCCCACCATCTCCATTGGAAGGGCATTTCAAGCATCCACCACCTTTTCAGTGAAAAAGTATTTCCTGACATTGCTTTTAAGTTTATCTCCATGCAGCTTCATTTTATGCTGTCTAGTATTACAGCTTCCCCTTTTTTGAAAAAGATTTGTTCATTAATACACTTTAAGTATTTAAATGTCTGTATGATATCTCCCCTATCCCTCCTCTTCTCTAGGGTATAAATATTTAGGTCTTCAAGTCTCTTCTCATACTGCTTCTGACTCAGACTCAAAATTATTTTGGTCATCTTCCTCTGAACCATTTCAAGTCTTTTTATATCCTCTGTAAGATATAGTCTTCAAAACAACACAATACTTCAAGTGAGGGAAAAAGCAGGAGAGATTGAAATGGATGGTCCCACCCTAAAATGCTTTTCCAGGAAAACAGCTGACCCATCCAAGAGGAAGGCTCTTCCCCAAAAATCTTTCTATTCTAAAAAGAAGAAATGCTATCCTTCTTACCCAACCTTAGCAGAGACAGCAATGCACTCACTAGCCAAAGAAGCCCAAGGCTCCTAAGTCTCAACCAGCTGCACATGCACAACCTGCACCTGGTTTTTGACTCCTTCCTGGAGAGCATTGCCAATCTGCCCTTGGAGTTTCCCTTCAGAGCAGTGGAAACTCCAGATTGTCCAAAGGGGTTATCAGCTTCACTTCAAAACCATACTCCCCACCAGCTTTACAGGGGATTATCCCACACAACCCCTTCAAAGCATTCTTTAAAAAAAAAAAAAAAAAAGGAGACCACCCTGTTCTCCCAGGGTGCCATAGAAAACGTTCCTCCTCCTCAAAAAGGGATGGGCTTCTACTCTCCATATTTTCTCATTTCTCAAAGAAAACAGGAGGATTCAGGCCTATCTTGGATCTCAGGGACCTAAACACATTCATGGTCTGAGAGAAATTCAAAATGATTTGTCTAGGAACTTCTACCATACCTTCAGAGACACGATTGGGTATGTTCTCTAGATCTAAAAGAGATGTAAACACATTTACTGATCCATCCCTTCTATAGATAGTATCTGTGCTTCATGTTTCAAGGAGACCACTATCAATACTGGGTTCTCCCCTTCAGTCTAGCCACTGCCCCTAGGGTCTTCACGAAATGCATGGCAGCAGTCACTGTCTACTTATGCACCTTGGGGATATTTGTCTTCCCTTACTTAGATGACTGGGTGGTCAGGGGAGACTCCCCTCAAGAAGTGAGACTCTCCATTGCTCCATCACGGTGTTCCAACACCTAGGCTTTGTCATAAACTTCCCAATGTCTCACCCCATACCAGCCCAATGACTGGAGTTCATTGGAACATTCTTAGACACTCAACAGGCCCGAGCTTTCCTTCCACAGGATCGCTGTGCTCGCCTCATCAAACTGGCAAAGGGAGTGCAAAAGCAAAACCAAGTAACAGCCCAAGAAATGCTATGGCTATTAGGATACATGGCCTCCACAGTCTGTATCATCCCCTACACTCGATCACACATGAGACAAGTGCAATGGACTGTCTTCCCAATGGACGCAAGCAAAGGGGTGTCTCAGAGACAAGATCCATATCACTCCATCGGTTCCCTTCAGTGGTGGTGCTCTCCACAGAACTTACTCGTCAGGTCACCTTTTCAGATGCCTCCACATCAATGTACCCTGACAACGGATGCTTCCAAGCTGGGTTGGGGAGTGCATCTGAACAACCTAACCACACAGGGATTGTGGACATAACAGGAATCTGCCCTGCAGATCAACCTCCTAGGACTAGCAAATGCTCTTCAGGTTTTTCATCCCCAACTTTCAGGTCAACCTGTTCTAGTCGGGACTGACAACCAGGTCACCATGTTCTACGTGAATAAACAGGGGGGATGGGGTTCCATCCCCTCTGTGAGGAAGTACTTCATTTGTTGTCCTTTGCCATCTCATTCTGCATTCACCTCAGAGTGATACACCTCCCGGGCAAACTCAATGTCCTTGCGGACAACCTAAGCTAAATCCTTCATCCACACAAATGGACCTTGCATCAGGAGACAGCTGCTTGTATCTTCTGGATGAGGGGAACCCCACTCGTAGATCTTTTTGCTACTCTGCAAAATACACAGCTTTCACTTTTGTGCTCCAGGGTTCTGTCACTGCACCAAGAGGTCCCGGATGCCTTCCTTCTACATTGGGGACAGAGACTACTCTATGCATTCCCATCCATCCCTTTGATACACAAAACGCTTTTCAAGCTACAGGCCGACAAGTACTTGATGATTCTGATAGCCCCGTCAACCATGATTTCCTCTGCTTCTTCACCTTGCACAGACTCACTCTCTCAGCCTGGGATTTGCACCCAAACTCCTCTCTCAGGACCACAGGATGCTCCTGCATCCCAATCTTCACTCCCTATGCCTGACAGCATGGCTGCTGAAGGGATAGTACTTGCTGACCTCGACCTGCCACAGGCGATCAAAGATGTCCTGCTTGTATCATGCAAGGATTCCACCAGGCGATTTTATGCCTTCAAGTGGCGTAGGTTTGCCCTCTGCTGCTCCCCAAAGGACATTGACCCCTTTTTTTGCCCAGTGGAGTCCCTTCTACCATATCTCTACTTATCCTTAACAGGTCTTAAGACTAACTCAGGGATAGTTCACCTTAGTGCCATTGCAGCCTCTCGCAAACTACTGGATGGACATTCTATCTCCTCCCCCCCCTTTAGTGGCATGTTTCATGCGGGGTCTCCTGCTATCCAAGCCACCCATTAAGCCACCTCCAGTGGCTGGGATCTCAGTGAGGTTCTTGCTCAACTTCTAAAGTCTCCTTTTGAGCCTTCAGCACCATTTCACTAAAGTTTCTATCTTGGAAGGTCATCTTCCTCATTGCCCTCATGTCAGCTCGCCACATTAGTGAACTGCAGGCTCTGGTGGCAGATCTACCATGACAATATGGTTCTGTGTACCCGTCTGCATTTCCTTCCGAAGGTAGTTTCCTCCTTCCATCTAAACCAGCCTGTAATCCTACTGATTTTCTTCCTGAGACCACATGCATCTCGGGCTGAAGCTGCACTACATACCTTAGACTGGAAGCGAGTGCTAGCTTACTACTTGGATAGAACTAAGGATCACAAAAGATCCTCTCAATTATTCATTTCCTTTGATCCTAGTCACCTAGGCCTACTGGTGATGAAACATACTCTATCCAAAAGGACAGCAGATTGCATTTCATTTGCTTATGCACAGGCAGGACTCTCTTTGTAGGGTCATGTCACTGCTCATAATGTGTGGGCTATGGCAACTTGTGTAGTCAATCTCCATTCGGTCTCTTTTAATTATGGACCTTTCCTCCAGGAACTTGTCCAAACCTTTTTTAAACCCAGATACACTAACAGTTTTTACTGCATCCTCCAGTAACGAATTCTAGAGTTTGATTACATGTTGAGTGAAAAAATATTTTCTCTTATTAGTCTTAAATAGGTTACTTTGTAGCTTCATTGCATGTCCCCTAGTCTTTCTATATTCTGATGACATAAACAATCGATCTACGTTTACCCGTTCCACTCCATTCATTAATTTATAGACCTCTATCATATCTTCCCTCAGCCGTCTCTTTTCCAGGTTGAAGAGCTTATTCATGTCAATGATATGAATTATATAGGTTTCAGAAAACAAAGTTTTGTAGAGTCTTTTGCAGCAGATATCAGGTTAGGTATTCCTTTACAAAGCTGTATTCAAAGCCAAAGGTGTTGATATAGAAATATTTTCTAGGTCATTCCCCGTGAGTCTTTTGCCACTGTAATATTTCCAACCTTTCCTGGCCTAAAAGAAGGAACTTGAGCAAGCAGGAAACCAGATCATGTGCCGAGTAGCACATGACACTGACTTGTGGACCGTCAGGCTTAAGTATATCTTGATGAAAGCTATCTGTTTCTGTAGGAGATTACAGGCAGAATGATGTTTCCTCATATCACTTTCTCTCCCATATGATTTATTGAAGTTAAGTACTTGTGAGCAGGAGAAAGTGAGTCTGTATCTAAGTCAAAGAAAAAATGAGCTTACACAGCCAGAAAGAGGTCTACTCTTATATGTTCATCTTTTTCCATAATGGAAATTGAGTCTAGAATTCAACTTATTAATAAGAGATCTTTAATTGTCACACATAATCATGTTTTCTCAAGGTCACACAGTGGCTGTTGAATAGGGAAATTAAATCTCTCTGGGTTTTGCAGCACAGTATAGCCAGGAATAGCTTAGTTGTTACAGCACTGGCTTGGTAACCAAGAAACCAGGGTTTGATTCCCTCTAGCACTCCTTGTGGCCTTGGTCAAGTCACTTCACCCTCCATTGCTTTGGAAGAAAGATCTGCCAATCTACGGCACACATTGCATTTTGTGCATTCTAGCCACTAGACTGGACTGTTGTATTTTCTTGCTGCAACCAATTTGATCTCTGTCCACACAGTAACATTTTCTATGCAAATAGCAACAGTTTCTTGTTTTGTCCAGATGCAATGCAATGTGTGCCTTCGAGTCAGTCCTGACTCCTGGCGACCCAGAAGCTCCTGGGCTTTCTTGGCAGTGTCACTTGCTTTAACAAGACATCTGGGTCTGCATAGCTGGAGCATTGCATAGTTTATATTTAACTGCTTTGTAATCTGAACACAAATTTTGCTCGCAAACAGTATTTGGAATACCAGGTCAGAATGCATTACAGAAAGCAAAGTGCGCCACTTTTATTTATTATTTGTGGGGTCTAATATATACTATCTTAAAAAAAACCTTTTGTATTGCAGCTACCCTGAAAAGTACACAAGATGAACTGAACAAGAAAGCTCTTGAAACTTTGGAGAGGTAAGAACGGTCAGCTACATTCTTAGGTTAACTGGAAATTTGATTTATGGGGGGGGGGTGCGGATAACAAAATATATACATCTCATAATTAAAAAAAACAAAACGTAGATCGATTGTTTACTCCATCAAAAAGTAGAAAGACTAGGTGACACGCAATGAAACTGCTATGTCACCCATTTCAGACTTACAAGAGAAAATATTTTTTCACTCAATGCGTAATCAAACCCTGTAATTTGTTACCGGAGGATATAGAAAAAGCTGTCTGGGTTTTAAAAAGGTTTTGGACAAGTTCCTGGAGGAAAGGTCCAGAAACCATTATTAAAGAGGATTCGGGAAATCCACTGCTTACCCCGGGACAAGCATTGTAGGTGGTGTGTACCTTTTTGGGAACCTGCCAGGTGCTTGCTACCTGGTTTGGCCACTGTTGGAAACAGGATGCTGGGCTTGATGGACCTTGATCTGACCCAATATGTTCTTATGTTCTAAGCCATCTCTTTTCCAAGTTAAAGAGCCCTAATCATTTAAGCCTTTCCTCACAGCGGTATCCTTCCATCCCCATTACCATTTTGGTGGTGGTTCTCTGCACCTTTTCTAATTCTGCTATATTTTTTTAAAAATATGGTGACCAGAATTGCACATAATATTCAAGGTGCAGGTGTACAATGGAACAATACAGAGACATTATAATATCCATAGTTTTGATCTCTGTTCTTTCCTTATGATTCCTAGCATTTTATTTGCTTTCTTGGCTACTGCTGCACATTGTGTGGAGGATTTCATCGTATTATCCATAATGACACCTAAATCCTTTTCCTGGGTGGTAGTTCCAAATGTGTAACTGTAGTTTGGGTTGTTCTTTCCTAGGTGTATAACTTTGCATTTGCCATTTGGACGTCCAGTCTTCAAAATTTTCACAATCCTCTTGTGTTTTAACAAATTTGACTAATTTTGTCTCCTCTGCAAATTTGATCACCCCGGTCATTGTTCCCATTTCCAGATCATTTATGAATATGTTAAAAAAAAACAGTAGGCCAACTATTCACCTTTCTTCAGTACACATCTTCCTATCCCATTATTTTTTTAATTTCGCCAAGAGTCTCTTATGAGGGACCATGTCAAAAGATTTCTGAAAATCCAGATACACTATATCAGTAGGCTCACCTTTATTTACCTGTTTATTCACACCTTCAAAAAATTATAACAGATTAATAAAACAAGATCTTCCTTGGCTAAATCTGTTTGTTTTCTCCCATTAAACCATGACTATCTACATGTTCAGTAATTTTTTTCTTTATAATGGTTTCTACCATTCTGCCCGGTACTGACATCAGACTCACCAGGCTGTAGTTTTGCATATCACCCCTGGAACCCTTTTTAAAAATTGATGTTACATTGGCCATTTGCCAATCTTCAGGTACTACAGATGATTTTAATGATAGTTCACAGATTACTAATAATAGGTCTGCAGTCTCATATTTCAGTTCTTTCAGCACCCTCAGGTGTGTACCATCTGGTCCAAGTGATTTGCTATTCTTTAGTTTGTCAAATAGTTGTAATACATCTTCCCAATTTATTAAAATTTGTTTCAAGTCTTCCGATACCCATACTGAAATGGTATATAAAGGTCATGTAACGTCCCTCCATCTTTCTCAGTAAAGACCGAAGCAAAGAAGTCATTCAGTTTCTCCACTGTGGCCTTGACCTCCCTTAGCCCCTTTTTTACCCCTCTGTTATCTAATGGTCCGACTGACACTCTTGCTGTTTTTTTGCTATGAATGTACTTTAAAAAGTTTTAATTATGTATTTTGCTTCCACGGCAAGCTTTTTATTTTCAAATTCTCTCTTTGCCTGCCTTATTAATGCTTGAATCTAACTTGCCAGTGCTTACGTTGTTCCCGTTTTTGTCATTTGGCTCCTTTTTCCATTTTCTGAAAGATGCTTTTTTGTCTACAAACCTTTAATCTTTGCAGCAGCTCCTTTTAGTCTTTTCATAGCTATTTTTCTCATTTTATAATAGTTAATAGGTAGTACTGTGGATTTCCTTCCCATCCTCCCTCCATTTATTAAATCAAATGTGATCATGCTGTGATCACTATCACCAAATGGCCCAATACTGTTATCTCTTGCACCTTGTTCCACTAAGGACTAGGTCCAAAATAGCTTCCTCTCTTGTCAGTTCATGAACCAGCTGCTTGAAGCATCAGTCATTTATTTCATCTAGAAACTTTATCTCCCTAACATGTCCTGCTGTGACATTGACCCAGTTTTATTTATTTATTTATTTATTCAAAGTCTTTTCTATACTGCGCTTTTTTAAATCAGCTCGGTTTACTGTCAACAACAAATTTGTACAGTCCCGGCAGGGCCGGTGCTGTACTTACAATGAACAGGATTTGCAACTTGGATTAACTGGGGTAACTATGTACAGGCTGCACAGCTAGGCAGCGTGGCAGCTCATTTAAGTAACTATATACAGGCTACGCAGTCGGGCCACCGATGGGCGGTGGCAACAGGGACTGCTTGGCCACTATTTACACGTGCATACCCGGGTGTCTGTTAGTGCTGTTGTGCCGGGCTGGGTCTGTGTATTGTGGGTGTGTTGGGGGGGGGGGTTGTCTTGGTGGTTGAGTTGATACCAGAACAATTGGAATCGCTCATTATTACTGTGTTGTAACTTTTGTTAGCTTCCCTGATTTCTTTTAGCATTTCATCATCCAATAGCTCATTCTGGTCAAGCGGTCAATAGTTGGTAGTACATCCCCACTGCCATTGTCTTCCCCTTTTTACATGGAATTTCTATCCATAGAGATTCTAGAGTGTATTTTGTTTCCTGCAAAACTTTAATGCTGTGTGACTCAATGCTCTCTCTAACATAGCATAACACATACAATTAAATATGCAGCACATCCAATAATACAAGACAATAACATAAAATGACAAGTTTAGCCTAGAATTATAATACTCTCTAAAATACTCAGTTATTCATTCATCCCATAGTATGCCTTAAACAAGGACATTTTTAATTCCCTATGAAAGTTAAGATTGGGAATATCTGGAGGGGTATTCCAGAGCCTAGGTGCAAACAGGGAAAATACTCAAGCACATGTAGTTTGACTACACCTTGCGCATAAAATGAGGACAGAAAAAATATTTTGTGTGCAATACTATCTGGTATGAACTGAAGAAAATGCCTATAATGTGGACGTAAGGCAGCTTGCAGTGACGCCCGTGCAATCTAGAATACAGTCATCGGGACCCTGTGCCTAATTTTGTTTACAATAGAAAGCCAATGTAATTGATGCACTAAAAGCATACAATTTGAGCCCTCATTAATATGAACAGCAGTATTTTGTGCCAGTTGTAATGCATGCCAAAGTAGAAAACCTCAAAGTGAACTGATGACTCGAACACACATCATTAACAGAACAGTCATCAGTGATTAATGTCCACTGACACCAAATCTATAATTAAATGTCGGGCAAAACGTACTGGAACAGAGAGAGATAGAACTCTCTGCTCAAAGGTATGTAACACCCATTTTTTTGAGAATTTTTTAATATATGCTTAAACAACTTCTCTTAATCCTCGGCGCTGAAGAAAAGCAATCCGTGCAAAACTGGCATTAAATGCTTTTCTTCAGTGCCAAGGATTAAGAGAAGAAGTTTAAGCATATATAAAAAATTCTCAAAAAAATGGGTGTTACGTACCTTTTGAGCAGAGAATTATATCTCTCTGTTCCAGTATGTTTCGCCCGACATTTAATTATAGATTTGGTGTCAGTGGACATTAATCACTGATGACTGTTCTGTTACAGTTCTAATGCATGAACTGCATACTGGTGATTATGCATTATTAAAGGAGGAAGAAGTAATTAAGCAGATTGAACCACAGCTGGAAAAAGACCTGCACTTGTAAGTATTTATCTTCAGAGAAATACTCTTAATCTTGGGGAAAAGGGAATTCTTTGAGTTAAAGCTGATAAATCTGTGTATTTTAGAATTCAGTGTTTTTGCTGAGTCAGGCATGTCTTAGTACCAAGAGAGCTTTTTATTTACATCAAATCAGAGTATAGCTTAACTCCATTAAATGTGTTAGATACAGTTTTATTAGTACAAGTTATCCCCAGCAGACTTAAGTAAACAACTTAAATAGCTAAATAAAACCTTAAAACTGAGATGCAGACAGCAGTCCAACAGTAAGATGAGGGCTATCCAGTCTCTTGTATTGAGTGTCACATGTATGATTTTCTCCCATTTGGTGAGGGGTTCTATGTCTACACTAGATGCAAGGAGCTCTTTGCTCTCAGGGAATGAGTCCAATCTATGGAGGCTAGAATAGCAGACTTGGAGGACATAAGAATGATACAGAGGTATATAGACAAGACCTACAGGGACATAGTACTGAAGGTCCCACCTCCAGTCTGGCAGCTTCCCTGTTGTCATGGAGGAGAGACTTCACATGGCAGGAAGTGATCCTGTAGCTAAGACCTGCCCGCCAGGTGATGTAAAACCCTCTTGCACTGAGCAAGTTTTTCCAGGGCCACGTGCCCATGAGGGAAGGGTTAGGACAGCCGTTATATCTGGTGATTCAATCATAAGGCATGTAGATATCTAGGTGGCTGGTGGACTTGAGGATCGCCTGCTAACATGCCTACCTGGTGCGAAGGTAGCGGACCTCACGTACCACCTAGACAAGGTTTTAGATAGCGCTGGAGAGGAACCTGCCGCCTTGGTACTTGTTGGTACCAATGACATAGCAAAGTATGAGAAGGAGGTTCTGGAGGCCAAATTTAGGCTTTTAGGTAGGAAGTTGAAATCCAGAACTTCCAGGGTAGTATTCTCTGAAATGCTTTCCCATTCCCATAGTTAAATGATGATGTTAGACCGTTCCACCTTATGATATTTCACTGTATATACCTACTCTGTTAAATGTTATTTATGACATGTCTATATACCCACTCAGGATCTCTAGTCTTGTGTAATTGCTTTTATTTAATTATTTGCTATTCCCCAGTTAATCCTTGTTTTATTCCCCTGTTACCTGTAACTTGGACAAGTTCTCTAAATCTGAGTGTATTTTGTTTAATGTAAATCGCACTGATGTCAAATAGCACGGTATATAAGAGCTGTTAAATAAATAAATAAATTTGATGCGCAGGACCCAAAAGGCAGAAAGTGCTCCAGAGTCTCAATGCATGGATGAGACCATGTTCAAGGAAGAGATCCTGGATTTGTTAGAAATTGGGCAACATTCTAGGGAAAGCAGAGGCTTTTCTGAAGGGATGGGCTCCACCTTAACCTGGATGGAACCTAGTTGCTGGCATTAACCTTTAAAAAAGAGAGAGAGCAGCTTTTAAACTAGATAATAAGGAAAAGCCAACAGTCACCCAAGAGCACATGGTTCTGAAGGATGTATTCTTGAAGGTTACTAGCAAAAGAAAGAAGTTAGGGCATCCCAGCAGAGAGATTCCATTAAAGATGAAAGTAACCCAGATGCCCTTAAGTACAGAGTAGACAGAGCTGAAAGATTCCAAATTACCCCGTCTACTGATTAATATGAATAAAATACAACCTCTAAAATGCCTGCATGCAAATGCTAGAAGTCTTAAAAAAATAAGATGGGAGAGTTAGAATAAATAGCACTAAATCAGTTGTTAGATATGGTTGGCATCTCAGAGACCTAGTGGAAAGAGGACAAACTATATTGCAATAACAGAGTAGATCAAATTGGTGGAGGGGTTGTGCTATATGTTAGAGAGGGCATTGAGTCACACAGGATTAAAGTTTTGCAGGAAACAAAATACAGTGTAGAATCTCCATGAATAGAAGTTCCATGTAAAAAGGGGAAGGCAATGGCAGTGGGGGTATACTACCAACTACCGATCGCCTGGCCAGAATGAGCTTATTGGATGATGAAATGCTAAAAGAAATCAGGGAAGCTAACAAACGTTACAACACAGTAGGTGATTTCAGTGACCCCGGTATCGACTGGGTCAGTGTCACAGCAGGACATGCTAGGGAGATAAATGATTGCTTCTTGGAGCAGCTGGTTCATGAACAGACAAGAGGGGAAGCTCTTTTGGACCTAGTCCTTAGTGGAACACATGATCTGCTCCAATAAATAGGGGTGTTGGGGCCACTTGGCAATAGTGATCATAGCATGATCACATTTGATTTAATAAATAGAGGAAGGACAGCAAGGAAATCCACAGTACTACCTTTTAACTTTCAAAAGGGAGACTATGATAAAATGAGGAAAATAGTTAAGAAAAAACTAAAAGAAGCAGCTGCAAAGGTTAAAGATTTACATCAAGGATGGGCATTGTTTAAAGATACTATCTTGGAAGCCCAGAACAGATGTAATCCATGCTTTAAGAAAAGTGGAAGGAATGCCAAAAAACTGCCAGCATCGTTTAAAGGGGAGGTCAGAGAAGCTGTTGTAGCCAAAAACGCATCTTTCTGGAAATGGAAAAGGAGCCAAATGACACAGACTGGAAAGAATATATGCACTGGCAAGTTAAATGCAAGGCAGGCAAGTTAGATAAGGCAGGCGGAGACAGAACTTGAAAAAAAGCTTGCCGTGGAGGCAAAAACACATAATAAAACTTTTTCAAGTACATTCGTAGCAAAAAATCTGTGAGAGAATCAGTTGGATCATTAGATGATAGAGGGTAAAGGGGGCACTAAGAGGGACAAGGCCATAGCGAAGAGAGTGAATGAATTCTTTGCTTCGGTCTTTACTCGTGAAAATGTAAGGAGGTTTCCCTGAAATGGTATTTAAAGGTGGTACATCGGAAGAATTGAAAGACATATAGATAAACTGGGAAGATGTATTTAAACTATTTGATAAACCAAAGAGTGGCAAATCACCTGGACTGGATGATATACATCCATGTGTGTTGAAAGAACTGAAATATGAGATTGCAAACCTATTAGTAGTAATCTGTGAACTATCATTAAAATCATCTGTGGTACCTGAAGATTGGCAAACGGTCAATGTTACGCCAATTTTTAAAAAGGGTTCAAGGGCAATCCAGGAAACTACAGACCAGGAATCCAAGAAACTACAGACCAGTGAGCCTGATGTCAGTACTGGGAAAAATGGTAGAAACCATTATAAAGAACAAAATTACTTAACATGTAGATAGTCATGGTTTAATGGGAGAAAACCGGCATGGATTTAGCCAAAAAGGTCTTGTCTTACTAATCTGTTATATTTTTTTTAAGTGTGAATAAACAGGTAGACAGAGGTGAACCAGTTGATATCGTGTATCTGGATTTTCAGAAAACCTTTGACAAGGTCCCTCATGAAAGACTTGGCAAAATTAAAGTCATGGGATTGGAGGCAGTGTACTATTGTGGATCGGGAACTGGTTAAAAGATAGAAAGAAGAGGCAATGGCTAAATGGACAGTTTTTTCAATGGAGAAAAGTGAATAGTAGAGTACCCCAGGGATCTGTTCTGGGTCTGCTACTTTTTAACTTATTCATAAATGACCTGGAAATGGAAATGGGAATGAGTGAGGTGATCAGATTTGCAGATGAGACAAAATTATTCAAAGCTGTTAAAACATAAGAAGATAGTGAAAAACTGCAAGAGGACCTTGATAAATTTGAAGATTGAACATTCAACTAGTAGATGAAATTTAATGTAGACAGGTTCAAATTTATGCACCTAGAAAAGAACAACCCAAACTATTGTTACACGATGTAAGGTTCCACATTAGGAATCCCCACCCAGGGAAAAAATGTAGACGTCATAGTGGAGAACACATTGAAACCCTCTGCCGATTGTGCAGCAGTGGCCAAGAAAGCAAATAGAATGCTAGGAATCATAAGGAAAGGAATGGAAAATAAAACCAAGGATATTATAATACCTCCGTATCGTTCCATGGTGCGATTGCACCTTGAATATTTTGTGGAATTCTGGTTGCCATATCTTACAAAGGATAAAGTGGAATTAGACAGGTGCAGAAAAGAGCCCCCAAAATGGTAAAGGAAGATGGAAGGTTATCCCTATGAGGAAAGGCTTGAAAGATTAGGGCTCTTCAGCTTAGAAAAGAGACGGCTGAGGGGAGGTATAAAAGAGGTCTAGAAATTAATGAATGGAATGAAACAATTAGAAAGACTAGGGGACACGCAATGAGGCTACAATGTAACGTATTTAAGAGTAGTAAGAGTATTTGATGTTTACATAGTGCTGTGTTGTGGGGGAGGGGATGGCACCATTCCATGCCTCTCCCTTTGTATGCCTGGCACTGAACTCTTGCTAGAGAGTAGGTGCAATTGTCCAGCACACACAGATAAGGGGTCAGGGTCAGGCCTATAGGGGTCACAACCCTCAAACATCTGGTGTTCTATAAGAATGCCACTCTCCCTCATGGGTATACAACTGCCAGGTAGTGAGAGGCTATCCACAGATGCCACCCATTTTCCAAACAGGGTGAGAGCTCTGGGAGCATACCACTGTACACCCCGCCCTCCAACATGGAGAAAGGCATCCCCACTCAGTCCCTAGATCAGACATGGCTGCATTTAGGAAATTGAGTGTCCCTAAGATCTCAGGAGTCCACAGCTGCTCTCAGGTAAGAAGAAAACCCCATCCCCCTCAGCAACATGCCAGGTCTGAGGGGGGGAACACTGACCAGGAAGCTCCAATGGTGCTATACCTCCTTCGGTGGTTGATAAGTAGGCAAGTGCACTAAGCCACAGGGTCCCAAACCTGCCTTCTTTAGGTCAGGGTAAGGGGCCATGTGCTCCCAGAAATAGAGTTCATGGCACCAACATAGCCCCCCAGGTGCACATACACACCCATACATGAACCCCCATGCAGGGGAGGTGGTGGCTGGAGAGCACAGTGCAGGGCCAGTCCTACTATTTGCCAGTAATTTCAACACCTCATTTGCATGCCCCTCCCTCAACTATGTTCAGCCATCTCCAAACCTGGCTGTGTGGACCAGCTGAGGTTGTTTCATTGAGCACAAACCCAGCTCCTCACCAGCACTGGCTAGCCACCAACTTGTGGCTGTCCTGATATGTCCTCCCTCAAGTACAGCATAGGCCATAATGAGGCACCCATTGGCAATCTCCATGGTAGGTGTGGGGCAATATACTCCATTAGCTGCTGCTGTGCTGGTATTGCAGGGCCACCCTTTTTGCTGTTTGCCACTCAGGTTTGTAGATGATGGCTTGGGGACTGGGTCCATAGGTGCAGCATTGCCTCTGTTGTATGCAGGTTAGTGCATGGGTATTGGGCTCCTTTAGAGAAGCTTTCAGCCGTATGACCCCTTTTCCAGATTAGCACTGCAGTGGTGCTCTCACAATGATCTTATCAGCGCCGGCCCTAGAATTGGTCCTAGGTGTTGGAGCCCTAGATGAACCTCAAGTTTTACATCCCCTCTGGATGTCAAAATCTATTATTTAGCTTTGAATGGCCTGCTTGTGCTGCCCTAGGCGACCACCTAGTTTGCCTAGTGGTTGGGCCGGCCCAGGATCTTGTGCGTACTTGGACAGTGTACTTTAGATTATTACCTTTGCCTTGTGTATATATATATATGTGTACCCACTTTCCCTGCATGTATATGTATATGCTTCTGGATCTGTGAGTGACTATGGCTGCCTGGTCTGCTCCTTCAGTGGCTGTCACCCTAGGGGTGCTGCTAGTGCCTGAGAAGTGACTGGCGGTGTCTGTGCCCACACTAGCAGTGTCTTTCTTAGTCTGACGTGCTGCTAGCATGGCCACGCCAGCTGTTCACAGTTCTTCCGCCCACTCTCTGCCCCAACTCCACCCTAACTTTACCTATTGTCACAGTAATCTGGTAGTAGGGCACTTTTAATGTGGTGTCTCCTTGCTGTATGCTCCCAGCTACTTTCAAGTCAGGACGCACTAAGCTCCGGCTACTGCACTTTAATAAACATGCCCCTTATAGTTGTACTGCCAACTACAAATAAGCAGATGTGTTATCAAAGCAGGTCACGGGATAAACAGCAATGCTGTTCTTAATGAGATGGGTATTAAGAGGGCAGATTTGAAACGCTGGCAGACCTGTGGGGATGTAGGGATTGCAAGCTCATTTTCATAAACGTTCAAAGGAAAAGTGTTTGCATACTTTGAAAATTATCTCACAGAAAGTACCCATATACCTTTACATGTTCCATCGAGTATGCACAAATTTCCTGGCCTATATTACAGTACATGCACCGGCATTTAGAAACATAGAAACATGATGACAGAAAAAGACCACAAGGCCCATCTAGTCTGTCCTTCCATAACAACAACTACAACAGTCCACTTTCTACCTTTAGAGATCCTCTGTGTTGGTCCCATGCTTTTTTGAATTCAGTTACTGTCCTCATCTCTACCACCTCCACTGGGAGACTATTCCACGGATCCACTACTCTTTCCGTAAAGAAATATTTCCGCATATCACTCCTGAATCTATCTCCCATCACCCTCATCCCATGTCCCCTCGTCGCAGAACTTGCTTTCAATTGAAAGAGGCTCTCTCCCTGAACATTTATGCCACGGAGGTATTTAAACATCTCAATCATATCACCTCTATCCCGCCTTTCCTCTAAGGTGTACATATTAAGATCCTTAAGTCTGTCCTCATATGCTTTATAATGAAGCCCATTAATCATTTTAGTAGCAACCCTCTGCACCGACTCCATCCTGTTCACATCCTTTTGAAGGTGCGGTCTCCAGAATTGCACACCATACTCCAAATGAGGTCGCACCAAAGACTTATACAGAGGTATTATCACCTCCTTTTTTCTGCTAGCCATTCCTCTCCGTATGCACCCAAGCATCCTTCTAGCTTTTGCCGTCGCCTTTTCTACCTGTTTAGCTACTTTAAGATCATCAGACACAACCACGCCTAGGTCCCGCTCTTCTTTAGTGGACAAAAGTACTTCACCTCCTATACTGTATTGCTCCCTTGGATTGCTGCAGCCCAAATGCATGACCTTACATTTTTTAACATTAAATCCCAGCTGCCAAATTCTAGACCATTCTTCAAGCTTAGCTAGATCCCTCCTCATGTTATCTACACCTTCCTGGGTGTCTACTCTATTACAGATTTTGGTATCATCTGCAAAGAGGCAAACCTTACCCGACAGCCCTTCCGCTATATCACTAACAAAGATGTTAAAAAGAATCGGACCAAGGACAGATCCCTGGGGCACACCACTGGTAACATCCTTCTCCTCAAAGTGAGCTCCATTTACTTGTACTCTTTGTCGCCTCCCACCCAACCAATTTCTAACCCAAGCAGTAACTTTAGGGTCCATCCCTAGGGTGCTCAGTTTGTTTATAAGTCGCCTGTGAGGAACAGTGTCAAAGGCTTTACTGAAATCTAAATACACCACATCTAGAGCTCTCCCTCGGTCCAACTCCCTGTTCACCCAGTCAAAGAAATCAATCAGATTTGTCTGACAAGACCTGCCTCTGGTGAATCCATGCTGCCTCGGATCCTGTAATCCGCCGGACTCCAGAAACCTCACTATTTTCTCTTTCAGCAGCGTTTCCAATAATTTACTCACCACCGAAGTTAAACTAACCGGCCTGTAGTTTTCAACCACATCCTTACTTCCGCTTTTGTGTAAAGGCAGCACATGAGCCTCTCTCCAGTCCTTTGGCACCACTCCCGACTCCAACGAGGCATTGAAAAGGTCAGTCAGTGGAGTTGCTAGAACGTCCCCAAGTTCCCTCAGTATTCTAGGGTGTATCCCATCCGGTCCCATCGCTTTGTCTACTTTAAGTTGAGATAGTTTCTCACGAACACAGTCTTCTGAAAATTGTTCAAGATGTCCCTCGCTTCTGTTCTTATTTGTGGGTGTTTTCTGAGGTCCTGCTCCTGGTTCTTCATCTGTGAACACAGAACAAAAATATTTGTTAAGCAATTCCGCTTTATCCTTATCAGCTTCTACATATTCCCCCCCTGCACCCTTGAGTCTGACAATACCACTTTTGCCCTTCCTCTTCTCACTAATATATCTGAAAAATGTCTTATCCCCCCATTTTATTGCATTGGCTATTTCCTCCTCCTTTTGAATCTTTGCCTTCTTGACTACTTTGTTAGCTTCTCTAAGTTTTTCCAAATACAGATGCCTGTCTTCCTCTCTCTGTGATCTCTTGTATTTCATGAAGGCCTCCCTCTTTTTCTTCACTTTTTCAGCTACTTCCTTCGAAAACCATAGCGGTCTCCTGTTCCTTTTGCCTTTATTTACCATTTTAACAAAAAGGTTGGTTGCCTTTAAAATACCCCCTTTCAGTTTTGCCCACTGTTTTTCTACATCCCCCAGCTGTTCCCATCCCACTAACGACTCCCTGAGGTATTGGCCCATCTTTGCAAAGTTAGTCTTCCTAAAGTCTAAGATCTTCACCTTGGAATGGATTCTAACAGCCCTAGTCCTAATACTGAACCACACCATCTGGTGGTCACTGGATGCAAAATGATCTCCCACTACAACATCAGAAACACTCTCACCATTGGTAAGCACCAAGTCCAGTATGGCCCCTTCACGTGTGGGGTCTGTTACCAATTGCCTGAATAGTTCTCCCTGTAGAGAATCCAGGATCCTCCTTACTTCTAGATGATACTGCAGCAGGAATGTGCCAATCAACATCTGGCATATTGAAATCTCCTAGCAGTAGCACTTCCCCTTTCCTAGCAATGCTGCGTATGTCTTCAATTAACTCTCTGTCCACCTCTTCCTCTTGTGAGGGAGGTCTGTATATCACACCAATGCAAATAGATTTCTCTTTCCCTCTTTCTAGTTTAACCCACAATGCCTCCTCTCTCCCTTTTAAGCTCTGTAATTCCAAAGCTTTAATAGTAGTTTTTACATATAGTGCCACTCCTCCTCCCCTTCTTCCTACCCTGTCCTTTCTGAATAAAGTATAGCCAGGTATAGTTACATCCCAGTCATGGTTTTCTGTGAACCATGTTTCTGTAACTGCCACTAAATCCAAGTCAGCCACTCCCACCAAAGCTTCAACTTCAGGGATCTTATTTCCCAAGCTATGGGCATTAATACACACTGCTTTCCATGTGTTACCCCTGTTACCCATTTCCATAAAGGTATTTAATGTATCACCTACCTGGGGGCTTTCACTTACCTGGGGGCTTTCTTCACCCATCCCCAACGAATCTAGTTTAAAGCCCTCTTCAGTAGATTAGCCAGTCTACTACCAAAGATGCGTTGACCTTTCTTGGACAGATGGATGCCATCTCTGCTCTGCAACCCTTGGAACAGCATCCCATGGTCTAGGGAACCAAAACGCTCTCGAAGACACCATCCACGCAGCCATGCATTCATCTCCAGGATGCGAGCCTCTCTGCCTTGGCCTTTACCCTCAACAGGGAGGATTGAAGAGAACACCACCTGTGCACCTACCTGCTTCACCCTCTGTCCCAGAGCCATGAAGTCACTTTTGATACGTTCCGAGGTATACCTGGCAGTATCATTTGTTCCAACATGGATTAGCAACATTGGGTAATAGTCAGTGGGCTTGATGAGTCTCGGCAAACTCTCCGTAACATCTTGGATCTTGGCACCAGGCAGACAGCACACCTCTCTGGACATCAAGTCTGGTCGGCAGATGGACGCCTCAGTACCCCTCAGAAGAGAGTCTCCAACAACCACTACCCTTCGTTTCCTTCTTGTCACTGATTCCGCAACTATGGGGTACTTGAACTCTGGTTCTTCCCTTTCCAGGGATGCTTTCACCTCCTCCACTTCCAGGGCTGCATAATGGTTCTTCAATTCAAGGGCTGGAGAAGTTGGATTGGTGATTTTGCAGGCTCTGGTGACTGTTGTCCAACCATCGACATTCTGTTGGCACCCATCTTCCCCTGTGCTGGAGAGCCTGGTTGCTGCAAGAAGCATCTCATCAATGTACTTCTCACTGTCTTGAATGCTCCTCAGCCTCGCCACCTCCTCTCTGAGTTCCTCCACTTGTTTCCTCAGAGCTTCAGCATGCAGGCACCCTGCACATGGAACCGGTTCTTCAACTGGCATTAGGACCTCTGTCTGGACCGAGGCAGAAGCTGTAACGGGGGCAACAGCTTTAGCAATACGATTTTTCCCAGGCATTGTTCTGTTTGTGGAGCTTAGGTATCTGTTAAAGCAAAAGAGAGAGATCTACCAAGTACCAGCTTACATTATGTATGTAAGCAAGCTAGGCACCTTATAGGCAAGACAGACCAGAAAGCAGATCCCAGAGAGCAGGTGGGGAAGCTGTCAGATATGACTGGAAAACCTGAAGGACGCGGAGGAAGGCCATAGTAGCACAGTAGCACTCCTTTGAAGTATCATATAAATATGGCCTCAGAAGTAAGTGGGAGCAGGTTCCTCTTTAGCTTAGGTATTTGCTGCCTTCAAAACTTGGTGCCTTAGGCAATTGCCTATTTTGCCTATGTCTAAATCTGGGCCTCTCCCCAGCCCTGCCCCCAGAAACACCTCCACTCTGTTCGGCCAAACTTATAGGAGGACAGTTTTAAGAAAAACATATTTTGCTCAGTAAAATTTCATGTGGAAAAGGGCTCTTTTAAAACTGAGCATGGTTATATGCATGTAACAAGTTGGCCCATGGAAAGAGTGCACCTGCTTTTATACAGACTCCGTGTAGGCATTCTGAATTGTGATGTATGCGGTATTTCACGAAATACATGTAAAGAATACATGCACACATTCAAACTTACTTATTTTATAAGGACACCTATAAAAGGGCATTAAATAAGCACCTTGGTACAAAATCAAGCCTAAGAAGGTAACTTTATAACATGGCACCATGGGTAGGCGCCTAGCTTGTAGCTGCAGGTCTCTAACCGGGCAGCATGCAATAACACTGCAGCCTGGTTAGGGACTGTCACCGCTTCCGCTCCTCCCTGGAACACCCCTGACACACCCCAATGCTAAGCGGTTGGCATCAGGACATGTAAGGGAGAAGAGGGGGATTATTCAGCGGCACTAACTGTTAGTACCATTGAATATCCCGTTCAGCAGCAGTTACACACTTTACAAGTCTATAAACCGTGTAATTGCCTTTCAGATATTGGGCCCTAAGTGCCCATTTCTCTCTAGCCCTTCACCAGTAGGAGATCAACAAGAAAGGAAAAAAACAGATAACATGCATGTAGGAAATAAGTCAGCTTACGTCAGCTAGCACAAAATTAAATACTGTACACTGCGGACATCTAACCTACAGCTTGAGAAGCAGAAGATTTATGAGATTTAAATGCGACCGTTTGAGATGGTTCAAAGAAAACGTAGTTTGCAGCCTGACGTTTAACTAAGCATTTACAAGGAAATTTTAAAAAGAATAAACCACCCAACTGAACTACCCCAGGCTTCAAAAGGAGATATTTCCTCCATCTCTTCTGGATTTTCCTAGATAGATCAGGGAAAATACGAACAGATAGACCCTTAAAGGGTGCCAAACACTTTTTGAAATACAATTTCAGTAACCAATCTCGGTCAGAAGGCATTGCAAGAATAACCCATAAAGTAGAAGGAATCATTGACTACATGTACGAGGACTCTAAGATTTCAGAAATATTTAAAATAGCCATATGTTGTGTCTCTGTAAATGATTGCTGCTGGGTCCCGACTGGGACTTAATGATCAGGCACATAGTAAACTTTAGACGAAGGCGGATGAGATGCTGAAGGGAACACCAAGCACATTCTTCAAATACGTTTTGAACATGTCCTGGTCGAAGTGAGAGATGAATGAGGAAAATTAGCTAAGTGCAGGTTGGAGGACTGTGCCTGGTTCTCCAGAGCTTTAGTCTTGAACTTGGTAGTAGTCATATCCTTGATAAATGCAGATTTACAACCTTCCAGCTTCTGAGATTTAAGCATAAGATCTTCCATAGACTCCTTCAATACGGCAATATCATCCGAGTTCTTTTTAGTCATGGAACAATTACCTTAGTCTTGTAGTGACAACTTCTGAAGTTGTTGAACCAAAGCCTCACCTAGTTTGGATATAGTGTTCTAAATAGACTCCAAAGTGAAACTTTCTAGTCTCACTAAGATGAAAGAAGAGCCAGAAAACTGACCAGTTGTTGGGCCCATTGAGGGAAGGGAGCCTCCATCCAAACCCTGTGGCTGTACTGCAGTCACTGGCGTAGGTCCCGTTGATTCAAGCTGTTGCACACCTCCTGCCACCAACAATGATGTCTCTCATGGTATCTGCCCCGAAGCCGCAGCCGACCCAGATACACTTCCTCCCACTGGAGCAGTGGCTACATTCATCATGGAACCTGCTAGTCCATGAGCCACTGAACCAACGATTCTGGCAGGCACTACAGAGGGTCTCCGAAGTTTTGGCGATAAAATATCACACCCCCAAAGAGGACATCGAGCCATCCAGCCCTGGCATTGATAATGCTGGGAAGTCACCGGATTGAGCAGGCTGACACTCTGGCCACAGAAAAACAAGTCTAAGCAATTCACAGCAGAGGTAAGTGAGAGAGAAGGGGTCTCCTTGGCAGGGGGAGGTTTCTTGCCAGTTTTTACCTTCCTCTTTGGCATAATGAGGAAAAGCTTCCAGAAGCTAGAGCGGGCTACGGTGCCATCTTGGATCTCCCAAGGGAAAATATAATTCCATAGGGGCTGTTTTATAAAGACAAGTAGACATCTACTTTTTTTTTATAATAAAATTTTAGCATAACTGCTATAATATACATTCATATTGCAGACAAATATTTACTCCCAAATATGCAAAGCTTAATTTGTAGATGAAAAGGAAATGGAACTATAGAGCCAGGGGAGGAGATGGGCAGACCAAGGGCAGGAGCAGGAACAATAGGAGAAAAGGATGTGGATTAGATTGTCTCCTACTCCACTCCAGGCTCACCCCCTCCCATCCTCTTCTCCGGGAACAAGCAGGATATCAGCCTTCACATATGGGTGAGGTCGGCACCAATGGAGCCCACGCGGAAGCATCTTCACAGCTTTCAAAGAAAGCCTTTGGGAGATGCACCACGCATGCATGGTCCCCTCTCAGCCCAAGGGTGCCATCTTGCCTCAGTCTCCTTTTTTCCGTGGAGCCTTTTGGACATTGGCCAGTTTCCCCCGGAAAAAGCGTGATTTTTGTTACGTTTTCTCCGGTTTCTGTATTGGTTCCTTCCCGCTCCCAAGCCAGCTCGCCTTGGCGTCGCACCTCGGGTTCGTTTTCTCTCTTTTTCATCGAGGTGTCCCTTAACTAGCATTCGTGCCCTTTTGCAGCCGAAGGCCTCAGACCCCTGTCAGTGGCAGGGACCCCCTTTTTCTGATGGCCTCCAGTGGCTTCAAGAAGTGTGACCAGTGTGATAAAATGATGTTTATCACCCCGCACAACTGCTGCCTCTGGTGCCTTGGCCCGGAGCTTAACAACTCTGACTACAAATATTGCAGAACCATGGCTTCAAAGGCTCTAAAGAGCTGTCATCTGCAGCAGGAAAAGTTTTTTCAGAAGTCTGACTCCGCACTGGAGTCTCCGGTGACGCTGTACTCCAGGACCCCCTCAGATACCTCTGTGTCCCACGAAGCCCGAGCCTCTTCAGAGCCCTGTGGCTGCAGTTTCCTCCCAGCAGATTCACCTTGGAGGATGGATCCAGGAAGAAGGGAAAATCCCACCCCAGGCTCCACAGTCCCAGGCGTGAGTCCAAGGAGTTGGAGTGGGAGTGGCCTTCCAAGCTGACCCACAAGAAGTTGGCGGCACCTTGAGACCATCCTCCCTTGACAGTACCAACACCAGACCCAAAGCCCTCTGTGCCTGCGTTTAAGGCTGCGGAGCCAACTGGTATGGAGACCAGGATGGTGGCCTTGAAGAGCAGTATATCTGCCCTTGTGACCATGCAGTGGGCATTTATGTCTGGCTCATCTGGTTCATCTGCCCTGACGATGAGACCCTCGACATCAAGGGCTTCCCCAGATGTCGAGACTGTCCTCAAGCGCCACTAGCCTCATGGAAGCCCCCAGCACCAAATGAGGTCCCAGTCCTGTTCCTCAGAGCACTGATCCTCCCCCAGCGAGTGCCCACAGCTCGGATCGCAGATCCTCCAGAGATCATGGACCACCTGACGCAGACCTCTACCGAAGAGATCGTGCGGCATCGGACTCATACTCTGAGTTCGAGGCTGAATGGGAGACTGAGGATGAAGATTCCCCAGACATGAGGCGACACAGAGACGTGCCCTCTGATCCATCTCCCCCAATGCCCCAACACCACCTGAGAACGTCTCCTTCCTTGATTTTATGCGAGACATGGCCGAGGCTCTCATCATCAAGACCGAGTCTGAGAAGGACCTGCGCACCAAGGAATTGGAGATGCTACAATATGAAGCACCATTTGAGGAGACTTTTATGGTACTGGTGCCCTCTATCCTCAACCGCCTACTCCTCCTGTTGGAAACACCAGAGCCTGTACCAATTGTCAGTAGGCTTCTCAACGCCATTATTTATTTATTTACATTCTCTTATATATCGTACTATTCTGCATCAGTGCGGTTTACATTGAACAAACTGAAATTACATTGAACAGGGCAATATAACTTGGAGATAACTAGTTTACAGGGAACATGGGCTATGGAGGGTTAAGTGACTTGCCCAAGACCACAAGGAGCACCTATGGGACTAGAAACCCCAGTCCTTCCGGCCCAAGGTTGCTGTCCTCTAGTGGGATTTGAACCCCTGATCTTCCAGCCTGAAGTACCTTGCCCCAACCACTAGGCCACTCCTCCACTCCATGTACCGGATATGCCAAAGCCCTGGGTTCCAAAAGATCTTACTCCCCTACAACTTAATGGTCATGGAATCAGCCATGCACCAGCTCAAAAGCCAAAAAACTCTTTCATCGGTGCTATCCGGCAGGGATGCCCGAACCCTCAATGTCCTGGGCCAGAAGGCCTTTCAGGGCTCGATGCTAATTTGCCAGATCCAGTCCTAACAACTCTATATTGGCATGTACCTGAAGGAACTGTTGAAGGAGATCGGGGGATTTTTGGCAGGCCTCGATGGGGAACCCCTACAGAGGTTTAAGACCCTGACCTCTGTGTAAAAAGAGTGCTTGAAGTTTTTGCCTTGAGCAGCCTATGATGGCTTTGAGTCTTTGGCCAGGGTGGTTGAAGCAGGCATCGGGGCACAATGCCAAGCATGGCTGCAGTCGTCTGACTTAGAGCAATGGGTGCAGGACAAACCGATTGATGTCCCCTACATAGGAGAGAATCTATTTGGGAAGCCCATGGCACATAAGGCTGCCAAGATAGAAACAGAGTTCCTGACGAGAACCAGGATCTCAAAGAAAACCTCAGTACAGCCCCAGAAGAAAGCCCCAGGAAAGAAGTTCTTATTCCCAAGAAAGAAGGGGAGCTTTGGCGGGACACCGCATTTCCAGGCCTTTTCGGCCCCTCAATAGGGTCAGCAACAGAAAGGCCAAGGGACATGGTCCCCGAAAGCAAAAGGCCCTGAAGTCTCAGGTGCCAGCCCCAGCCCAGTCTGGGGGGAGCTTTTGACTGCCCGGGCATGACCTCCTCCCCCCCCAGGGGGTCCTCTGAAGCCCACAGGGGCCACCTAGCCTTGTTGCCCACAGGTGGACAGCCATCACCACAAATGCCTGGGTGTTACAAGTGGTCAGGGAGGGCTACTTCCTCCACCTGCAGTGGGTGTCACCCTTGTACTTCCCAGGAGAGCCCATCAGACCCCTCCTTCACCAGATCCTACTTCTCTCTGAGCTAGCAGGCCTAATCCAGGACAAGGCAATGGAGCCAGTGCCGAAACATCTCTGGGGCACAGGCTTCTACTCCAGGTATTTCTTTGTCCTCAAGAGGAAAGGGGACCTCGGGCCCATCCTGGACCTGCGAGAGCCCAACAGGTTTCTGCTCATGGAGAAGTTCACAATGTTCTCCCTTGGGACACTGCTGCCATTCCTCCAACAGGAAGACTGGCCATGCTCCTTAGACCTCAAGGATGCCTACACACACATCCTAATCCATCCCAACCACAGAAAATACCTCTGATTCGGGGGGGGGGGGGACAGCACTACCAATACAGGGTGCTGCCCTTTGGTCTGGCCTCATCACCAAGGGTTTTCACAAAGTGCCTCGTGGTGGTCGCATCCCACCTCCAGCTTCAAGGGGCCTTCATCTTCCCTTATCTGGATGATTGGCTCATAAAGGGGGACACAGCTATAAAGGTACAATGCACCACTGGGTGTGCCATAAATGCCCTGCAGCACCAGGGGGTTCATCAAAAAATAACCCAAGTCCCAACTTACTCCAACCCAGTGCCTAGAGTTCATAGGGGGCGCAACTAGATACACTCCAGGCGAAAACTTTCCTCCCTCAGGAGAGGTCAGAATGCCTTAGGGAACTAGCTACAGAGGTACAGTGCATTGCAAAAATATTCATCCCCTCTGTGTTTGTCCTGTTTTCTCGCATTACAACCTGGAATTAAAATGGAGTTTTAGGAATTAGCACCATGACTTTAAAGGTGCAAAATATCCTTTATTGTGACACAAACAATAATTAAGACAAAAAAAACTGACAGCAGGAGTGTGCATACTGAAATCAAGGGGACATGTAGCATCCCCAGCTAAACGTATGTATACAGAAACCTCACGATTGATTTAAAAGTGACTAACTACTGACTTAAAGAGCAACCGACTGTTCCCACATACCCTACTACTGATTGTCCTGCACGTATTTCATTGCAAATAGGTAGCATATACCCTATTGCCGAATGCTCTATGAGTAATCCACTACTGAGTGTTATGTTTGTAATTCTCTGATAAGTACCTATGTGACATTTCACTGCCAATTGTTTCTGCAAGTATTCTACTGCTGATTGAATGCTAACATTTTAATGCTGTACCACCAGGTAGTAGCCTAGAACAACCAACCATGGCTAGGACATGCAGCATATACAAAATCTGTATAGATAACATATACCCTGCCAGTACATACCTCCTCAGCAAGGAAAAGCCTGTCAGACACAGGACGCACTGAACCCCAGCACAATATGGCCATATCCACTCTAACCCTAAACAGCCTATACTTACTCAGCACTGTCTTCAACAGCTCCCTTGCCTCTGCCCTCGACCACAACCCAATTCAGATTGTGCGAGGCCAAGGAAGGAGACATTACAGTAACACATACCGCACTCCAATAGAACCCTCTCAGAACCCCCACTCATACCTAATCCACATACTGCTTCAGTACTCCACTAAACCCAAAGGGGTGCAACATCAAAACTCATGCAACTTGAAGTGTGCCCTCATAAATGCACGCTCGGTCTGAAAAAAGTGGCCAGTCATCACCGACCTCATATCACACCTCGAGCTGGACATCCTGCTAGTGATGGAATCGTGGCTCAATGATCTCCAATATCAGATGATCAGCTCCAACAGCCCAACACACCTTGATATGATCACCATATCGAACACCTACATCACCATCAACCTCATCTACAAATCACCAGCTTCCTCCCATGAAGACCTAGCGACCATAATTGACCTAGCCTCCAACCCCCAGAACACACGAAGGCAAAACTGGGTATTGGGGGACTTCAACCTACCAGTCCTGAAAGATACTCACGCCAAAGCCTTCCTTGAAGTGCTCAACAACCTAGGTTATGAACAAATAATGGATGCCCCCACCCATCAGAAAGGAAACACACTGGACCTCATCTTCGTCCCTCGACCAGATGTGAGCAAGAAATATGACTTTGACGTAGCTATCTCCCCAGTCCCATGGTTGGATCACAATCTAATCAAGTTCCAGATACCCATGCTTCATGATAGCAAACAGACAAAGGAAGTAACCAAAAACCCAGCAACACCCAGAGGACGTATCAGACTCTTTGTCAAGGAAGTTATCATCAAAGAAGTCCTCCCCAACATCAAGACAGCATCACCAAACTTCGATGAGCTGATGGAACAACAGCCTGAGCTCCTTTGTATTCGTTCCAGCCACAGCCAAGCCACATACCACAGATAAGCCAAAAATTAGAAAAACTGCACGCTGGAACACCACTGAGCTACGAACCTCACTATATCTCCTAAGGAAACTAGAAAGACGATGGTGATGTAAACGATCCCCAACAAACCAGACAGCCTACACCTCACACCTAAAGAGACACCAGGACTTAACATCAGAAAAAATGAAAGAACATCACTCTGAAATCCTGAGCCACTCCCTGAACAAACCCCACGAGCTCTTCAATATAGTCAAGGCTCTAGTGAAGGAACCCTCACCCCCCCCAACCGGCCACGATACACCCTCAAGAATACGCTGACTACTTGGTGACCAAAACCAACAACATCAGCGAAGCCACGTTGTCCAGCCATTGTAGCAACCCTGTCCAACCTATTACGCTTACCTCCCTCATAACACCATCAGCCGCAGGTATTGAGGACGACATTGCAGCCATCAATGCTACCACTGCTCCAAACGACCCTTGTCCAGCATTCTGGATAAAATCACTACATAAGGAAATCAGCCCTATTCTAGCCAAGATCATGGACCTGTCCTTCTCCTCAGGGCTATTCCCGTCATGCCTTAAGCAGACGTCAATCCAGCCCCTTCTGAAGAACACTAAACTTAGCCCCCAGAAGGTAGAATCATACTGTCCAATATCAAGCATCCCGCTGCTAGCAAAGATAATCGAGAAGGTGGTCCAATGTCAAATGCAGGACCACATCGACTCTATGGCTCCCCTCGACCCATGTCAGCATGGCTTTAGGGAATCAGATGGCATCGAAACTCTCCTTACCACGCTCATCAACACATTGATCAAGGGAATTGACAACATATAATGAGGATATCCCCTAATTTTCCTCGACATTGCTGCTGCATTTGACTCCGTCAACCATGAACAACTCTTGATATGGCTTCATGAAAAAGGAATTAATGGCTCAGCATTCAGATGGTGCAAATCCTATCTAATGGACAGATGGCAGCAGGTACGTACAGGACCCACGACCTCTAAACCTTTCCAACAAAAACATGGTGTGTCTCAGGGCTCTTCGCTCTCCGCCCTATTATTCAACATATACATGCAACCCATATGTGAAATAATCCGATCCCATAACATCTCATGCCTGATCTATGCGAACGACGTACTACTCTTCACCCCATTCATGATTGACCAACCGGATTTCGCCCCACTAGTAAAATGCTTTGAAGCCGTAACTGACTGGCTCCACTCGCAGAGCTTCAAGATAAACTTCAGTAAGACGGATGTACTGTTCAATACTAGAAATCGATCCTTCTCCCCACTAGCGACACTAAAGACAAGAGACGCTGAGCTCCCGAGTAGAACCACTATCCCGCTACCTAGGCGTTACACTAGACCAGCACCTCGAATTTAAAATGCACATCAGCAACACCATCAAGAAAATCTACTACAAAATAAGAACAGTGCAACATCTCTGACCCCTGCTGCAACCAGATGACTTCAGAACAGTTTTACAGGCACTCGTGACCCCCCCACTTTGACTACGCCAACGCAAATCTGCAATGGCTACCCAAAAACACACTAAACCCATTACAGATGGCAATGAATGCAGCTGCGCGCCTCCTCCATGGGGCCCCTAGAAGAGACCACATTACCCCAATCCTAAAGGATTTGCACTGGCTACCAATCTACTGCCGGACAACCTATAAAGTAGTCCTGATGACCTTCAAGGCCATTAACAAAATACCCTGCACCTCCCTGACGGATCTCATCTACCCCACCCCAGCAAACAGAGCAAGGAGGACACCCGCCACCAACACACTGCAAATCCCCAAGGAAATAACAAAATGCAGCCAGGCAACAAAGAACCGAGCCTTTAAGTTCTATGCTCCCAGCTGCTGGAATGCACTCCCAACTACCGGCCGAGCAATCACTGACCTTACGCAATTCAGAAAAGCTCTGAAACACCACCTGTTTCTCCTACACTACTCGCAGCCCAGTATTTCAACCACACCCCGCCTTATACACCCATCTAGCCAATTGTAAAGAACAGAAAACCCATGTGCATATTGTAGATAGCTGTAGATAGTTGTAGATAGCAGTAGATAGATCCCCCCAGTTGATATCCAAGTTGAATTACCCGTTCAATGTAAGTACATAACAGGCCCCTGTTTTTGTACAAAATGATCTCCAGGAACAAGCAGGAATGTAGTCCTCCCAGCGTCCAATTAGAAAGCTTTTGGGAGCATCCCACAGAGCCTGCGTGTTGCCTTCCCACCTTTCCCAACTGCCTCTCTCCAGTTCTTTGTTTTCTGCGGAGCCAGCAGGTCGTCGTTCCAGTCTCCGCAGAAAATATTTCCGATTCTCCTTCTTTTTTGTGGTCGCGTCTGCCTTCCCTCGACGCTATACCGGCACCGCCGGTTCTTTCTTTTAAAAAAAAAAATATTTTTTTTTTTCTTCAGGTGCATGCGCCTTTTTGGGCCTTAGGCCCAAAAACTTTCCTTTACTATTGAAAAACCCGCTTCAGGTTTCAAGAAGTGCACCAAGTGTGGTGGTATCATTTCTGTCACCGACACCCATGAATGGTGCCTTAAATGTTTAGGTCCTGACCACTCCATTTCTGAGTGTATGGCCTGTGCCTTGATGTCCAAGAGGGGTCGACAAAACCGAGCTGCTAAGCTAAGCACCCTTTTTTCCTCTGTGGCATCGACATCTTCCAGGGCTGGAAGAAGCGGTATATAAATGCAACCAAATAAATAAATAAAAATAATAAAAGAAAATACAGGGATCCTTAGCCTTCATTTCAGGGAGCATAAACAAAACAAAAGATATAAGCATTAAGCAAAAGGGTAACATACACTACATAATATGGCTGTACAAACTTCTATTACCCCACTGTAGTGCCAAATTCATTTAACCAAATGACGCTAACTATCCTCCCTTCACACCTTAGATAAAGGATTTGAAGCCACCTTCTCGATCAGTAGTTTCTCCAAAAATGCATAGTTGACACCCTGTAACATGATTAATCACGTACAGGGATATCGTTAGTTAAAGGTGCTTGCTACGGCAAGCACTCTAGATTTAAGGGAAAGAGTTTCCTTCTCAATTGGGTTGCCCTTGAAACATCAGGAATTCTCCAGGACCAAGCAGGAAGTCAGTCCTCACATATGGGTGACGTCGGCGCCGACGGAGCCCTCGTGCGGAGCATTTCCCCAGCTTTCAAAGAAAGCCTTTGGGAATTGCAGCGCGCATGCGCGGTCCCCTTCCCGCCCAAGGGTGCCATCTTGCTCAGTCTTCTTTTTTCCATGGAGCCCGACGGACGTAGTTCGTTTTTCCCCGAGGAAAAAGTTGATTTTCTCTATTTTTCTCTTTTTTTCTCCGGTTCGATGCCGGATCCTTTTCCCGCTCGGACCGATACGCCGGTATCGAGTCCTTTTCTCTCCTTTTCAGTTTTTGTCCTTTGTGACTGGCGTTCGCGCCTTTTTTCTTTTTTCCCTGGCAGACCGGTCTTTTGACCTAGCAGGGGCCCTTTTTCCCCTGATGGCTGCCAGCGGGTTTAAGAAATGTGATCGGTGTAAGAAACTTATGTCTCTTAACGACACACATGACTGATGCCTCCGTTGCCTCGGACCCGATCATGACCCGATGATCTGTGGTCCGTGTGGCAAAATGTCCTCGAAGGTGTTGAGTCGGCAGCACCAGAGGGATAGAATTTTTTCTGACTCCGCGTCCGGACGGGCCCGGACCTCGTCAGAGGCCTCGACGTCTCGGGACTCCAGCCCCGAGCAGCGTCGGGGTTCCTCTGAGCAGGGGTCTCCTTCCCGGGAACATCGCAGGAAGAAGAAACCCCGCGAGGGCGGCGTCGGTGGACGCTCCTGGTTCCTCGAGGGCCAGGTCGCATAGCCCCGATAGCCGTCCCGGATCTTCGAAGTCGGAGAGGCCTGCAAAGCATCCTCGTGTCGAGATGGAGTCTCCTGAACACATAAGTGCTGTTGTCCTCGTTGACTCTCCTCCGAGGGAGCCAACATTGGGCCCGACGCCGTCGGGGCCTGAGTCGGGGGCTGCTGGGTCTCCTGAGCTCGGACTCAGGTTGACGGCCTTGGAGAGCAGCTTTGCTGCCTTCATGGAACAGCAGCGGGCATTGATCGCCGGTCTCACCGGTGCATCTGCCCCGACCACCGGGACCTCGACGTCCAAGTCGACCCCGGAGGCCGAGCCGATCCTCGAGTCCATGCGGGTTCGAGTCGATCCTCGGCCACGGTCTCCCTCGACCTCTCGTTCGGGGTCGAGGTCATCAACGCCGATTCCCTCGGCGTCGGGGCGGAGGGCATCGGTGCCCACCCTACCGGAGCCGCTCGATTCCTCCTCCGAGGAGTCCGGCTGGGAGACGGAGGACGAAGAGTCACCCGACACCCATCGGACTCGGTGTGTCCCCTCGGACTCGCCCGAGTCTGAACCTCGGAGACGGTCCCCACTGGAGGATACCCGGTTCTCGGACTTCGTGCGGGATATGGCCAAGGCCTTGGCCTTCCCCGCGGATCCCGAGGAGGAGCCTCGAGCTGAGGAGCTCGAGGCCCTCCAGTATGACTCTCCCCCGAAGGAGGCCTTTACTGTTCCGGTTCCTCCGATGCTGGAGCGGCTGCTCTTCCGCATGTGGGAGACCCCGGCCTCGACGCCAGTGTTAAGCAAGCGGGTCGATTCCATTTATCGAGTCCGCAAGAGCCCCGGGTTCCAAAAGGCACAATTACCGCACCACTCCATGGTTGTGGAATCAGCCATGCATCAACTGAAAAGTCAGAAGATGCACTCCTCGGTGCCTCCCGGCCGGGAGGCCCGGAACCTGGATGCCCTCGGTAAGAAGTGCTTCCAGGGCTCTATGCTTGCTTGCCGTGTCCAGACTTACCAGCTCTACATGGGCATGTACCTCCGAGACCTGGCAAAGGAGATTGCCGGGTTCTCTGCTGGTCTCTCCGAGGAACCTTTGCAGAGGTTCCAGGCCTTGTCCACCGGTATTCGAGAGTGCTCGAAGTTTATCTCTCGAGCAGCCTACGATGGCTTCGAGGCTTCGGCCTGATTAGCCGGTGCCGGCATCGGTGCCCGCCGACAGGCTTGGCTACAGTCATCCGACCTCGAGCCCTGGGTCCAGGACAAGTTGGTCGATGTCCCCTGCCGAGGTGAAAACCTCTTTGGCAAGCCCATGGCTGAAAAGGCTGCAGAACTCGAGACCGAGACTCTGACCAGGACTAGGCTTTCCAGGAAAACCTCTGCCCCTTCTCAGAAAAAGAAGGGCTCGGGAAAAAAGACCTTTTACCCGAGGAAGTCATCTGCCTACAAACAATACCCTCATTATCAGGCCTCTGAAGCTCCCCAACAGGGTCAGCAGGCCAAGGGGCAGGGTCAGGGGCCCCGTAGGCAGAAGACCCCCCCAAGCCACCAACACCGGCCCCTGCTCAGCAGGGTGGGGGTTTTTGACTCAAACAGCATAGCCTCTTCTCCTCAGCTGGCTTCTCTCAGCACGGGAGACCGGCTGGCCCACTTTGCCCACAGGTGGTCAGCCGTCACATCAGATACCAGGGCTCTTCGTATAGTCCAAAAGGGCTATCTTCTCCATTTTCACCAGGTACCTCCCTCCTATTTTCCAGGGGAGCCTCCAAGACTCCCTCTGCACAGGGGCCTACTCCTTCAGGAGTTGACAGGTCTGCTAAAGGATCAGGCTGTGGAACCGGTGCCCCACCACCTGAGAGGTCAAGGCTTTTACTCAAGGTACTTTCTGGTACCAAAAAGAACAGGAGGCCTCAGACCCATCCTAGATTTGCGAAACCTCAACAAGTTCCTGGAGAGGGAAAAGTTCAAGATGCTTACCCTTGGAATCCTGCTGCCCTTCCTCCTGCAGGGAGACTGGCTGTGCTCCTTAGATCTAAAGGATGCGTATACTCACATTCTTATTCATCCAGACCACAGACAATATCTCAGGTTTGTTGTGGGAGGAAACCACTATCAGTACAGAGTACTTCCCTTTGGCCTATCATCTGCTCCCAGGGTGTTCACCAAGTGCCTGGCAGTGGTGGCGGCCTACCTGAGGCTTCAGGGTCTTTTTGTGTTTCCGTACCTGGACGACTGGCTCATAAGGGGCCAATCTTCCCAGGAGGCCAACCAGGCCACTCTTCGCACTGTGGCTCTGCTTTAGCACTTGGGATTTGTCATCAACTTCGCAAAGTCCACTTTGCTCCCGTCCCAGAACTTAGAGTTCATAGGGGCCAGACTAGACACTCTTCAAGCAAAGGCTTTTCTGCCTCTGGACAGGGCCCACAGGCTAATGGATCTGGCCGGCCAGTTTCGCAGCAATTCCCTGGTCTCTGCCAGGCAATTCCTGAGACTACTCGGCCATATGGCTTCCACGGTCCTTGTCACCCCCAATGCCCGCCTGCACATGCGACCTGCTCAGTGGAGCCTTCGCACTCAGTGGCATCAAGCCACAGGGGGCCTAGCGGACCCAGTGATGATCTCTGACCTCCTGGTCTCCTCTCTGCAATGGTGGCTTCATCTTCCGAATCTGGTGCTCGGAGTGGTTTTTCAATCCCCTCCGCATACTCTGGTGCTGACCATCGATGCCCCTCTTCTCGGTTGGGGAGCACATTGCCAAGGGACATGTACTCAGGATCTTTGGACCCCTTGGGAGGCTACTCAACAGATAAACTTCCTGGAGCTACGGGCGATACGCCTAGCTCTGAGAGCCTTCTCCCACCTCGCCTCTCACCAGTCTGTACTGGTCCAGACGGACAATCAAGTTGCCATGTTCTATGTGAACAAACAAGGAGGCACAGGCTCCTTCCTTCTTTGTCAGGAGGCACAACGACTGTGCTCTTGGGCTGTCAATCACGGAATCCTTCTCAAGGCTGTCTACCTCCCAGGTCAGGAAAATTGCCTGGCAGACAGACTGAGCCAGATCCTGCAACCACACGAATGGAGATTGAACCCATTGGTGGTTCAGCAGGTCTTTCTCAAGTGGGGGCTCCTCACCATGGATCTTTTCGCCAGTCCTCTGAAACGGCAACTCCCGAGATTTTGCTCCAGACAACCGCATCCTCTCAGGGTAGCGGCGGATGCGTTTCTGATCTCGTGGTCCACAGGCCTACTGTATGCTTTTCCTCCCACACCACTAGTGGCCAGGACGCTGTTCAAGGTCCTCAGGGACGGGGCTTCCTTGATTCTCATAGCCCCCAGGTGGCCGAGGCAACCGTGGTTCCCACTTCTGCTACAGCTGGCGGTGGACACACCTCTTCCTCTGGGGTTTTCAACACGATCTCCTGTCTCAGGATCAGGGGACTCTCTTGCACCCCAACCTCCAGTCCCTTCATCTGATGGCCTGACTGCTGAAAGGGTAGTCCTAGCTCCCTTACTACTGCCTCGAGAGGTGGAAGATGTAGTCTTGGCCTCTCGGCGTCAATCCACCAGGAAATCCTACGCTCTTAAGTGGCGTAGATTCTCCATCTGGTGTGCTCAGCACAGTGAGAATCCTTTCTCGTGCTTGGTGGCGGTAGTGTTGCAATATTTGCTCTACCTCTCCAATCTGGGCCTTAAGTCTAACTCTGTCCGAGTTCACCTTAGTGCTCTCTCAGCACACCTCTCTCGCCGGTGGCGGCAGGCCTCTTTCCAACCACCCTTTGGTGGCTCGTTTCCTCAGAGGCCTTCTTCTGCTTAAGCCTCCTTTGCGTCCACCGGCCCCTGAGTGGGATCTGAATGTGGTCTTACAGCGGCTTACTTGTCCACCTTTTGAACCCATGGCTACCTGCCCTCTCCGTTTTCTCTCCTGGAAAACTTTATTTCTGGTAGCTCTCACCTCTGCTAGGCGAGTAAGTGAACTGCAGGCACTAGTGTCTGATCCTCCTTACACTAGGTTCTACCGGAATAGGGTAGTCCTACGGACTCACCCTAAGTTTCTTCTTCCTAAAGTTGTCTCCCCTTTTCACCTCAATCAGGAGGTGGTTCTTCCGACCTTCTTTCCCAGGCCGCATGCCAACCGGGCTGAGATGGTCTTGCATACCCTGGACTGTAGGAGGGCGTTATCCTTCTACCTTGACCGTACGCGGGAGCAACGGAAGGCTGTTCAGCTTTTCGTTTCTTTTGACCCCAATAAGTTGGGGCTCCCTGTCTGCAAGCGTACGTTGTCCATATGGGTCGCTGACTGTATCGCCTGGGCTTATGGGGCAGCCGGCCTCTCGTTGGAGGGTCGAGTCACGGCTCATCGTGTCAGGGCGAAGGCTGCGTCAGTGTCTCATCTCCGCTCTGTTCCATTGGCAGACATCTGCCGGGCCGCTACTTGGTCTTCAAGCCAGACTTTTGCAGCCCATTACTGCCTTGAGAGGGAGTCCCGCAGGGACAGTGCTTTCGGACAGGCAGTACTCCATAATCTCTTTGGGGTTTAGGCAACTCCTACCCTCCGGCCCTGCTGTTGGGCTACCGGTCGGGGGCGTTCTCAGAGAAGATTCCTTCCTTCTGTGCTGACGAGCTAGAGGGAGCTCTTTTTCCACTTGGGGTCTCCGGTAGCCTTAAGCTGGGGAGTCCCATATGTGAGGACTGACTTCCTGCTTGGTCCTGGAGAAAGAGTAGTTACTCACCTGTAACAGGTGTTCTCCAGGAGCAGCAGGAATCAGTCCTCACAACCCTCCCTCCTCCCCTTGGAGTTGCAGTCATATGATTTGTTTTTGCTAATTTTTTTGCTGTCTTTTAGCTATGTCATCAGACTGAGCAAGATGGCACCCTTGGGCGGGAAGGGGACCGCGCATGCGCGCTGCAATTCCCAAAGGCTTTCTTTGAAAGCTGGGGAAATGCTCCGCACGAGGGCTCTGTCGGCGCCGACGTCACCCATATATGAGGACTGATTCCTGCTGCTCCTGGAGAACACCTGTTACAGGTGAGTAACTACTCTAAATCCGCAATTTAGAACCACAAAAAAAAGAGAATCCTTATTTTTAAAATAATGCTTCAGGATCAAAGACTTTTCGCTTTCATTTATGAAAGTAGCCACCAAAGTAGCTCTTAAGGAAATATTGTCTTGGGAATCTTCTAGGAAAGCAATTAAACTAAGTTCAGGATTAAGAACCAAAGCCACAACATTTTCACCAGACACAGATTCACAGGTAACCTTATCTGAAACATAATAAGTTTAGATATTAAGATACTATACGAGGTAGACAGCGACAAAACTAATTTGAAATATTTCCTTAAAAAAATCTCAGCAGACAGCATACTAGTAATGGGAAAATCTCAAAACCTCATATTCTTACTATGATTAGTATTTTCTAAAGCTTCTAACTTATGGTGCAAAATTAAGCTTTCTTTGATTCCAGAGGCACCTACTGATTGCAAAGAGGCCCCCTGGTACTCCAAAATGGAGACCACCTTCTCCAGATTTTCCATATGAGCATCGACATACTTAAATTTGGAAACAGTCTCTCAGGGAAAGTCACATAATTGAGGAATAGTTGCAGTTAAGAGTCTTCAGTATGAGTTACCACACAACAGACATCAGTTAAAGAAACTTGAGAATCCGAAATTAAAGAAGTGTTCCTCAATTTGGCACATAACTGATGTAAACCCCCCCGCCAAGGGATTCTGCAACAGAACATCAATTGGAAAGCTTGTTTTCAAAGCTAATCCAGGTGGGGGAGCTGGAGTCCAATTGAGAGAGATCAAAGAGGCCCCCTCGTTTACAAAGGATACTTGTGTTACGCTCATCTCAAATTGATTACTTTTAGGTATAAACATACTTGTCCATCGGACTTGGCAGAATGTTTTATAAATAGGTGAAGCTTAAAGAAACATTTCAACTTCAATGGCTCAGAGTGTAATTGAAAATAAAATACCTGTTGATCCAGAGTGTGAATGCCTTTTATTCCATATCTTACAAGATATGGGATAAAAGGCATTCACACTAGTTAAAAGTGTATGTCACTATATTTTAGTGATGTACACTCAGAAGGAGACCTTAAACAAGTACTTTATCTTCACTAGCTCCCAAAACTCACTAACTCGCAATACTCTGCAAGCGTATAATACTAAAATATAGTGCCATACACTTCCAACTACAAAAACAACTTGTAAGATATGGACTAAAAGGCTTTCACACTCCGAATCAGCAGGTAGTATTTCAATTTCAATAACACCCTGAGCCACTGAAATTGAAATGTCTCTCTAAGCTTCACCTATTCAAGCTGCTTTTGGGTGCTGCTTTAACAGACTTGGCACACTCATCTGGTACTTGCACACACTCCCTCCTGGTTTTCTGCTGGCCAAGGTGAGTCTTTTCTTATGTCGTCAGTGCATTATTTATATTTTTTGATTTATGTTTAGCAGAATGAGAACCTAAAAGGATAGTAAGTCCATAATTAATTTTTTTTTGTTAACAGAGCACATCATGCATCTCCAGAAGACAGCCAAATTATTCTGTATGTCTCTTTGCAACTTGCCCTTGTCAGACAGGTGAGTCTAGTAGTTTAGACGAAAGCCACGCACTTACTTTGTATTGAGGGCTCTATATTAGTCCTTTTCAGATCCCCTTTTTGATGATGTGACTGTACATTTCTACACGGAGTCCTCCCTACTCTGGCAGCCCTGAGTATAGATTATTTGGCAATGAACTGTGCTTCGGATTTTCTCCCTAGAAAAGAGAAGAGCAGACAAACTGATGATGTTTTTTGCATTAAAACAGGAGGCTGTCAAAGTCAAGAGTAATAAATACAGACTTTGACAGCCTCCTGTTTTAATGCTGGTTTCTAGAGCCTGATTTCTTGTTTCTTAGCATGCCGTTCACTGAGGTTTTCTCTTCCTAATCTGCTCCTAACCTGTGCTTGCAGTAAAATAGTTTGAGCAAGCATGCTAATAACTTGAATAACCCATTCCTAATTATCAGGATATTGTAGAATAAATTCATAAAATAAGCTTGCGGTAGCGGTTTTCAAATTAGCTTTAAGCACACTAAAATATTGAGGTCTTTACACAGCACCTAATATAACTACAAGTACTTACTTAATATGTACTCGTGTCTTCAGTACATTATAAAAGAAGTATCACAGCACTTAGTCTACTGGTGGAAGTTGGCAGTGCTTCTATCCCTGGCTACTCCCACAGTGCTTATCACTAAGGCTCTTACTTCATAATCCTTGTGTATAAACATTCAACTGCTTGGCAAAACATTTACATAGATTAAAGTTTTGTATATAGTAGATCCAAGGAAATTATTTTGTGTTTAAATTATACCTTTTGCAGTGGCAAATATGATTTCAGAGCATTTGTGCCTACTGCTCTTGTCGTCAAGATTGCTGAACCAGAGAGATGTAGAATGAAGCAATGCAAATGGCATATCCCACAGACCGCATTTCCATTTAGCTGTCGCTAAGCCTTTTTTCTATTTGTGCCTTTGATACTTTAATGTGATTATAAATAACCACAGTTATAATGTGTTTGAAAATTTAGAAACAAGGCCAATCCATTTACACGGTGGTACTGTAACTTGCTATCATATAAGAAAACCCAGGTTTGAGTTTTGAACGCAGTTCCTGCTTTGTGGACTGGAAAAAACTAAGAATGCTACAGAGGCAGCATTCACAGTCTTGGAAAAGGAGGAAGGGAGCCCTATTTATTATTTAACACCAGGATTTATTGACTGGCTTCAAGAAGGCATTTTTGTCTGGTTCTTGAGGGAGCCCAGGGCCTGTGCCACTCATTTAGAGGAGTAATGATGCTATAGTGATTTAGCAAAATAGGAAGGGGAGGGGCATTCGAATTGGGGAAAAGCCTGGATAGTCATAGATAAAGATCCAGGGCACCACAAATTCAGAGCCTTCATCATAAAGGACCATGAACAAGTTAGGTTTGGAATCCCTTGGAATTCTGGGGGAGGCGGGAGTAGGAGGCCAACATTAATAAATATTTAAGTAAATTTCATAGGCCTAGCCACAAAACAGGCAGTACATAACTTAGAGTAGCACCAAATAATGTAGAGCTAACAAGATATATCTTTTTAGATATAGTCAGATTTCCATTTTCACCAAAAAACAAAGTAGAGCTCAATACATTCAACAACCTCACCAGGTACCTAGAAAAAATAATTTAAGAAAACGCAAGTCTAACAAGTTGTTGTGGAAGGGTAAGTTTATTACTCAGCCCTTAAAGATTGCACTAAATCACTGATTTCTGAAAAAATATGTAATCTTTATACATGTCTATGTATCATCTCTTTATGAAGATACTCAACTGTATACTCAAACAGTATGTTGCACATAAAAGATCTCCACACAAGCTCTGTTCTTATATTTTCTTATATCTTCATAACAGCAATAATAAACATCCTTACTGGGAGGAAAAAAAAAAAATATATATATTGTCACCAGCAGAGGCTAAACTAGTGTTATCTAGCTTAGTTCACTACTGGCCCTGACCTTTCTATAAAAAGAAAGTGTAGTTGCAAGTCGAGGGTCAGGTTTAAACAAGGATTTATTCCCCTCCCGGGGTTTTGCTGGACTTTCAAAAAATAATACACTTCCAAACTCAAAAGATAACCATACTTCTGGCATAAACAAATGGATAAAGAAAAGTAGCTTCTTGCTTCACAAATCAAATGACAAAACAGAATATATCATCAAGGTAAACACCTGGGCAGTTTCCACTGTGCAGACCTGTTCTCTCTAGCAGGCTTATTAGCTCTCAGCGCAGAGAGGTCTCTTCAGTCATCACTAGAGAACAGTCCATCTTTTCCTCATAAGATAAACATTCATTCTGGTCAGTACACATGGGCTCCTCAAGTGACTCGTCTTCCCTCGGGCAGAGAGTTTGTATCCTCCTCCAGTCAGTGACTGGTCTCTCTTCAAAACTCTCTTCCTGTTCAGGGAGATAATTATCTGAGCCTTGATAAAACTGCTTTTCAGCTTTTCTGTTACACCTTGCTCTTGTCAATTTGCTGCTAGGCTTCTCACACAAACATTCAGGCTCTGCTCTCATACAAATATCCTGAAGCAGTTCACTATCTCTATTATAAGGATGTGAATACCTTAAAAGCTTCTGGCTTTCATTAGCAAAGGGTTTTCTGTGGTTAAACTCACGGTTGGAGAATGACTGCCTGTTATGTCTCCCAGCCCTTCTTGGCTTCTTATTCCAGGCCTCAGAATACACAGGGTTAGGCTGAAAATACTCTGACCTTTTGTTGAAGGGTTTTAGGTTCTCTCTGACCTGCCAGGTTTCACAAACGCTTGCAGCTTCTGTGTCATCAAAACCTTCGTCAGTAATCATACAGGAATCACATTCAGCCTCTCTTCCTGGATTCTCTCTCTCCTGGACTCGAGCATAATAAGGATTCTCCTTTCTGGCCTGCTCCCAAGCTCTGGCCTGTTCCTGCTCCTGCACTCGAACTAACTTTGTTTGCCTGCCTGCTTTCTTATGCAGAGTTATGGGCGTTTTCCTGCACATGTGCAGAGTGTTTCCCTCAGTGTTTGGGGAGTGTCTGTTGGCTGGGCGTGCCTTCAGGTCTCGTGCCTCAGCCTGCTCTGGTTGCCTATAGCAACTAGGAAGCTTTTTCTCTCCCTTTCTGTCAGTGTCTGTGCCGTACTCTTCAGCTTTTTGTGTCTTAAAGTTACAGGGCACATTTTCGGTGTTACAATATATATATAAATGCGGTACTTATCGCTGCTGATTCAAAGTTCCCATGATCTTGCCACGGCCCTTCAGTGTCAGCAGCCATGGCTTGTTACACCATGGTTCAAAGACATCAAATGTTGATATGATATCCCTTTTATAGAAACATAGAAATATGATGACAAAAAAAGACCAAATGGCCTATCTAGTCTGTCCTTCCATATCAACAACTACAACAGTCCCCTTTTTACCTTTAGAGATCCTCTGTGTTTGTCCCATGCTTTTTTGAATTCAGTTACTGTCCTCATCTCTACCAACTCCACTGGGAGACTATTCCATGAATCCACTACTCTTTCTGTAAAGAAATATTTCCTCATATTACTCCTGAATCTATCTCCCTTCACCCTCATCCCATGTCCCCTTGTAGCAGAACTTGCTTTCAATTGAAAGAGGTTCCCCCCCTGAACATTTATGCCACGGAAGTATTTAAACATCTCAATCATATCACCTCTATCCCAACTTTCCTCTAAGGTGTACATATAAAGATCCTTAAGTCTGTCCTCATATGCCTTATAATGAAGACCACTAATCATTTTAGTAGCCACTCTCTGCACTGACTCCGTCCTGTTCACATCCTTTTGAAGGTGTGGTCTCCAGAATTGCACACTATACTCCAAATGAGGTCGCACCAAAGACTTATAGAGAGGCATTATCACCTCCTTTTTTCTGCTAGCCATTCCTCTCTGTATGCACCCAAGCATCCTTCTAGCTTTTGTCGTGGCCTTTTCTACCTGTTTAGCTACTTAAAGATCATCAGACACAACCACGCCTAGGTCCCACTCTTCTTTAGTGGACAAAAGTACTTCACCCCCTATACTATATTGCTCCCTTGGATTGCTGCAGCTCAAATGCATGACCTTACTTTTTTAACATTAAATCCCAGCTGCCAAATTCTAGACCATTCTTCAAGTTTAGCTAGATCCCTCCTCATGTTATCTACACCTTCCTGGGTGTCTACTCTATTGCAGATTTTGGTATCATCCGCAAAGAGGCAAACCTTACCCGACAGCCCTTCCGCTATATCACTAACAAAGACGTTAAAAAGAATCAGACCAAGGACAGATCCCTGTGGCACACCACTGGTAGCATCCTTCTCCTCAGAGTGAGCTCCATTTACTTGTACTCTGTCGCCTCCCACCCAACCAATTTCTAACCCAAGCAGTAACTTTAGGGTCCATCCCTAGGATGCTCAGCTTGTTTATAAGTCGCCTGTGAGGAACAGTGTCAAAGACTTTACTGAAATCTAAATACACCACATCTACAGCTCTCCCTCGGTCCAACTCCCTGGTCACCCAGTCAAAGAAATCAATCAGATTTGTCTGACAAGACCTGCCTCTGGTGAATCCATGCTGCCTCATATCCTGTAATCCGCTGGACTCCAGAAACCTCACTATTTTCTCTTTCAGCAGCGTTTCCAATAATTTATTCACCACTAAAGTTAAAGTAACCGGCCTGTAGTTTTCAACCACATCCTTACTTCCGCTTTTGTGTAAAGGCACCACATGAGCCTCTCTCCAGTCCTCTGGCACCACTCCCGACTCCGAGGCATTGAAAAGGTCAGTCAGTGGAGTTGCTAGAACGTCCCCAAGTTCCCTCAGTATTCTAGGGTGTATCCCATCCGGTCCCATCGCTTTGTCTACTTTAGGTTTAGCTAGTTTCTCACGAACAGAGTCTTCTGAAAATTGTTCAAGATGTCCCTTGTTTCTGTTCCTTTTTCTGGGTGTTTTCTGAGGTCCTGCTCCTGGTTCTTCATCTGTGAACACAGAACAAAAATATTTGTTAAGCAGTTCCACTTTATCCTTATCAGCTTCTACATATTCCGCCCCTGCACCCTTCAGTCTGACAATACCACTTTTGCCCTTCCTCTTCTCACTAATATATCTGAAAAATGTCTTATCCCCCCATTTTATTGCATTGGCTATTTCCTCCTCCTTTTGAATCTTTGCCTTCTTGACTACTTTGCTAGCTTCTCTAAGTTTTTCCAAATACAGATGCCTGTCTTCCTCTCTCTGTGATCTCTTGTATTTCATGAAGGCCTCCCTCTTTTTCTTCACTTTTTCAGTTACTTCCTTTGAAAACCATAGCGGTCTCCTTTTCCTTTTACCTTTATTTACCATTTTAACAAAAAGGTTGGTTGCCCTTAAAATATCCCCTTTCAGTTTTGCCCACTGTTTTTCTACATCCCCCAGCTGTTCCCATCCCACTAACGACTCCCTGAGGTATTGGCCCATCTTCGCAAAGTTAGTCTTCCTAAAGTCTAAGATCCTCACCTTTGAATGGATTCTAACAGCCCTAGTCCTAATACTGAACCACACAATCTGGTGATCACTGGATGCAAAATGATCTCCCACTACCACATCAGAAACACTTTCACCATTGGTAAACACCAAGTCCAGTATGGCCCCTTCACGTGTGGGGTCTGTTACCAATTGCCTGAATAGTTCTCCCTGTAGAGAATCCAGGATCTCCTTACTTCTAGATGATACTGCAGCAGGAATGTGCCAATCAACATCTGGCATATTGAAATCTCCTATCAGTAGCACTTCCCCTTTCCTAGAAATGCTGCGTATGTCTTCAATTAACTCTCTGTCCACCTCTTCCTCTTGTGAGGAAGGTCTGTATATCTCACCAATGCAAATAGATTTCTCTTTCCCTCTTTCTAGTTTAACCCACAATGCCTCCTCTCTCCCTTTTAAGCTCTGTAATTCCAAAGCTTTAATATTATTTTTTTACATATAGTGCCACTCCTCCTCCCCTTCTTCCTACCCTGTCCTTTCTGAATAAAGTATAGCCAGGTATAGTTACATCCCAATCATGGTTTTCTGTGAACCATGTTTCTGTAACTGCCACTAAATCCAAGTCAGCCACTCCCACCAAAGCTTCAACATCAGGGATCTTATTTCCCATGCTACGGGCATTTATACACACTGCTTTCCATATGTTACCCCTGTTACCCATTTCCATAAAGGTATTTAATGTATCACCTACCTGGGGGCTTTCACTTACCTGGGGGCTTTCTTCACCCATCCCCAACGAATCTAGTTTAAAGCCCTCTTCAGTAGATTATCCAGTCTACTACCCAAGACGCGTTGACCTTTCTTGGACAGATGGATGCCATCTCTGCTCTGCAACCCTTGGAACAGCATCCCATGGTCTAGGAAACCAAAACGCTCTTGATGACACCATCCACGCAGCCATGCATTCATCTCCAGGATGCAAGCCTCTCTGCCTTGGCCTTTACCCTCAACAGGGAGGATTGAAGAGAACACCACCTGTGCACCTAACTGCTTCATCCTCTGTCCCAGAGCCATGAAGTCACTTTTTATACGTTCCGAGGTATACCTGGCAGTATCATTTGTTCCAACATGGATTAACAACATTGGGTAATAGTCAGTGGGCTTGATGAGTCTTGGCAAACTCTCCATAACATCTTGGATTTTGGCACCAGGCAGACAGCAAACCTCTCTGGACATCAAGTCTGGTCAGAAGAGAGTCTCCAACCACCACTACCCTTCGTTTCCTTCTGCTCACTGATTTTGCAACTTTGGGGTACTTGAGCTCTGGTTCTTCCCTTTCCAGGGATGCTTTCACCTCCTCCACTTCCAGGGCTGCATAATGGTTCTTCAATTTAAGGGCTGGAAAAGTTGGATTGGTGATTTTGCAGGCCCTGGTGACTTGTGTCCAACCATCGACATTCTGTTGGCACCCATCTTCTCCTGTGCTGGAGAGCTTGGTTGCTGCAAGAAGCATCTCATCAATGTACTTCTCACTGTCTTGAATGCTCCTCAGGCCTCGCCACCTCCTCTCTGAGTTCCTCCACTTGTTTCCTCAGAGCTTCAGCATGCAGGCACCCTGCACATGGAACTGGTCCTTCAACTGGCATTAGGACCTCTGTCTGGACCGAGGCAGAAGGTGTAACGGGGGCAACAGCTTTAGTGGTATGATTTTTCCCAGCCATTGTTCTGTTCGTGGAGCTTAGGTATCTGTTAAAGCAAAAGAAAGAGATCTACCAAGTACCAGCCGGTTTCCCAGCTTTCCTTTCAGAGAAAAAGCAGTTAAATCTCTTTAATTATATTCAAAATGTGCTGGTCCAATTCTCTGTGATTTGTTAAATGGGGAGGTGCCCTATAAAGCAAGACTGCTCACTAGGGGTGGGTGGGAGTCGGGGTGGGTAGGGAGGGAACTAAAACCTGATTAGGTGTTAGCAGTTTCCAAACCTGAGGAGGTTACTAGAGTTCAGCAACCTACTGTGCTCAAGGAAAGTTCCACTAAAGCACCAAAAAGAAAGTAACATTGCTTTAAAAATATACCAAAAACCCTTTTAAGAGCTCCCAGTCAGAGAGCTAGCAATTTAATATAATAAACCCCCTCAAATCCTTACTATTGGTTGATCTGTAGAGCCCTTGTTAGGAAAGCCTAACAAGGGCTCTACAGATTCTCTGATTACCTTAAGAGTGACAGTGAACACAGTGCAGTGGTCATTTAAGACTATGGATCATGTTTACTAAAGTGCACTAACCATTAGCACCTGCTTTAGTGGGCACTAAGAAGTTAGCAGGGGACCTCGCTAACTGCTATCACATGCTAAAACAGCACGGTAAAAATCCTTTGCTAACTGCTTAGCACATGATAGGGCTAGAAATGGGCAAGTTAAAGGTGGAGAGTGGGTGTTGATTGCACATTGTGGTTATTGCTGAGGTTTATTATTTATATACACTACAATATCCTAGACAGACTACAACATAACAGACATAGGACCCACTATTCAAAGGCACTAGCGCAGTTTGCAGACCAGCAAACTATGTAAATGCTGCTAAGCAGGATGTTCAACGGCACTAACATAGTGCTGCTGAATATCCATGGGTACTGCCGCTAAACGCCCCATTGCTAACCAATACCCAGGGATAACCAGTCAGCAGCAATATTCAGCTGCTGCCTGTTATCCCTCAGCAGTGCAAGTCAGATACAGCAAAGACTGTCCTAACGTTTTCCACCAAAGAAACTTTCTGTAGAAGTTAAATGGTGCAGATTTGATCTGTTTTTGCTTTCATTTTACTTCAATTTTTGTATTATTTCTCTACTATTCTACAATAAAGGGATGGTCATTGATGCAAAAGGGCAATGGCAATGAGATTTGAATTTTCACATGTCTAATCAGTGCCCGCTAGGTCTGAGACCTCCCGTATGTGTTAAATATATGAACAAAGAACATTCTGGCAAAGTATGCTTTTTACCTCTGAGAATTGGATATAATTGGATATAACAATTTTTGATATATATGGAGTGTGTTTTTGGATTTTATTTTTACCAAAGATAACCAGGCAGTGGCTGAATATAGCCACTGCTCGATTAGCTTCTGGCTTCAGTGACTGCCCCGGATATTTCATGCCATTGGCCGGATATGGCCCTGGAATTGAATATCCAGGTTTAGTGTTAAGTGGCGACGACCTAACAGTTGTAATTGCACTAGCCGTCACAGCTGAATATCGGGCTGATAGTTTATAGTTTATTCACTTTGTATACTGCAAAACAATATATTCAGTATCTATGATTTTTACAATAGATTTAAAAAAAGGGAAGAAACATACCAAAACACTGCTAACGGTAACATATGAAACAAAATAAATCTACAATGGCAAGAAAAGACAGAAAAGTAAGGGGAAAACAAAGTTCAGCCTCATTTATTCCTGCCAAAATCAGTCTGATGGAAAAGTCTGTACAAAGTAAAACATCTTAAGGGCCACTCTAAATATTTGGAAGGAAGAGCCCAAACAAATATCAGGATGTAAAGCATTCCACAAGGGAGGACCAACAACTGAAAAGCAGGAATGGAGACAACCCTGTAAAAATGAATCGTAGAGTGAGGAGGTACAACGAAGAGATTTTGCTCCGATGAGCGAAGGGACCAGGAAGCAACATAAGACACTAAAGCAGACGAAAGTCCAGTGTAATAAACCTGATGCACTATTAGGAGAAACTTGAAACAAAGACTATAACAAACCGGTAACGATTGTTCAGTATACACAAATAGAGTTACGTGGTCCAATTTCTGAGCTCCATAAAGGAGCCTCACTGCAATTTTTGAGCCAACTGAAGCTGTCAAATAAGTTTCTGAGGTAACCCATAATACAGAGAGTTGCAGTAATCTATTTGTAGAACTAACAAAGGCAGAATCAAAGTGCACAGAGGAGCAATCCAAAAGAGAGTGAATTGAACGTAAATGAAACAAAAGAGAGAATACTTTACAAACAGCCCTCAGAACCTGTGGTACAAAAGTGAGCTCCCTATCAAGGAAAACACAAAGGGCCTTAATAGAGCCTTAGCACAAGAAAAGTCCCAGAGACGAAAGGAACCAAATAGGAATCCAGAGCAGCAGCAGACTTTGAAAAAGGTAGAACTTCAAATTTCTTAACATTTGGTTTAAAGGTGTTAGAGTGAAGTCAAGTGGCTATAGTATCCAGCTTTAAAGAGACTTCCGTAATGAGTTGTGAATGAGAAGTAAAAGGAATGAGAGGCTGGATATCATCAGCATAAATTTTAAAAAAGTAAAGCCAAGAGAATCCAACAGATAAGCCAACAGAGCAAGAGTAGTGGGCCCAATATCGAGTCCTATGGTACCCCCACAAACAGAGGAGAGAGACAGGGAGGTAACCCCCTGCAAATAGGAAAAGTTTGAGTTGAAAGATAAAAATGGAGCCAAGCATGAACCATTCCAGAAATAGCAAAAGATCACAATCAGTCGGAGAACGGAATGATTAACTAATTCAAAAGCGGAGCCAGAAAGAGGAACAAAACATCTCTACCAGAATCAAACTGAAGGTGGACATAGCGCACCAAGACAAGAAGTGGGGGGTTTTCAGCGTAATTATGGGCTCGAAAGTCAGTCTTTCTGTTGTGCAAAACACCCAAAGATTCAGGAAATGAAGGAGAGGATATTCAAAGGCATTTACATAGTTTTCAGACTTGCAAACCGAGGAAATGCCAGTTAGCAGGATATTGAGTGGCACTGGCATAGTTAGTGCAGCTGGATATTTGTGGGTGCCCCTGCTACACATCCCGATGCTACATGGTTAGCAGTGGGGCATGCCAAGGTGGAGCAGAGGCTAGCAATCCGTGGGTAAAGTTAGGCATCGCAAATGCTGGCGTAACTTTACCCACAGAAGCTAACTGGGCAGCAGCTTAATATCGCCACTGCCTGGTTAGCTTCCGGGTTCTGCAACTACCCCAGATATTCGATGCCAATGACCAGATATGGCCCCAGCATTGAATATCCAGGGTTAGTTTTCAGTGGTGATGGCTGTGTGCTTCGCAAGTACTAGCCACTGTCACTGAATATTCTCCCAAAGTAAATTGCTTTGCCACAACTTTTTCAACAACTTTGGCAACAAAGGGAAGGGTTGAAATAGGACAATAACTAGAAAAAAGTGATAAATCTAACATAGAATCCTTAAGCTTGGGAAAAACAACAGCATGTATTTATGCAGATGGAACAAGCCCTTGGGTCAAACTAGAAGCAATCATGGAATGAAAAAAAGAAATAAGAAACTTAACCTTTTTTCAAAAGAGGAACAGGCAAGGGATCGTGAAGGGATGAAGATGATTTCATGGCACTAACAACTTTCAATAACTCGGCACAACTTGGAATTTAAAAAGTTGCAAAAGGAGACTCTGCAGAAGGACACAATCCAGGGGAGTGTCCCACATCGGGAAAAGCTGAAGCCAAAAAAGAGGACTGCAAGTCCTCGACCTTATACAAGAAACCATGAGCCATCTGAGAATCAACCTGACCAGAGACTGAACTAAGGCGATCAACCAACCGCAAAAGGCTAGACTGTGTTGTGTCCTTGCCCGACAACAAAGACATGCATTGCCATTTAGCCTCATGAATAGCAGACTTAGATTTTTTGTGATAAACCAGCTCAGTAGACGCAGAAGGTTGACATCGCCAATGGTGTTCAGTCTGATGTAATGAATTTTCCAGCTACCTAACCCTAAGTGATACCAGGGATGAGGTTGTCGCATATGAGGAAAGCGAACCACTTCTGGTGTCAGCTGATCTTATGCTGCACGAAGAGTAGAATCCCAGGTCCCCCTGCCTGTTTCAAGTGCAGCATCAGAAAATGATGACTGAAACATAGCACAATGAGAAAGAAGTTGATCACTGTCAAGAGCTTGAAGCTTACAGATCCTCAGAGGATAAGAAGAAGGAAGATGAAAAGCAAAAATAGGCATCAAGCAAGTAAAAGAAAGTAACAAATGGTCAATCCACAGATATCAGGTCACCTTTAGATCCACTCACACTAGAAGAAATAGCATCAGGCAATATCAAAAGGTCCAAAACCTGAATTGCTGATGAGTAGAACGATCTGTGCGCTAAACCAATTTTGAACTGTGTCCAAATATTGAAGAACATCCTGAATAAGAGGACAAGTAGGATCAGAAGCATGAATATTAAGTCATCCATTTAAGACTAATCAGAGAAAATATTTTTTCACTCAATGTGTAATGAAACTCTGGAATTCATTACCAGAGGATGGTAGTAAAAGTTGTTAGTGTAGCTGGATTTAAAATAGGTATAGACAAGTTCCTGGAGGAAATATCCATAAGCCATTATTAAAGAGAACCGGGAAAATCCACTGCTTACCCATGGGACAAGCAGCATTTAAGCAATTTAATGTGGACACTGCAAAGGTATGCACTTAGGGAAGAACAACCCAAACTACAGTTACACAATGCAAGGTTCCACATTAGGAATCACCACTCAGGAAAAGGATCTGGGTGTCATCATGGATAGTACATTGAAACCCTCTGCCCAGTGTGCAGACACAGCCAAGAAAGCAAATAGAAGGCTAGGAATCATAAGGACAAGAATATAAAATAAAACTAAGCATATTATAATACCTCTATATCGCTCCATAGTGTGTCTGCATTTTGAATTTTGTATGCAGTTCTGGTCACATCTTAAAAACATAGAAATATGACAACAGAAAAAGACCACATGGCCTATCTAGTCTGTCCTTCCATATCAACAACTACAGCAGTCCCCTTTTTCCCTTAGAGATCTTCTGTGTTTGTCCCATGTTTTTTTGAATTCAGATACTGTCCTAATCTCTACCACCTCCACTGGGAGACTATTCCACGGATCCACTACTCTTTCCGTAAAGAAATATTTCCGCATATCACTCCTGAATCTATCCCCCTTCACCCTCATCCCATGTCCCCTCATAGCAGAACTTGCTTTCAATTGAAAGAGGCTCTCCCCCTGAACATTTATGCCACAGAGGTATTTAAACATCTCAATCATCACCTCTATCCCGCCTTCACTCTAAGGTGTACATATTAAGATCCTTAAGTCTGTCCTCATATGCTTTATAATGAAGACCACTAACCATTTTAGTAGCCACCCTCTGTACTGACTCCATCCTGCTTATATCCTTTTGAAGGTGCAGTCTCCAGAATTGCACATTATACTCCAAATGAGGTTGCATCAAAAACGTATACAGAGGCACTATCACTTCCTTTTTTCTGCTAGCCATTCCTCTCTGTATGCACCCAAGCATCCTTCTTGCTTTTGAGGAAAGGCTTAAAAGGTTAGGGCTCTTCAACTTGAAAACACGGCTGAGAGGAGATAAGATAAAGGTCTATAAAATAATGAATGGAATGGAACAGATAAATGGAGATTGGTTGTGTACTCCATCAAAAAATAGAACAACTAGGGGACATGCAATGAAGCTACTATGTGGCACATTTAAGACTAATCGGAGAAAATATTTTTTCACTCAGCATGTAATCAAACTCTGAAATTCATTACCGGAGGATGTAGTAAAAGCTGTTAGTGTAGCCGGGCTAAAACAAGTTTGGACGAGTTTCTTAAGGAAAAGTCCATAAACCATTATTAAAGAGGACTGGGGAAATCCACTGCTTATTCCTGGGACAAGCAGTATCGAATGTGTATACCTTTGGAAACCCGACATGTACTTAAATCCTGGAAAGCCATTGTTCGAAACAAGATACTGAGTTTGATGGACCCTTGGTCTGATCCAGTATGGCATATCTTATGTTCTTATGAATAGGCAAAAAAGATTCCAAAATATGCATAGATATATCAGTATAAAGCACTTGTAAAGACTGAAGGTTACTGGGGAAGGTTGATAAATCAATAAATCAACATAAGATTAAGGGAAAAAGCATCAGAAAGCCGCAAACACAAGCCCTCATAGGAAGATGTAGACAAACTCTAATTGCAGACACAAAAAGGGAATCGTGCAACAATATAGCAACACCTCTGTCCTGATGCTGTTGCTGATCGTTAGAAAAGGAGCAATAGTCCAATTCCTATCTTTGTTTATAATAAAGATTGTTAAAATTCAAAAAAAAAAAAAAAAAAAAGAAAAGGAGCAATAGTCCAAAGGGCAAGCAGCATTCAAATAATACTGTTCACCATGTTTCAGTCAAGGTGCTCATTGCACAAAATCTCCATAACCAAAAGTCTTGTGTAAAGCCCAAACATTCAGAAGCCCTAAAATAGAGTGGCTTCCAAAATTACACAGAGTCAAAAGGAACAGAAGGTGGATAAATCAAAGCTGAAGGACCTACACAGCATTTACTATTCCAATTTAATGGAGATCCAGAACGATGGCCAACTTGAACTAGTATGGATAAGAATGGTGGCATAGCAGAAACCAAAAGCCAAGATAAGCCAATCCAAAAAAACAAAGACAGAAAAGACGCACACAGGGGGTGCACAGAGAAGCACATTAAGCAGCATGTCATGCTCCTTAAGCGAGCTCCTTCGGTATGCGCCACTGAAACTGTCCATAATTAGATAATACATTCCCAGAAATATCACCTGGGGGTCAGGTCGGTGGGAGAGGCTATGATCACCACATTCGCCACTGGCTGAGAACAAGGCAGGCAAAACAGGAGAAAAACTGAAATGAAACAGGCACAGCAGCAATCAGATACAAAGCCAAAGCACAAACAAATTAAAACAAAAAATCAAATAATACAACCTATAACAATAGTTAGTAATGTGCACTATTTGTCAATGTTGCAGTTTGAAGCATGTTTACTAAAATGCACTGTTCGTTCACAGTAAGCCTCAAAATGTAGTGTGGGAGATGAAGTAGCCTCACGTTAGCTTTTGGGGGCATGCCTGGCCTGTCCCTCTGCAGTTACCATGTGGAGACCCATCTCACTGCACTAAACGTCAATCGCACGTAATGCTAGCGCTCTTACTTTCACCCATTGAGGGGTGGTAAGTGCACCTGTGGTAATGGCAGCAGTTATAATTAGCGCACACTAGTGATGCCTGTGCTAACTGTGATGTGCCATCAATTCCTATGCACTGCCGCTAACCCACCCAGTTACTACTCCATAGCTCATTAAGCAGTTAGCAGAGGATTTTTGCCATACTGCAATGCAGTAGTGGCAGAACACAATTAACGTGCAGCAAACCACACACTAATCATTACCACACTTTAATAAGCATACTCTTTAGTGCAGGCGCACTTAAAGTCAGCTCAGTGAATAGTGTTAAGTGTACCTGCATTATTTGCAAATGCACTCTTAGTGTGCTGAGGTGCTTCTCAGCCTTGTAACTGCTGGGGAACTTGCTGGGCACACCCCCAAAAGCATGGATCCATTTCCCTTCTCGTGCTAAAGTACAAAACCTTAGCACTCCTTTGTAAATAGTCCTCTATGGGGAGGTCATTCCGAAACACAAATAGGTCACCTGGATGTGCGGGATAGACGTTTTCCTCGCAAAAACGTCTAGACCTGTATTCTAAACCACGCAACCCTGCATGTACACAGCGTGAAAACAGAGAACTTAGAATGTGGGTGGAATGGGGGCATGGAAAGTGTATTCAGGAAAGGCATGTGTATGTCCTGAGTGTTTCCCACAGATGCCTATGTTATACCAGCGACAACGTGGAATAAGGTCAGCAGTTAGAAAAAATATCTGCTCTGAACTTCAACACGTCCCACATAGATGAATGGCTGTGACACGTCTGTATTGAACCGGAATCTCTGCCTACATCTACGCCGACGACATCCTTCTGGTCTACCACACCTCTGCTTCTGCACTTAATCTCTCTCCACTTAACGATTGCCTTGACCTCATTGCCTCCTGGTTCTCGCAAAATTTTCTTCATGTTAATCCGTCATAGTCCTCTGCTATCTGGTTCTCCTTTCGTAACTCCCCTCCTGATCTATCCCCCACCATGTCTGCTCACCCCATTCCTCTTGTCTCTACCCTCCGCTATTTGGGAGTCACCCTGGAATCCTCTCTCTTTTTCCATCAACATATTTCCTCTGTGGTGCATTCCTGCTTCTTCCATCTCCGTAGAATTAGATCCATCCAGCCTTTTCTTTCTCCTCCTGCTGTCACTACCCTTGTCATGTCTCTTGTGATCACCCGTTTGGATTATTGTAACTCTATCTTTGCTGGTCTCCCCTGCCACCAACTACGTCATCTCCAGCTAGTCCAGAATGCCGCCGCCCGCTTGATCACATCTTCCCCAGTTACCACCCATATCACTCCCTCTCTTTTCTCTCTACACCGGCTTCCGATCAAAGTTCGCTTTGTCTATAAACTTCTCACTATCACCCATAGTCTTACACACTAGTACCCCACAATACCTGGCCGATACTATCTACCTCCAACCTGTCCCACATCTTCTCCGCTCTGCACACGGTAACCGTCTTTCTTCCTTCTCCCTCCCAGGCCCATCTTGAGCTCACCCGACACTCCGTGTTTTTCTTCCTCAGCCCTGCCCTATGGAACTCGCTTCCGCACTCCCTCCGTATTGAATCATCCTTTCCACGCTTTAAAACACTTCTCAAGACACATCTCTTCTTGTCAGGTATTTGATCCTCCCCCGCCCGCTGATGGCTCTGGCCTTCCCCTGTCCGACCCTCCCCCGTAGAGCACTCCGTCGCCATTAATCTGTTAATGCTCCTTCCATTCAGTTAGCAATTATTTCCCCCCGGCTCGTCACCCAGGCCCCCTTACCTGTCCCCCCTCTATCCCATTCTACGACACCTCCTTTTTTTTCTTTCCTTTCCTGTCTGCTATTAGCGTTCTTTTTCCTTTTCTGATGCTTTTCCGCAGCCATTTCGTTTGGTTGTACACTACCCTGACGCTTCGGCAAGGGTGGTATATCAAGTCTTGCGAATAAAGAATAACTGGTGTGTCTGCTGTCTAGAAGGACACAAGATGCAGTTGTAAAGAATAGAATGCACAGGTGAGTGACATTTGTAAGGTTAGGGAACAATAAAAAGCACCCCCACAGAAATATAAAGCACTGCAATAGTCTTTATTCTGGCTATGCTGATATTTGCTGTTTGTGCTAAAGGGGCTATTCTACCCTTCCGAACGCCACCGAAAAGGACAAAAAGCGTTCCGACTTACGGAAAACCTCTGAAACCCTCAGATACTGACGCAAAACTCTACTCACATCCAACCGGTGGAGGCCGACGTCGGCACCCGTGGACTGGTTTGCATTGAAAACCAGTAGAACAATGGACTGATTTAAATGAAACGGAGAAACCACCTTCGGAAGGAAGGAGGGTACCGGTCGAAGAACCACTTTATCTCTAGAAAACAACAAGAAGGGAGCCCTACAAGATAACGCCTGGAGCTCCGAAATTCGCCGCGCCGAACAAATGGCTACGAGAAAGACCGTTTTCAGGGTTAAGTCCTTAACTGATGCTTGGCGCAGCGGCTCAAAGGGTTTCCGAACCAAGGCTTGCAAAACCAAATTCAAATCCCAAGGAGGAATAGTCACTCTGCGCGAAGGGCGCAGCCTAAACACGGCCTTAAGAAAACGCTGCACATCCGCATGCGCTGTTAGAGAGATCGTTTATCTTACCGCGATAACACGCGAGAGCCAACTGAACCTTTAGGGAGCTAGCGGCCAGACCCTTGTCAAATCCGTCTTGTAAGAAACTGAGAACCACGGCCACTGAAGCCGTTGCTGCCCGAATATTATGCGTCGAACACCAATCCTCAAAAATGCGCCAAATGCGGACATACGTAAGCGAAGTAGAAGACTTCCTGGCTCAAAGAAGCGTGGCAATAACTGACGGTGAATAGCCCTTCTTTTTCAACCGAGCCCTTTCAATGGCCAAACCGTAAGCGAGAACTGATCCTGAACTAGTAGGTCCCCGAGAAGAGGAAGCTTCCATGGGGCCCCGTCGAGAAGCCGCACCAGGTCGGCATACCAAGGACGCCTGGGCCAGTCTGGAGCCACCAATAGAACCCTTCCGTGGTGCGCTTCGATGCGTTGGATCACTCTGCTGATCAACGCCCACGGTGGAAACACATACAGGAGACCGGACTCGGGCCACGGTTGGATGAGGGCGTCGATTCCTTCGGACATGCGTTCTCTCTGCCTGCTGAAAAACCGACCCGTCTTTGCCGACTGGAAGGTCGCCATGAGATCCATGATCGGAGGTCCCCACCGGCGAACCATTTGCGCATAAATCTGCAGATGCAACTCCCATTCTCCGGCGTCCACCTGGACTCTGCTGAGAAAATCTGCCATGACATTGTCTTTTCCGGCGATATGTGCAGCCGAAATGGCCAGAAGGTGTATTTCCACCCACTCAAAGAGCTCCTGCACCTCCTCCTCCATGGCTACGCTTCCTGTGCCGCCCTGTCGATTGATGTACGCCACTGTAGCCGCATTGTCTGACAGAACTCTCACCGCTCGATTTAACACCATCGACTCGAAGGCTCGCAGCGCTAGCCCCACTGCGCGCAACTCGAGCCGGCTGATCGACCACTTGAGCTCTTGCGCCGACCAAGTTCCCTGAGTGTAATGACCCTGACAGTGGGCTCCCCAGCCTGCTAGACTCGCATCTGTTATGACAGGTAAATAAGTCGGCTGTTCCAAAGGCAGTCCCGCTTGAAGGGACCGTGGACAAAGCCACCACTGCAACGCCCGACGCACCCGTCTCGGGCAAGGTAACCTGCGACTTAGCGAGTCGGTCTGATTCGACCATCGACGCAAGAGGGCTCTCTGTAGTGGACGCATATGAAACCTGGCCCAAGGAACTACATCTAGAGTAGCCGCCATGGTACCCAGCAGGCGAAGATACCACCATGCCGACGGAGCGGGGATCGCCAAGAAGGTCCGAACTAGACGTCGTAAGGCTTGTGCGCGGTGACTCGGTAAGGATACCAAACCTCTTTTTGTGTTGAAACAGACCCCTAGATATTCGAGCATCTGAGAAGGCTCCAAATGACTCTTCTTCGCATTGACCACCCATCCTAAGCTCTGCAAAAAGTGTACGACCCTGGCCGTCGCCTGCAAGCTCTCCTTCTCGGACTTCGCTCGAATCAACCAGTCGTCGAGATAAGGGTGGACCAGAATACCGTCCTTTCGCAGCGCCGCCGCCACCACCACCATTACTTTGGTGAAGATGCGAGGCGCTGTTGCAAGGCCGAACAGTAACGCTTGAAACTGGTAGTGTCCCCAAGGGAAAGCGAACAGAAGAAACCTCTGATGAACCGGCCTGATAGGAATATGTAGATAGGCCTCTGCCAGGTCCAGTGAAGTTAAAAACACCCCTTGTCGCACTGCCACTATGACGGACTTCAGAGTTTCCATCCCAAAGTGCGGCACTCGGAGACAACGATTCACCCCCTTGAGATCTAAGATAGGACGGAGAGACCCGTCTTTCTTTGGCACCACGAAATAAATGGAGTAACGACCTACCTCACGCTCGGGCTCTGGAACAGGAATAACCGCCCCCAAGTCTAGAAGCCGGTCCAACGTAGAGTGAATGGCCAGTTCCTTTAACTGACCCCTACTGGGCGATAGAACGAAGGAGTCTTGGGGCGGAAAGGCAAACTCCAGTGCATAACCCTCTCTGACTATCTCCAGCACCACTGATCTGTTGTTATTTGGACCCAAGAAGGAAAAAAGCCCCAAAGACGACCTCCGATGACTTGATGTCCCTCCAGGGCACGCCTCACTTCATTGTGGTTTGCGATTAAATGAAGAGGAGGAAGAGGAGGCTGTAGCTGAAAAGCCTCGGCCCGCTCCTCGGAAACCTCGAAAATTATGTGATCGTGATCCGAACCTGCCCCTCTGAGAACTCCAAAGGCGGGAAGATCGGAACCTTCTAAAGTCCCTGAATTGAACCCGAGAAGCTGGCAACCCTCTACCTAACCGAGGTTTATCCTCCGGTAGTCTTCCACCTTTAGACTCCACAAGGTCTTTAACAAACTTATCTAGATCATCCCCTTGAACGGCAGCTTGCTGAGACGAGATTTGGAGGACCCGTCAGCTGCCCAATTTCGCAGCCAGATGGATCTCCGCGCCGCTACCAGAGAAGCCATACTGTTGGCTAAGGTTCTGATCAAATCATAATGGACGTCAGCTAAATAAGCCGATCCAGACTCCAAACGCATCACTTCGAGTAAGGCTTGCTGATCGAGAAGGGAATTCTGACGCAAATGCTGAGCCCAGCGTAAACAAGCTCTAGCTATCCACGCCCCGCATATAGATGCTTGCAACGACAAAGCATTGGTCTCAAAAGCCTGTTTCAAAAGACTGTCCACTTTCCTGTCCTGAGTATCTTTTAAGGCGGCACTCCCTTCAACCGGGATTGTGGTCTTCTTGGTTACTGCCGACACCGCCGCGTCTACCCGAGGAGACTTGAACTTATCCTTGTCCTTGTCCGCTAACGGATACAGACGGTTCATCGTCCGAATACCTTTCAAACCTGACTCAGGCTGATCCCACTCAGTTTGAATCATTTGATCCATCACTTTATGCACCGGAAACACCACCTGAGATTGTCGAACCACCTGAATGAGAGGATCCTCTAACGCTTCCTCTTCCACAGGCTGCGCAGAGGCGAGATTGAGAGTTTTCAGGGCTTCCGTAATCAAGGGGAGAAACTCTTCCTTTCGGAACACTCGAATAATCCAAGCCTGATCCTCAGGCTCGGGAATTTCTCCTTCCTCTAAGTCGTCAAGCATGTCCTCTGGATCAACTGCCGCTTCAGACTCTTGCCACTGCAAATCGTCCGGTTCTAAATCCAGAGACCGCAATCTTTTAGGTGGTCTGGGTACCAGCCGACCGGACCCCTCTGCTGAAGATAGCGGTAGAGGCAAGGAAGCGGAGAATGTTTCTGGTAACTTACCTAAACGCCCCAGTTGGAAAGCCTGATGCATAATCAACACGAAATCTGGGGAAAAATCTGCCAAAGCAGAAGACTCTACCCCTTCTGCCGGCAGCGCAGAACCCAGCCCCTTCGAAGAGCCATGATCTGGGGACATGAGAGTACCCGGAGAAGGAGTCCCCTCAGCAGCCGAAAAAGGGACTACAGGATCTGGCAGCGCCGGGCCTTCCATGTGCTGTTCTGCGTGAGAGGCCACCGCAGCACAGCCCTTGCAAACACCTGACTCTGCAGCTATGCTCTTACGAGACCCGCAGATCACGCATTGAGGTCTCGACACCATAATTGTGAACTAAGACCTCCGGTGAATCAAAACTGCAGTGACTAGAAACACAAAGGCCCCCCGACACCAAAACTAGAAATCCTCCCCCCTTTCTTTTTTTTTTTTAAGCTTCGAGTCAAAGAAGGGCCAAGAAGTAAAAAGAGAGACACTGTCAAAAAACGCTAAAAACTCCAAAAGCTAGAGACCCGCAGGCTACTGTGCTCCCAGGACCTTAAAAAAAAAAAAAGGAAGCCGAAAATGGCCGCCGCGATCGGCGAAACGAAGGAAAAAAAAGGGCGCCAAAACTAAAAACTGAACAACGCGGTGAAAAACAAAAGAAAAACTGCGGGGATATTCGGGAAAGGGAGGCACTTACCCCAGCACAAAGGAAAACTTATAGAAAAAGCGAGACCGCTCGAGCCTGAGCGGTGCTGAATTGACAACCCGGCAGTCAAAGACCGTCGGGAAACTGAGCCCACAGCTGTGAAGTTCGCTGTCAGATTTTTAAGCTCCGCAGCCAGCACCTGCAGGTACGGGAGAGAAAGGAGCTGCTGTGATACTCCGATCTGTTTATTCTGATCTGTCCCCCGTACTGTCTAGGGGGATCGATCGAAAAATGCTGCCTCAGCTGTGAAAACTTGCATTGTGTAACTGTAGTTTGGGTGGTTCTTCCCTAAGTGCATACCTTTGCAGTGTCCACATTAAATTGCTTAAATGCTGCTTCTCCCATGGGTAAGCAGTGGATTTTCCCGGTCCTCTTTAATAATGGCTTATGGATATTTCCTCCAGGAACTTGTCTATACCTATTTTAAATCCAGCTACACTAACAACTTTTACTACCATCCTCTGGTAATGAATTCCAGAGTTTGATTACACATTGAAAAAATATTTTCTCTGATTAGTCTTAAATGGATGACTTAATATTCATGCTTCTGATCCTACTTGTCCTCTTATTCAGGATGTTCTTCAATATTTGGACACCGTTCAAAATTGGTTTAGCGCACAGATCGTTCTACTCATTCAGCAATTCAGGTTTTGGACCTTTTGATATTGCCTGATGCTATTTCTTCTAGTGTGAGTGGATCTAAAGGTGACCTGATATCTGTGGATTGACCATTTGTTACTTTCTTTTACTTGCTTGATGCCTATTTTTGCTTTTCATCTTCCTCCTTCTTATCCTCTGAGGATCTGTAAGCTTCAAGCTCTTGACAGTGATCAACTTCTTTCTCATTGTGCTATGTTTGTCATCATTTTCTGATGTTGCACTTGAAACAGGCAGGGGGACCTGGGATTCTACTCTTCGTGCAGCATAAGATCAGCTGACACCAGAAGTGGTCCGCTTTCCTCATATGCGACAATCTCATCCCTGGTATCACTTAGGATTAGGTATCTGGAAAATTCATTACATCAGACTGAACACCATTGGCGATGTCAACCTTCTGCGTCTACTGAGCTGGTTTATCACAAAAAATCTAAGTCTGCTATTCCTGAGGCTAAATGGCAATGCATGTCTTCGTTGTCGGGCAAGGACACAACACAGTCTAGCCTTTTGCGGTTGGTTGATCGCCTTAGTTCAGTCTCTGGTCAGGTTGATTCTCAGATGGCTCATGGTTTCTTGTATAAGGTCGAGGACTTGCAGTCCTCTTTTTTGGCTTCACCTTTTCCCGATGTGGGACACTCCCCTGGATTGTGTCCTTCTGCAGAGTCTCCATTGCAACTTTTTAAATTCCAAGTTGTGCCGAGTTATTGAAAGTTGTTAGTGCCATGAAATCATCTTCATCCCTTCACGATCCCTTGCCTGTTCCTCTTTTGAAAAAAGGTTATTAAGTTTCTTATTTCTTTTTTTCATTCCATGATTGCTTCTAGTTTGACCCAAGGGCTTGTTCCATCTGCATAAATACATGCTGTTGTTTTTCCCAAGCTTAAGGATTCTATGTTAGATTTATCACTTTTTTCTAGTTATTGTCCTATTTTAACCCTTCCCTTTGTTGCCAAAGTTGTTGAAAAAGTTGTGGCAAAGCAATTTACTTTGGGAGAATATTCAGTGACAGTGGCTAGTACTTGCGAAGCACACAGCCATCACCACTGAAAACTAACCCTGGATATTCAATGCTGGGGCCATATATAGAAATTATACTTACCTGGTAATTGTAGTTCCTGGAGGGTCCAGTTTAGTCCTCCACATCCGGGTAGTGCACCTCTTCCTGCAGACAGGAGACTGGACCAATCAAATTCTTTAGACCATGGAATGTATGGAATGATCTACGTTTACCCGTTTCACTCCGTTCATTAATTTATAGACCTCTATCATATCTCCCCTCAGCTGTCTCTTTTCCGGGTTGAAGAGCCCTAACCTTTTTAGCCTCTCTTCATAGGAGTCCTTTACCATTTTGGTGGCTATTCTGTACCTTTTTTAAGAAAGCTATATCTTTTTTAAGATACAGTGACCAGAATTGTACACAACATTCAAGGAGCGGTCGCACCATTGCACGATACAGAGGTATTATAATATCATTTATTTTATTTTCCATTCCTTTCCTTATGATACCTAGCATTCTATTTGCTCTCTTGGCCGCCACTGCACACTGGGCCAAGGGTTTTAACATGTTACCCACGATGACTATGAAGAGGAAAGTCTTTAGCCTAGACCCATACTAATGGGAAAAGGCACACATTACATAATTCAAGAAATATAATTATACATTCAAGCCCACATCAAAGGGGAACCAGAAAAACCTATAACTATCCTCAATACTTCTCTAAAAGAAAGAGAGGACTTTTGTAGTAGTTGATATGGAAAGGCAGACAAGATAGGCCATGAGGTCTTTTGCCACCATCATGTTTTTATGTTTCAAATACTCTTTTAATCAGTCATTACAGAGAATTAATATAGAGGATAAAGAAAATCCAGCTAAATTACATTACTTGTCCTGTAGGAAGGTCTCTAGCTGGGTTGACTAAAAAAAAAACCATACTGTATGCTTTGATAAACAATTTTACATTTGCAAGGGAATTTGAGGAAGAAGGTTGCTCCCAGCACCAGAACAGCTGGTTTTAATGCCAGGAACGTCCTTCTCCTCAATTCTGTAACTTTCGAAATGTCTGGAAAGATTTATTTTTTGGCCTCAAAAAGAGTGAGTTTTCTTCTGAAAGAACAAACGCAATACGTTATTACAATCAGTAAGGGAAACAATTAGTGTGGCACTAGAGGGGATATTATCAACTCAACTTAAAAAAACAAACAAACAGACAGGTCTAGAATATCTATAGGAGAAAGCTGATTCAAACCCAGACCTTCTGAATCGGGACTCACCTTCCCCTTAGGAAGGTAAGACGAGATATTATCAAAAGGTTCTTCAAACTCACGCCACTGGACAGGAACGGAACACAGTATAGCAGTGCACGCTGCCCTGTGGCACTACCTGGCACTATTCGGCAGCCTTGTGAGTCAATGTGCTAAGCTGTCTAGTGCTGCCTTGCTGCTGAGTGGACATGGGACCTTGCTGTACTTCTTTGTTTACCACATATTTCATGACTTTCTTGCTGCCAAAAATGAATGAGAAACTCAAGCAATGTGCGTGCATCAAATTCTGTGTTAAAATTAGTAAAGACATGTTGGAAACACAGCAATTGCTTCAGCAGGCATTTGGTGAACATGTTTTAGGCAAAACATAAATCTGTGAGTGGTATGGACAACCGTGAACGTCAGGACAACCTTCAACAAGCAGAACCTGCAAAAATGCCATGAAAGTTCACAAATTAATTCATGAAGATTGTCAGAGAACCATTCCAGACATTGCTGAAACACTTGGAATCAGTTATGGCTCAGTTCAGGCAATTCTAACTGAAGACTTGAACATGCGTCAAATTGCTGCCAAATTCATGCTGCATCCCCTGACAGCTGATCAAAAAGAATGACAAATGCGGATCTGCCAAGAGCTCAAGGACACTGTGAATGCTGAACATGACTTTTTGAAAACATATCATTACTGGGGATAAAAGCTGGGTTTGTCATTATGACTAAACAGTCCTCACAATGGAAAAGTCCATTGTCACCACACCCCAAGAAAGTGTGGCAAGTGAGGAGCTATGTGAAGTATATGTTGATTGATTTTATCCACCACTAATGTCTACTTCTGCAGGAATTCATTCCTCAAGGACAAACAGTCAATGAAGACTACTACATTGGCATGCTGTAGCATCTGTAGGACCGTGTGAGGCACAAACATTCTGAGTTGTGGGCCACTGGGAACTGGATGATTCACCATGACAATGCCCCAGCACACACATCCATCAAAGTGCAGCAGTTTTTGGCCTGAAACAATGTGGCTTCCATCCGTCATCCTCCCTGTTCTCCTGACTTGGCCATCTGTCACTTTTTCCTCCTTCCCTGGAATAAAAATGAAGCTCAGTGGGTGCAGATTTGACACCACTGCAAAGATTCAGGAAGAGACCACGACTATGCTGAAGAGTTTGAAAAAAGAGGGCTTTCAGAAGGCATTTCAACAATGGCAAGACCGCCGGGAGTGTTGCATCAACTCCCAAGGGGATTACTTTGAGGATGGTGGCCACTAAAATCTCAAGTTAGTAGATCATTTTTTATGGGGTCAGTTTGGTAACTTTTGGACAGCACCTTGTATAAATGGAAAAAAGAGCCAAACGACGAAACCTGGAAACAGCACAAGCACTGGCAAGTCAAATGTAAGGCATTGATAAAGCAGGCAAAGGGAGAATTTGAGAAGAAGCTTGCTGTGGAAGCAAAAACGTGAAATAAAGATTTTTTCAAGTACATTCTTAGCAAAAAACCTGTGAGAGAGTCAGTTGGTCCATTGGATGATAGAGGAGTTAAAGGGGCACTAGGAGGCGACAAGGCGATAGCGGAGAGACTGAATGAATTCTTTGCTTCGGTCTTTACTGAGGAAGATGTAGGGATGTTACCCATGACTGAAGTGGTATTTAAAGGTGCGGAAGAATTGAAGGAAATATCGATACATCGAGAAGATGTATTACAACTATTAGATAAACTGAAGAGTAGCAAATCACCTGGGCTGGATGGTATTCATCCAAGGCTGTTGAAAGAACTGAAATATGAGCTTGCAGACCTGCTATTAGTAATCTGTGAACTATCATTAAAATCATCTCTAATACCTGAAGATTGGAGGATCGCCAATGTAACACCAATTTTTAAAAAGGGTTACAGGGGTGATCCAGGAAACTACAGACCGGTGAGCCTGACGTCAGTACCAGGAAAAATGGTAGAAACCATCATAAAGAATAAAATTACTCAGCATGTAGATAGTCATGGCCTAATGGGAGACAGCCAACATGGCTTTAGACAAGGAAGATCTTGTCTTAATAATCTGTTATGTTTTTTTGAAAGTGTGAATAAACAGGTGGACAAAGGTGAGTCGGTTGATATAGTGTATCTGGACTTTCAGAAAGCCTTTGACAAGGTCCCTCATCAGAGACTTTTGGCAAAACTAAAGAGTCATGGGATAGGAGGCAGTGTACTACTGTGGATCAAGAACTGGTTAAAAGATAGAAAGCAGAGGGTTGGGCTAAATGGCCAATTTTCCCAATGGAGAAAGGTGAATAGTGGTGTACCCCAGGGATCTGTGCTGGGTCCGCTGCTTTTTGACATGTTCATAAATGACCTGGAAAGTGGAATAACGAGTGAGGTTATCAAATTTGCAGATGACAAAAACTATTTAAAGTTGTTAAAACCCAAGAGGATTGTGGAAAATTGCAAGAGGATCTTGATAAATTAGAAGACAGGGCATCAAAATGGCAGATGAAATTTAATGTGGACAAGTGCAAAGTTATGCACCTAGGGAAGAACAACCCAAACTATGGTTATACAATGCAAGGTTCCACATTAGGAACCACCACCCAGGAAAAAGATTTAGGCGTCATTGTGGGTAACATGTTAAAACCCTCGGCCCAGTGTGCAGCGGCGGCCAAGAGAGCAAATAGAATGCTAGGTATCATAAGGAAAGGAATGGAAAATAAAACAAAAGATATTATAATGCCTCTATATCGTTCCATGGTGAAGACCGCACCTTGAATATTGTGTGCAATTCTGGTCGCCGTATCTTAAAAAGGATATAGCGTTATTAGAAAAGGTTCAGAGAAGAGCCACCAAAATGTTAAAGGGGATGGAAGGATACTCCTATGAAGAAAGGCTAAAAAGGTTAGGGCTCTGAGGGGAGATATGATAGAAGTCTATAAATTAATGAACGGAGTGGAACGGGTAAACGTAGATCGATTGTTTACGTTATCAGAATATAGAAAGACTAGGGGACATGCAATGAAGCTACAGGGTAAACTATTTAAGACTAATAAAAGAAAATATTTTTTCACTCAACGTGTAATCAAACTCTGGAATTTGTTACCGGAGGATGTAGTAAAGGCTGTTAGTGTAGCTGGGTTTAAAAAAGGTTTGGACAAGTTCCTGGAGGAAAGGTCCATAAACCATTATTAAGAAGGGACCCAAGATATCAATGCTTGACCCAGTACAAGCATTGCGGAACCTGTGTCTTTTGGGGAAACTGCTAGGTACGTATGACCTAGATTGGCCACTGTTGGAAACAGAATACTGGGCTTGATGGACCTTGGTCTGACCCAGTATGGCATATCTTATGTTCTTATGTTTGAGATTTTTATAGCTTCCACTTCAGAAAAAAACAAGAATCTCCTTGAGATATTTCTGAAGGAGAAGGGTAGCGGAAAGATAATGTGTGTGGGGGGAAGTATTAAAAATCTCAAATCACTGAGCATTCTTCAGTGCCTCAAGGTGACTGGCCAAGTTATCTTTTATGGAAAAAGTAGCATACAACAAGGAAATACTAGAGTCCATTTTGATTAGACGATCATTAGCAGACAATATTCTCTTGTCCTGCTCTGAGATTTTCGCTACAGTGTCCACAGTAAAATCAGAAATATCTTTAAGGGAAGATCCTCCAGATGCGTTATAGCTGACAAAATATCCTTTAGAGTAACATCAGAAGAACTTGAAACTGGCTTAACAATCATTGAAGAAAAACGTACCTCCTTAGTCAATGGCAAACAAGCAGCCACAACACTTGCGTCATGTTCCCCCAGCGAGACTTCCCCTTGCCAGGCTGATGTAACAGAAGTAGGCAGCACACTTTCTTACCGAAGAGGTACTGCTGACCTCTACCACCGAAACACTGGAATGGCAGGTTGGGATAGTAACACCCAAAAGTAGTTCCAGGACTTACCAGGGGTGTAGAAGACATGGCAATCACATGCCGATCCATAGGACTGACTACTGTCTTCACTTTTTTCTCAGGCTGTGAGGAAAGTTTCTTCTTCCTCTTAACCATGAGATGTGACTCTCCTGACTCTAATGGCTCCAATGTGCTCCGAAGGGTCAGAACCTGCCCCTTTGGAATGCTCCTTCGGGGACACACCCACAACCACATCCCACGGTGGGGCCCGCTGTTTAAAGGCCTTCCAATCAACTGGTGTGGTGGATGGGGCTACCCGATGCAACACCGGCAGCAACCAGCGTCCAAAATTGGGATCCAGCTCCAAAGATCCCACACTGGGGTCCACTGTTTAAAGGCCCTCCAATCAGCTGGTGTGGTGGATGGGGGCTGCTTGATGCAATGCCGGTAGCTGTGAGAGTCCAACTAATGCACCTTTTGATGGCACTTACCTAAAGGGATATTTGCAGTCTAGTTTGCCCCAGTGTTGCTTGTTTTAAAAATCAAAGAGAAAATTATTTTTTCACTCAATGCGTAATCAAACTCTGGAATTAAATACCAGGGGATATAGTAAAAGCTATTAGTGCAGCTAGGTTTAAAAGGGTTTGGACAAGTTCCTGGAGGAAAAGTCCATAAACCATTAATAAGAGGACCATGGAAATCTACTGCTTACCCTGGGATAAACAACATGGAATCTGTGTATCTTTTGGGTACCTTTCAGGTACTTGTGACTGCCGGAAACAGAATATTGGGTTTGATGGACCTTGGTCTGACCCAGTATGGCATATCTTATGTTATGTAAGATGATGCTAAATGACCTCATGCTGTCTGTTGCACCACATATAGGAGGACTGAAAACTCCTCCTCAGTAGTTTTGGGAGGATATCGGGGCAAGGAGCCCTCTTCTCAGCTCTTTGGGGATCATAAGTCAGAGGGAAATTCAGGTGAGGTATTGTTGGGCTTGCATTGGCTCTTTATTTCAGCAGAATAGAGTTAAGGAAGGGGAGTGCTCATCAAGCTGCATGTGCTCTGGCGTCATTTGTGATAAACTTGGCTTCATGGTGGACAGTTGTGTAGTTCTGTTATACATGGAATGGATTAAAAAATGGTGTTCTCTGGCCATGCTCTGAGAAGCATGTGAGCTAGGATTAACCAACTTTCTGTAGTTGCATGAACATTCTCCCAGCACAAAACAACCAAAGACGGTAAGGTCAGTGCCCATCACTGTTAAGCAAGAGACACTTGGGTTAGATTCCTTACTCAGAATCCTGCTGCTCAGAGTTTGTTTTTAAAAATACTAATAACCCAGCCTGCTGTCGGTAAGCAGAAAAAAAGCAAACACCACCTCTCCCTCCAAAACAAGACCCTTGGGAACATGCTAACTCCTCCCCTGGTTTTTCCTTTAACCAGGAGCACAGCTAGAAAATTCCTAGATGCATAACGCAGGAGAGACGGCCTCTAACCCGGGAGTGCCCTGTGGTCCCGATAAAAGTGAGCAGCGTGCTGTGCAGAGTGGAGTTTTACCTGATCGAAGTGAGCAAGGCAAGGGGCCAACAGGAGTGTACCACTGCTGTGGAGCAACCAGTGTGGCTGGGGGTGCTTGCAGGAGAGAATGCACCAGAGAAGAGACCCCCCCCCCCAACCCTGATGTCATCCAGGAGTGCCCTGTGGTCCCAATTAAAGGGAGCAGCATGCCAACATCCATTGGCATGCCAGTTTGGTGAGATTCGGGCTATAAGGTGCATTCTGTTCTAATTGGGATGACAAAAAGTGTAACTAAACGGAAGAACAAAGGGAAGGGCACTGTCTCGCCTGGGTCAACTAATTTGAAGCAACAAAGCCCAATGGATAAACTTGTCCCCACAATACAGGTAAAACCTTCTTCTGTTGAGAATTTACACTGCTATCTGGGGCTACATTAATCTCTATCTCTTGGTCTCCACCACCTCCTTCTAGTGTTCAGTCAACAGCTAAGTCAGATTCTGCTCCCCCCTCTCCGATAGGATTGAAGAAGTGAGAGCGGCCCTTCACAGGGCAGCCATGTCTAACTGCTTTTGTCCTGTAATACCCAAACATATCAAATTTACAACTTCTCCTGAGGTGGGTATGTTGTCATTGAAGGTTGTTCCCCAGAACAATTCCATGTTGAGGGGTACAAGGGAGCAGATTTCTGTGTTTGCACAGGGAACGACAAGTATTGGCAGTGCATGATTTACTTTTGCAACATCTACACAAACAGATGGACAAATTAGGATTATAGATCGCTACCTTTCAGAATGTGTCTACCTCTAATATTAAAAACTCTACTATTATTCACAATCAATCGGAGCTTTTGGAAAATAGTGCTTGTTCTAGAAATCTGTGTTTCCTTAATTTTCCAAAAATGCATTACTTATTACCTCTTGTGGTTTTTGCAAAAATACCTTAAGGCGATTTTGGGTATCCCAGATTATCAGATTTCAATTTCAAATTGCCATTATTTGTTCCCCAAACATGTTTGAGAGGCCTTGATGGATGGTGCCTATGATATGGTAATGCCAAGGTTTCTTTGAACTTAACAGATTTCCTAGAATCTTCTAATAAGGTAATCTCTACTTGAGCTTCTTTGGTTGTGACCTTCATCACAGCTGGGGATAAATCTATATTAAAATTATATTTTCAGAGAAAGAATGATGTGTTTTGCGGTGCTAAAATTATGATTTTCCATGATGTTGCTAAGGTTACTCAAATGCAGAGGAAAACTTTTTTGTCCTTGAAGAATAAGATTGTGGCTATAGGTGCAAGTTTCTTTTTGAAATTTCCATGTAAATACTTATCAGGGAAATCGGTATTCATTCTTGGATTAGCTTCAGTTGGAGAATTTCCTTAAAGATAAAGTTGTTATACCAGTTTAGTAGGGTTTAGGTAGATCTGGGATTTCTTTAATTCCTGTTTTTCACTGATATGGTTTCTTTTTCAACTTTTTTTTTTCTTTTCTTGAAATGGTTAAAGTACCTAAAAATCTTTTTGTTTCTACTGCACATTCATTGCAGAGTTGCCAAGTCCCCCAGTTCCAGGAGTGAGATTTTAAGCCAGTGCTGGATTTCTATCACAAAACAAAGAAAAGAGGGTTATGTAGGGGAGACTTAAGCCCACATATCTTCTGCTTATGTTCAATGGGGTATTTTGCATGATGCAGGGTCTTTAGAATGTGGCAGACCCAAAATGCAGTGCTGTGTCATGGAGAACCCCGTTTGGTACCTATATCATTTTTGAAGACCGTCAATTCAACAAAAGCTGCAGATAAGTGTCTGTTTTACTTATGGTTACTTGCCTTGAAATTAGTTGCTTTTAACTGCAAAAGTTTGATTAAAATGGACCCTAGTTTGATGTAGGGGATGATTCCTCACACAGACGCTGTCTGACAAAAACTATTTTGGGAAGGAACTTTTTCAATGGGGTTGTGCTCTGTTTGTTGCATTGATTTGAGTCCTGGATTTCTGACAATCTCATCCTGATGCGTTATGGAACCTGCAGTACTGATTCTAATGGGTAAAATCAGGGACTACAAATACCATACTGCATTGTAATAGCTATTTAAAACAAGAACTGGCAAAAAAATCTCACTCCTGGAACTGGATAACTTGGCATCTCTGTCATTGTGAGGGTAACCTCTCGTGATGTGGGCTCTGATATATTGTACTATGATTTGATTTGTTTTTCTTGAATTGTTTCCGTTTTTCTTTTTTGCTTACTATAATGTAAAGCAATGTTGAAAAAGGAAACATTGGTCTTACTGACCGTAATATTCCTATCTAGTCTGCCCAATTTCATTTCTGGCATGATGCCACTGATGTCAGTTGATCTTTGACTTTCCTCAGTGTTTTATCACTAGGATTCTTCTGTGATTCTCTCATGTTTTCTTGAATTCCTATATCATTTCTTTCTCTACCCTGTCCATCCTTGATGTTATTCAATGCACCTATCACCCTCTCTGTGAAGAAATATTTAATGACGTTGTTCCTGAGTATTTCCCCTTGCAGATTTGCACAGTGACTCCTTTTTCTAGAGCATTCTTTGTGCCTTTGCTGACTTTGAATGTCTTATCTCCCTAGTTTATTTTCTCGTCTAGGATGTATATAAACACACTCCCTTCTACAGATTTCCTTACCACAATGCTTATCATGAGAAGCATCATTGTGTTGTGTTCTGTCTCCTGGCGACCATGTTACCCTCTTATTTCCCTCCCCTGCATAAATAATTCTGTTCTGAAAGCTAGGGCAGGGTTTCTGAACCTGGTCCTGGCATATCCCCTGGCCAGTCTGGTTTTTGAGATATCCACAATGAATATGCATGAAACAGATTTACATGCAATAGAGGCAGTGAGGGTGATTCTGCCCCATGAAAAGCGGGGATGGACATCCCATCAGGACGTCCATCCCCGCTATTCGTCCCCTGCTGGCCACATCAATATCCTCCCCGTACGTACAGCAGGTTTGCACAGGGAGGCCTAGATGGGGGCGCGAAGGGGTATGCTGGAGGTGGAGCGAGGGCGGGACATGGGCAGGCCGTGACCCCAGACATACAGGGCCGATTCAGAGGTCGGCATTGTACGTTCGGGGCCTCGAATCTAGACAGGGGACTTATTCCACCTTAAAGGTAGAATAAGTCCCCCTGGATGGAGGGGATTTTGTGGCACGGGACTAGGGGGCACAGGGGGTTCCCCGCAGCCCGATCTAGGCCTTAGAAGGCCGGATTGGGGGATCTGGCTGCGGCGAACAGGCATCTGGGTCGGGCAGGCCAGGATCACAGCTTATGTTTGGAGCCACAGTGCCATGGTGACGGGACACCATGGCACTGCGGCTCCATTCATGGGACTGGCTGAGTTAGCCGGGTAATTGCTGGGATGTACGGCCTGACAGAATCGAGTCTAGATGCTAGACCTGGTTCTTATCCCGCGGAGGCTGCGGGATCAGAATCTGGTCTAACTTTGCACACCTGATTCTGCCCAGCTGTACAGGAGGCTGGACGTGCATGAATGGAGTCGGGCTAAGTGCATGCAAATCTATGTCGCGCATATTCATTGTGACTATCTTGAAAAGCAGACTGGCTAGGGAGTATACCAGGACCAGTTTGAGAAACACTGCTCTAGGATGTTGATAACCCTGAATATGAATTTCACTAAGGGAAATGCCTTTTTCTCCCCCAAGATTTCTGATGCAACAGAGCGTCTTGAAAAGGCTTTAGAAATCTGCAAAGATGATATGAACACACTTCATTTGCTTGCCCTTCTATTTTCATCCCAAAAATACTATCAACATGCATTGGATATTATCAACATGGCTATAAATGAGTACCCAGAGAACTTCAGGTAAGAAAGAGTGCCTGATGTTCATTCAGTTTTTTCAACTAGCAACCACTTATAGTAATTTTAATGCTTACCATCTGTATAACACTACTGGACACATGCAGCACTGTACAGTCAGAATAAGCATTCAGGTACAATATGTCCCTGCTCCAAAGAGCTCATAGTATAAATTGGTACCTGAGGCAATGGCAGGTAAGCTGACCTGTGTAGGGCAGTGGTTCACAACTCTACAGTAGATTTGCATGCACTGCCTCCTTGATATGCAAATCTGTCTCCTGCATATTTATTGTGGATATCCAGAGGACTGTGCCCTGAGGACTGGGTTGAGAGCCACTGACCTAGGGTTGTAAGGAGTATTGGCATAAGAAGTGGGGTTTGAACCATGGTTTCCTTGGTTTGCAGCTCATTGCTGTAATCATTGCATTATTTATCACCTCAGAGACTAGTGAGTAATGGTATTTTATAAGTACTTATATTTTTTCAGCTGGGATCATAGACATCGGAAAGGAATGGGCCCTGACCCTACCAAAAATCGCAGCCAGGAAGGCAGCAGGCTTCCCGTGGGAATCCCATCCCTCTCGGGCAGAAGAAGAAAAGAAGCTGCGATTGTGGCAAAGACCCTTCATCTCTGCCCACGGGAGATCAGATCTCCGTGGACAGAACAGGAAGGGTCTCTGCTCGCAGCATGGAGTTTGGGGTAGAGTTACAGTGGAGCTTGGGGGAAGTGCTAGGGCCCCCCAAAGACAGAAACCTTCAGGTGCCTCTGTGAGGGATAGCTAGAACATTTGTTATAGTACCAGCAACGTGGTTTTCTACTATACAAGGAATTATGCAACAACATCTGTTCCAAGAACTTTTTATTTTAGAGGGTTTTAACTATATCATTGGTTAAAGTGAGATGGAGGGAAGTAAAATCACAGATTCCCACAATAAGAAGATCCTCTTGGGCCACATTTAAGCTCTAACAGCTCTATAGTATTTTTTTTGTTTGGTCCCTTTGAAGTTTTTTATGTAGAGAAATATATATGCCAGGTCTGCTCAAAGTCAAATTGAACCACACTCCCATGGATATATAACACTGTTTGAATAGCCTTCTGGTAGTGTAGGGCTATATTTCAGGTTCATGGCACCCAGCTGCACTCAAACTGCCACTAAGCTTGTTAGAGAGCTGTAATGAAAGCATTTTCCTCCTGAGATGCTCAAAGTGGTACTGCAATGTCTCCTTGAGAAAGGAACCAGACAGACCACCTACTGGAGTGTGGTCACAAACTGGCAAAGGCCAGGGAGAAAGGTTTGACACGACCATTAGGCAAACTAGGCGGCTGTCTATAGCACCAACTACCTGGAGAATTTCAAAATCCAAACTAGACAAAGAGCACTACATGAATACACTTCAACATTATAAGCATTCTGTAAACAATAGAAAGAAGGAATACCACACTAAAATCCTCACAAATTTAATCTACCGCGAGAACTATTTGAAATCATGAAAACCCTTGACTCAAACCCCCAGCTCTGACATAAATAACTCCAGCATTAGCCCCCAAACACTAGAAAATTATTACTCGAATAAACTAATATTTAAAATATCAACCACTGACCCGCATTTACCAATTGACAATATCATAACAGATGATTTAAAGTGGTCCACATTCCACCAAATCAGCAAAGATCAACTGAATAATATCATTTACAAGATAAATACAATCACCTCCAGTCTTGACCCTTGCCCAGTCAGTTGGGTAAAAGTCTCACGTACAAAACTTTCCCCCATTATTCTTAAAATGGTCAACTTATCATTGACAACAGGATATAATCCAAAACACCTTAAACAAGCGATAATCCACCCAGTTATACAGCACTAATCTATGGATAAAACAATTCCGAATTCCTACAGACCAATCTCTAGCCTCCTGTTCCTGGCAAAAGTCATTGGAAAAAACTACAAATTCAGCCCCGAGACTATATCGAACTAAACTCCCCTCTTGTTGAACATCAATATGAGTTCCAACCAAATCACGACAGTGAGACACTTCTATTAGAAACAGAAAAATGACGACTGAAAAAAAAACCACATGGCCTATCTAGTCTGTCCTTCCAGATCAACAACTACAGTAGTCCCCTTTTTTCCTTTAGAGATCCTCTGTGTTTTTCCCATGTTTTTTTGAATTCAGATACTGTCGTCATCTCTACCACCTCCACTGGGAGACTATTCCATGGATCCACCACTCTTTCAGTAAAGAACTATTTCCGCATATCACTCTTGAATCTATCCCCCTTTACCCTCATCCCATGTCCCCTCGTAGCAGAACTTGCTTTCAATCGAAAGAGGCTCTCTCCCCCTGTGCATTTATCCCACAGAGGTATTTAAACATCTCAGTCATATCACCTCTATCCCGCCTTTCCTCTAAGGTGTGCATATTAAGATCCTTAAGTCTGTCCTCATATATTTTATAATGAAGACCACTAACCATTTTAGTAGACACACTCTGCACGGACTCCATCCTGTTTATATCCTTTTGAAGGTGTGGTCTCCAGAATTGCACACTATACTCCAAATGAGGTTGCATCAAAGACTTATACAGGGGCACTATCACCTCCTTTCTTCTGCTGGCTATTCCTCTCCCTATGCACCCAGGCATCCTTCTAGCTTTTGCTGTCGCTTTATTTACCTGTTTAGCTATTTTAAGATCATCAGACAGAACCACACCTAGGTCCCGCTCTTCTTTAGTGAACAAAAGTACTTCACCCCCTATACTATATTGCTCCCTTGGATTGCTGCAGCCCAAATGCATGACCTTATATTTTTTAACATTAAAGCCCAGCTGCCAAATTCTAGACCATTTTTCAAGCTTAGCTAGATCCCTCCTCATGTTATCTACACCTTCCTGGGTGTCTACTCTATTGCAGATTTTGGTATCATCCGTAAAGAGGCAAACCTTACTCAACAACCCTTCCACTATATCACTAACAAAGATGTTAAAAAGAATCGGACCCAGGACAGATCCCTGGGGCACACCACTGGTAACATCCTTCTCCTCAGAGTGAGCTCCATTTACCTGTACTCTTTGTCGCCTCCCACCCAACCAATTTCTAACCCAAGCAGTAACTTTAGGGGGCCATCCCTAGGGTGCTCAGTTTGTTTATAAGTCACCTGTGAGGAACGGTGTCAAAGGCTTTACTGAAATCTAAATACACCACATCTAGAGCTCTCCCTCGGTCCACCTCCCTGGTCACCCAGTTAAAGAAATCAATCAGATTTGTCTGACAAGACCTGCCTCTGGTGAATCCATACTGCCTCATATCCTGTAATCCGCTGGACTCCAGAAACCTCACTATTTTCTCTTTCAGCAGCGTTTCCAATAATTTACTCACCACTGAAGTTAAACTAACCGGCCTGTAGTTTTCAACCACATCCTTAGTTCCGCTTTTGTGTAAAGGCACCACATGAGCCTCTCTCCAGTCCTTTGGCACCACTCCCGACTCCATTGAGGCATTGAAAAGGTCAGTCAGTGGAGTTGCTAGAACGTCCCCAAGTTCCCTCAGTCTTCTAGGGTGTATCCCATCTGGTCCCATCGCTTTGTCTACTTTTAGTTGAGCTAGTTTCCCTCCCATTTAACTTAATCTGTGTATTCTACATTACTATCCATATAGATCGCACGCTGCTGAATATACAGAGTGATGGCGTATTATCTATTTAGGCTAGGCCTGATATTCCAGAGACCTAAACTAAATGTGTAATTTACCTGAATAATGACTGAATATTGCCACTGTCTAGATAATTTTCTGGCCTACCCTTGCTCCTCCCCTAGCATGCCCTATAAGTATACAGATAATATCTGGCCATTCTGCAATTTAAAAGCCTGATAATATCTGCATTTTTTTAATACTGCACATGCATGGTAAGGATAATTCATGTGTTTGCCAGCGAATGCTTAATTGCCTTTGAATGTCAGTCTGATAGGGCATAATTATTCATTCATATGGGACACTCCCAGGCTCGCCAATAAAACTCTCCCAATCAATAGATGCAGAGCAGAACTGTTTCACTTTACATTTCAACATACAAATAAATTCTATTCAAATTCTAGTCTCACATCAGTGATAACATCACTAATTCCCTTCACAGTGTGATTATTCTGTGAATCACATGGAGAGGCAGAAGATCTTGAAGTACCAAGAAATGCAGTCAAAAACCAAGAAAATATGGCTTGATAAAGAAGAATTTTGAAGCACATCTTGACAAGCTACCCATACATGTTATATCTTGCGAACTCCAGAAGGAAGTTTTCTTTGGCATGATGCAAGTGCTATGCCGAGCATTAGCAGTAAATATGAGAGACTCCACGTACCCTGATTTAGAAGTGAGGTTCATGACTGTCATGGTATGCGCAAAATTAACTCATTTGGAGAAACTGCCGATCTAAACATTGAGCGTCAAAACACAAAACCCTGCAAATGGACACTCGACACAAGCATCAAGAACTCAAATTGCACCAACCCTACCTATGGGAAATCAGCACTGCAAATATTCTAGAACACCAGTAACCGCCAATTGGAAAAGAGAATAAGCTTAAATACTATAGATTCCTAGAGAGAACCTACATGTTAACAGAATCCCTTATCTTGGCTGCACATGGAAAACACAGACCATCACCTAATGGAAAACCCAAAATTAGATGCCAAAATTAGCGAGATTCAAACCAGCAGGTGTTACTGATCGTAACTGATAAATCCAAAATTGTTCTCTAAGTTGTAATCTTTGCATCCGATCTCCCCCACGAATGTGGAGTGGGATGAACTCAAGGCTGGTTTGAATCTCTCTTTGGATTGGTGGAGCTTGATAGATTGAGCTCTTCTGACAGCCAATGATAAGCCCGCTTTCTTTGGATAGGGGAACGAGGCTAAGTTCAAAATGGTAGAGGAAGAGGAGTAATAGTTAGACGGAAATGCATGAAGAAGGACCAGGAGTCTCATGGTTTGAAACATGACATTGTGTACAATAATCAATGGTCTACACGTTTTTTCGGTAATCAGAATATTTTGAGAAGATTTATGAAGAGAACGGCAGAGTACTCAGGGGAATCCTTGGATCCGGGCGTGATGGTGTATCACATCAGTAAAGCAGCAGTGATTTACGCTGCTAATAGTTGGAGATACAACATTGCAGTTTGCCTTGGAAGACATATGCGGGAGTCTCCATACTGATTCATGGACCTTGAGTTAAGTTACATGCTAATACATTTCACATTTTCATTCTCATGGTTGCGATATTATACTTGAATACTGAGGATTATTTTGTAATTTTGCCTCAGGAAAAGAAAAGGGTGAGTGCGCTCTTTTTTATTAAAAGAGAAAAAAGGAGGGTTTGCTATGAGAGAGGGAAGGTTCCCTTTCACGGCAAACGATGCGATAAAAAATTTCCTATTTGAAACACACAAGTAATAGGGCTGATTAATTAGTTTTAGTTTCTCTCTTATTGATATATAGGTCAAAGGCCTATTTGGCACATATAGCTGTAATAAAGACACCAGGCTGTTAAATGATAAGCAATGCTGAATTTTAAAATCTATTAACACTTTAAACTGAGTATAAAATCATATTAGGAACCAATGAAATTCCTGTAAGCAGAGATAAAGAAATATGCTCAAACTTAGACTTATTCAGAATAATCCTGGCTGCAGCATTTAGACTATAAGGCGTGAAGTGAGGCTTTTAGCAACGCATTATATTACAATAATCATATGATGGAAACACCAGACACTGAAAAACTGTCCTTTCTTGTTTGTCGTCTTATTTCTCCCGTGCATTTTGAATATGTCCTTTGATAGATGTTCCTCTGCCACTGTCAAATAGTATGCCGTAGGGCTCTGTCTTGGACCCTCTTCTCTTTCTGTACTCGTTCCCTGATGCTCTCCTCTCTTCCCATGGTTTTCAGTACCCATCTTTATGTTAACAACTGACAGATCTATCTCTCTCAGTGAGTAACCTTGCAGCAATAGAAAAGTCACGATCATGGCAAAGACACTTCTCTCTGACCAGTCGGATCCCGGCAGGCAGAACAGGAAGGGTCTCGGCCCAAGGGGGTGGGGCTTGGGGGCGATGCTTGGCTCCTCCCAAAGAAAAAGCCCTTCTGCTGCCCCCGTGGTGTTGTACGTCATCAATTCGATGCCAAGACCTAGTGACTCTGTAACTGTCCCCTTTGGGCATATTTATCTGGATAGCTTGACCTGGTTGAAAATTACTCCCTTACAGTAGCTAAATTGCAAATGAGCCTTCATAATGTGTATACTTTTAGTCAGATGATGAAGCATTCGTAGGGCAGGGGGTGGGAGGTTATTTAGGTTGGGGGAACAAGCATGCTGGTCTCCCCTGGATCAGCTGCCCACAAAAATAGCCAGTTACAAATGTATTCATCTACTTTGTATATTGTAGGCATTTTTCAAAGGTAAGATATCCAGGATATTGTATTTGTACATGGGCAGAACAAAGATATTTTTGTTTTGTTTTCTAGTTTACTATTCACAAAGATGAAGCTGGAATGGATACATAAAGGACCTGAAGAAGCACTGGTAACCTGCAGACATATGTTACATTTATGGCAGACCTTGTTTAATATTTCACAGCTCAGGTAAGTGGATTTGAGTTTGCACCCTTTGACATTTTGCTTCTATATAACAGGTGGCTTGGCTAATGGGTACAACAGAGAATTCAAACCAAATTATAATCCAACCATAATATGAGACAATGTGATATCCTGTGTTTGAACGTACATGTCATAATCTGCCCTTTTGTGCTCTTGCTGCACTATGACCTACAGTACCGTATTGCTTGAGTATAAATATAACTGATAAAGGGACAAATGGAGTAAAGTGCATTAATGTTTGCAATATATAACATGGGCATAAGGCAAAATAGTTGAAAGAGCTAATTAGGTGCAAAATATGTTGTTAATCTTATTTTAAATTATTGCAGGTTAGCTCAGATTGTTTTAACTAAAAATTACCTATGCTTCTGGGAGGTATCACTAAGTTTTGCATTAATAGCAGCATTAATACAAACTTGTTTATTAATACAAAACCCCACATTTAATGCAGAGTAACTAAAGGCTTTACTCTTTTTAGGTCCATCATTTGTTAATGGCCCAAACATGTACATTAAAATACACATGTTAACCTGTGTTAACAGCTGTTTTTTTAACACACTGTACTTTAATAGACAGGCCCCAAATTTATTTTTCGTAGTTAAAAGCAGGGGAGGAATATCACTTTGTGGCAGTGGTTCCCAAATCAGTCCTGGGGGCTCTCCAGCCAAATTGGGTTTTCAGGATATTATAGTTGCCAGTTCCAGAAGCGAGATTTTAAGCCAGTCTTGGATTTCTGACAATTTCTGATGCATTATGGGACCTGCAGCTCTGATTTCACTGAGGAAAATCGGGGACTACAAATACCATACTGCATTGCAAGCATATCTATAAAACAGAACTGGCCAAAATATCTCTCTTGGAAATGGGTAACTTGACAACTCTGGAATATCCACAATGAATGTGCATGAAAGAGATTTGCACCTCCATTGTATGCAGATCTCTCTCATGCGTATTCATTGTGGATATCTTGAAAACGCAACTGGCTAGGGAGCTACCAGGACAGGTTTGGGAACCACTGCTTTATGGGATGAATAATTAATACAAAAATAAGAGCAATATATGGAATATGGGGAAGAGAAGCAAAAAAGACACAGAGTATAGCAGTGGTATTCACCAGTCCCCAAGGTTAGATTTTCTCAAGAGTTCTAATGAATATATGTGAAAAAGATTCACATACAGCAGAGATAAACAAAATCCAAAGATCACCAAAAGCTACATAAATTATAATGAAACCAAAAGTAAAAATGTAGCACCATATAAAAATGTCACAACTCGGTATCACAACGTGAAAGTATCCAGCAATCTTTGGCTGACTTATTAATTCTTACGTAGCGTTCAAAACTGACTTCAAAAGTGGCAAGAGAGGCCTCAGAAAAACCGGGCAACCAATAACTGTTCATATACCGTCATTGAGAAATACTGCCCTTCATACATCAATGGCCCTCTATACAGCCACTAGCCAGTCTTAATTTCCAATTTTTTATCAAGTTTTATTTATTTTTTATCAATTTTTATAAATTTTATAGGAAATAGAGCTTAACTTAAAAGTATCCAGCTTCTGGTCTGTTTTTCCCATTCGGCTTCTGGTCTGTTTTTCTGGTCTGTTGTTGCTTCTTTATTGATAGTTGATCCAAGTAGGTTAAAGTTGTCACAATTTCAATTTCTTCTCCTTCTACGATGAACCTGTTGATTATGCCAGTTGTCATGATCTTTGTCTCCTTTACATTAAGGTGCAGGCCCATTTTGAGACTATGTTCTTTGACTGTGAGAAGCAAATGTTTCAGATCATCTTCACTTTCAGCCAGTAATGTAGTATCATCAGCATAGCGAAGGTTGTTGATGAGTCTTCCACCAATCTTCACACGTCTGTTGTCTTCATACAATCCTGCTTCTCTGATGATTTGTTCTGCATATAAATTAAACAGGTAGGGGGAAAGTATGCAGCCTTGTCTTACACCTTTGCTTATTTTAAACCATTCTGTTTCTCCTTGTTCTGTTCAAACTGTTGCTTCTTGATCAATGTACAGATTGCGCAAGAGAACGATCAGGTGTTCTGGTATACCCATGCTTCTTAATATGGCCCAGAGTTTCTCATGGTTTACACAGTCAAAAGCCTTGCTATAGTCGATAAAGCACAAATGGATCCTTGAAAAGACTAAAGAATACCAAAAGGATATCTATCTCACATCCGCAATGATGTCTCTCATTCCTCGCCCTTTCCTGAACCCTGCTTGCACTTCAGGTAGTTCTTGTTCCAGGTATGGTTGTAGTCTCTTTTGAATCATCTTCAGTAGAATCTTGCTGGCATGTGGGATCAGAGCGATTGTTCAATAATTTCCACAGTCAGTTGGATCACCTTTCTTTAGTATTGGTATAAACACAGATCTTTTCCAGTCAGTTGGCCATGATGTTGTCTTCCATATTTCTTGGCAGAGCCTTGTAAGTATGGTAACAGCTGCATCAGATTGCTGCAATACTTCAATAGGAATGCCATCAGTGCCTGGTGCTCTGTTCTTTGATAAGGCTTTCAATGCTGCTTCAACTTCTTCTTTCATCACCAATGGTTCCCGATCATAAGGTACAGGTTGAAACGGCTGTTGGTCCACTTGATCTTTATCATATAAAAACTCTGTATATTCTTTCCACCTTTTCTTGATCTTCTCAGCATCATTCAGCATAGAACCTTGAGCATCTTGTAACATTCCAATTCAAGGCTGGAACCTTTTCTTTAACTCTCATAGCTTTAGGAAAGCCGATCTTGTTCTTCCTCTAATAGTTTCTGTTTCTATTTCCTTGCATGCGTCGTCGTAGTACTTTTCCTTGTCCTGTCTTGCTGCATGTTGGAAATCTCTGTGTTCTGCGATTCTTTCTTTCTCCTCTGGCTTTAGCTTCTCTACGTTTCTGGGCAATTTTCAGAGTTTCTTCCATCATCCATTTTGGCCGTTTTTGCTTTTTCACCTTTTGTAGAGACTTCTCGCTTTCTTCCAACACAACCGTCTTGATGTCATTCCATAACTCTTCCGGAGCTCTGTCATTTGTATCTAAAGCAGCAAATCGATTTTGCAGGCAGTCTTTAAATTCCAGTGGTATATTCTCAAGGTCATATTTTGCTGCATTCATGAGTGGTTTGCTCTTTTTCAACTTTAGCTTGAGTTTGCATACTAGTAGTTGATGATCTGTACCACAGTCAGCTCCAGGTTTTGTCTTTGTTGATGTTATAGAGCTTTTCCATTGTTGACTTCCACAGATGTAGTCAATTTGATTTTTATACAATCCATTGGGTGAAGTCCATGTGTACAGTCGCCGCTTGTTTTGCTGGAAGAAGGTGTTTGAGATGACTAGATCATTGGTCTTGCAGAATTCTATCAGTCTTTCTCCAGCTTCATTTCTGTTGCCAAGTCCATATTTTCCAACTACTTTGCCGCCTTCTTTGTTGCCAACTTTTGCATTCCAGTCACCCATGACTATCAGGATATCCTGTTTGCATGTTCTGTCAATTTCAGCTTGTATTTGTTCATAGAACTCTTCAATTTCATTCTCTTCTGCAGCTGTTGTTGGGGCATATACTTGAATTATAGTTGTGTTGATAGGCAATCCTCGTAGATGAATAGAGATTAAGCGTTCGCTGACTGCATTGTATTTCATTACAGTTCTTGCAAGTTTCTTCTTTATTATAAATGCAACACCATTTCTTCTTTGTCTTTCATAGTAGACCATGTGGTCATCTGATGCAAAGTGCCAGATGCCAGTCCATTTCAGTTCGCTGACACCCAACAGATCAAGTTGTACACGTTCCATTTCTTTCTTGACCACCTCCAACTTCCCTTTGTTCATGCTTTGTGCGTTCTGACTCTCATTTCATGCGCAGCTACATCAGCAGTCAGACTTCCCAAGGGCTTTGATCCAACCACATCATAAATGCTGGCTTTACTCTGAAAAGTCTTCAGTTCTTCCCCAGTAGCCAGTTGAGTGCCTTCCGACCTGGGGGTCTCATCTTCCAGCACCATAGCACAATTTGTTTTGTTGTAACTATCCATTGGGTTTTCATGGCAAGATACAGAAGTAGATTGCCGGGACTTTCTTCCGTGCAGTTTGTTTGGTGGTGTTGCCGTTGTCACAAAAATGTGATCCTCCGCCGTCAACACTATCCCATTCTGCTGCTGCCCAGATGGGTGGTTTGTCTTGGTCTGGCACCTCAGCTGAGACCTGTCCATCTTGGGAGACCCTGCCAGTAGTTAAACTACCGATAGTTTAGCTCTCAGCATCACTGATGCACGCAAGCCCTCACAGCACGACAAGCTGCAAACCAAGTGAGGGCAAGATGGTATACAAGAATGTAAATATGAACATGTGTGTCAGTACATATCTTGCATCAAATGGTATGGGCATAGGAACTGGCCCCAGTGATTCTTGCCCTGGTCATCTCTACAAACATGCTTTAAACTGCTAGGGATGAACCCTCACCAGGTCCACAAAACCCCAAACTAAACTTGAAGGTCCCCCAAATGATGCATAATGTTGCTGAGCAACAAATGTATGCCATTTTTGTGCCTCTGACCTAAAAGTGCACTCATTCTGCTGCTCTGCTCTATACCCCTCCCCGTGAGCACCACTCTTCTGTCAGATTGCTCCTATCTGTTGTTGTGATGTTCCATGTAAACTGCCCCTGATCGCAGGAAGGGGCGGTATATAAAACTTTGTTAAATAAATAAATAAATCTGTGCCCTTCCCTTCTACTACAAAATCCAGATGTTGCTCCCTTCACCTTGCTGCTCCATATGTCCGGAACAAACTACCTGAGTCTGTATGTCAGACTTCATTCCTGGCTCCTCTCAAATTCAGGCTGGACACTCATCTCATTGGTGCCGCTGTTGGATCAGATCCGCCTAAGCTTCCTTTTGTGTCCTGACCATTCCTCCTGGATGTATCCTATTCACAGCTGCTGTGTTGTCTGTCCCAGCTAGATTGTAAGTTCTGCTGAGCAGGGACTATCTTTTACATGTGTCTGAGCAGTGCTGCATACACCTTGTAGCGCTTTACAAATGATCAGTAGTTATAGTTGTAGTAGGGCCTTCTGGTTATGGCATCTGAGGCCCACCTATATGGGTACTGGCATTTCACACAACAGTTACACTTGTCCCATCATGGTGTATGTCGGTCTGTATACATGTTCTTTGTTAATATGTAAATAGTTTACCCTGTAATTACTCCAAGTTACCCATCCTGTTAAAATGTAAGCACAAGACAGTTTCGACTGAATTGAGCAATTATCGTTAACTGTAAACAGCACTGATAACAAAGAGCGCGGTATATAAAAGATGTTAAATAAATAAAAATAAAATAAATACATCTGCTATCTGTGGGGCAACCTTGCCTGCCTTCGCACAGCCAGCTTTCTGGCACTGCTTCCATGGTCAGGGCTAGGTGGGTGTGGGGAGGCGAAATCCCTAAGGCATCACACCAAGTAGCCAGACTCCAGATATGTCGCAGCTCTAGCCAGGGGCGGCTCAAGGCAATCTGCTGCCTGAGACGAAGGATGAGATGGCGCGCCCCCCCCCCCCCGCCCCATAGAGGAGGGTGGGGCTTTTTCAAAACTCCAATCAGGGACTGAACCAAACCAAAAAGCCGATTAGATTATAGGGAGGAAATGCAAGTTGTTTGCACACCAAGGAACTAAAAGAGAGCGAGAACCACAGCACGGTTTATAAAACTAAATTATAACTCATTTTTATTTTGTTGTTATAAACTGCATTATGGTTCTTGCTTTTTCTTTTTCAACATATATTTTACATCCACAGAACCCCCTTCAACAGAGCAGAACCAGGACATTCACACACAGAACTTAATATCTTTAAAAAAATCTGATTCTGATCATTTCACTAAGAATAACAACAAACATTCTCCAGTACCAGGCATATTGTGAACTAATACAAAACCCTACAACAAAGTCACTGAGTATCTATAGAGCAAATCTACCATACCATACCAGCACCAACTTCCAAAACTCACATAAGTAGCCCATCCAAACAAATCGTCACTGTATATACTACAGTGGGCCCTGGAACAACCATACACCTATTTGAAAAGCTGAACAAGTCAAATTACTACAGTACAGTATAGATCTTTAAGTACAAACTCCATGTTAACAGAACACCTGGCTTCAGTCACACACTCAGTACACGGACCCTCACCAAGTACAGAATAAGTGACTTACAATCTAAAGTAAAAGTAAAAATAAAAATATGTAGACAAAATTTAAACTGAAACTCAAAGAAGCCAGACTCCGCATGCTGCAGTGCAGCATCAGATAAGTAAGAGATGCAGTTCCCCCATATTGTGTAAAATATAAAGATAGCACAAAGTCCAATCACTAAAATGAAATAAAATTATTTTTTCTACTTTTGTCTGACCATTTTATTCGCTGATCATGCTGGTCCCGATCTGAAGCTTCTGCTTTCCTGTCTTCTCTTAGCTCTCTTCCTGTGGTCTATGGTCCATCTGCCATTTCTTATCTCTTCTTTAGTTTAATTCACTTCTATCCATCAGCCTATTTCCAGTCCCAGTAACCCTTCCCAGTCCCAGCCCCTTTCCAGTCCTCCCTCCCAGTACCTTCCAATGTCAACTTACATTCCCTTAACTGCCACTGATGTCCATTTACTTCCAGTCCCCCTCCTTCCTCACTGTCCAGCCCCTTCTAGTCCAAATACCATGGCAGCCCCTCTCAGCATCCACTACCTTCCAGTCCCATTCTCCCATCCCCTTGCATTAGCCCATTTGTAGCCCTAGCCCCCAGTTTTCTTCCAGGGCCAGCAGCTCTATCCTCCCCTCCCCACCATAAGCCCATTCCCAGTCGAAGCCCCCCCAATCAGCTCACTTCCAGTGCTAGTCCATTACCAGTGCTAGCCTCCCCTAATTATCCCAATCTCCAGGAACAAGCAGGAATGTCATCATATAATGGGTATCATCGGTCCCGACGGAGCCTGCGCGGGAACACTTCCCAGCATCCAATCAGAAAGCTTTTGGGAGCATCCCACAGCACCTGCGTGCTGCCTTCCCGCCTTTCCCAACTGCCTCTCTCCAGTTCTTCTTTTTCCATGGAGCCAGCAGGTCATGTTCCTGTCACTGCAGAAGAATTCTTTTTTATTTCTTTCTCTTTGGTGGTCACGTCTGCCTTCCTCGACGCTCTACCGGTACCGCCGGTTTCTTTCTCTTCTTATTTCTGTAAAAAAAATATATATATATTCTCTTTTTTCTTTTTCTTCAGGTGCACGTGCCTTTTTGGACCTTAGGCCCAAAAACCTTTCCTTACCATGGAGAAACCTGCCTCAGGTTTCAAAAAGTGCACCAAGTGTGGCGGTACCATTTCCGTCACCAACACCCATGAATGGTGTCTAAAATGTTTAGGGCCTGACCACTCCATCACAGATTGTATGTCCTGTGCCATGATGTCTAAAAGAGGTTGGCAGAACCGAGCTGCTAAGCTCAGTACCCTGTTTCCCTCTGATGCAGCTTCGGTGGCATCGACGTCTTCCAGGGCTGCTGCTTCCTCCCATGGATCTCAGGTAACTAAACATAAATCCAGCCGGTCCTCAAAGGGTAGATCTCCTTCTAAGCATCGAGATGCCTCTGGGATTGCCCTCAAGGATTCTGCACCGGCAAAATTACCCCAGCCGGAGGCTTCGGCTGCCAAAGCATTATCGGGGTTCCAGGATGTTCTCGAGGCCTCGACCTCGGCAGAACTACTGGTGCCATGCTCTGGGGTACTGGCGGTGTCCTCCGGTACCGACATCCAGGCATTGGCAGCGTCGATACCAGAGAGTTCTGACTATGGAACGCAGTCTGGCGGCTTTCCTTGCGGCATCGACGCCCTCGGAACCGCGACAGACAATTCCACTGGCACCGGCCTCGGTACCAGTACCGATAGCATCGACATCGGTGTCTGCTTTGCCAGTACCCAGTCATCCGATGACCTCCGGTACCGATACCCCGGTACCGGTTACTCCCGGTACCGACTTTGGTCGGTACGGGTATCGGATTCTTCAAGAGCATCCGGACAGACGATACTTCGAGTCCTCAGAAGAATCTGAGGATTTTGACAGTTCTGTCGATGCAGCGATGCTTCTCCCAGAGGAGCTCTCTCCCCTAAACGCAGGATGTCTCCTCCAGAGGATATTTCCTTCCAGGATTTTATCAGGGAGGTGGCTCGGGGCCTGTCCATTACTGTGGCCCCTGAAACAGAGCCAAGGGCCAAGGAATTGGAAATTCTACAATATCCTAAAACTCCTAAGGAGGCAGCTACCTTGCCCATTCATGAGATTTTATATGATCTCATGTTAAGGATGTGGGAAACACCTCTTACCACCTCTCCTCATTCTCGTAGACTGGATATTATGTATCGAGTCCCTCCTTGTCCTGGGTTCCATAAGACTCAGCTTCCTCACCACTCTATTGTAGTGGAGTCAGCTATGAGAAGGATCAAGAGTGCAAAAAGACATGCCTCTAATCCTCCAGGACGTGAGTGCAGAACCCTGGATGCTTTTGGACGTCGGGTCTTCCAAGCTTCCATGCTTTCTGCCAGGATCAGTTCCTATAGTCTCTATATGGGAATGTTCCTGAAGGAGGTCACAGATGATTTAGAGGCTTTAAGTCCTTTTCTTCCTGAGGATAATAGACAGGCTTTTCTCACTTTGGTCAAACATGCCCAAGATGTTTCTAAATTTTCCAACCGTGCAGCCTTTGACTGCTTTGAGTGCATAAGCAGAACCTCGGCTATGGTCATAGGTGCACGTAGACTTGCTTGGCTTCAGGCATCTGATTTAGAGCTCTGGGTACAAGACAAATTAGGAAATATCCCTTGTACTGGTGAGAACCTGTTTGGTAAAGATTGGCAGGAAAAGGCCAATGAAATGGATGCTGAAAATTCCACCTTGGATAGATTATCCAAGTCCACTGCTGATCCTGCTAGAAGAAAATTGTTCAAGAAACCATTCTTTTCTAAAAAGAAAAAAATGTATCCTGCTTATGTTCAGCAGGGACGTTCTGCAGGTCAGCTTGCCAGGAAAGGTCCGCAACCACCCAAACAGAAGAAAGCAAAGGCTGCTAGGCCTCAACCGGCCCAGCAGGCTCAGCCTCCACAGGGCCTTTGACTCTCATCTAGAGAACTTAACCTTCCTGGAATGGTGGAAGGTTCTGGTCCCCCGAGAACCAGGAAGGTTATGTCATTTTGCCCCCAGATGGGGGCAAATAACAGAAGAGCATTGGACACTCTCCATCATAAAGGAGGGGTACAAGCTTCATTTTTCAAGCATGCCCCCTCACACAATAGTAAAGCAGTTCAATTCTCCGACCTCTCTCATCAACCTCTTAGGTCAGGAGGTCGCTATCCTTCTTGCCCAAGGTGCAATAGAAGAAGTACCCCTTCATCAACAGGGTACAGGGTTCTAGTCCCCTTATTCCAAAGAAAACATGGGGTTACAGACCTATCTTAGACCTCAGAGAACTGAACAAATTCCTTGTCAAGGAGAAATTCAAAATGATTTCTCTCGGATCTCTGCTGCCATACCTTCAGAGTCAGGATTGGCTTTGTTCTCTAGATCTCAAGGATGCATACACCCATGTTCTCATCCATCCAACTCACAGAAGGTTCCTTCGGTTCCTTTTTCAGGGAAAGCACTACCAATACAGAGTGCTTCCTTTTGGCCTGGCCTCAGCACCAAGGGTGTTCACGAAATGCATGGCTGTTGTAGCAGCATTTCTCTGCACTCTAGGGATATTCGTTTTCCCCTACTTAGACGACTGACTCATTCGAGCCCCAACAGAGTCAGAGGCCAGGACTTCTCTATCCTGCACAATGCGTATCCTTCAGTATTTAGGGCTGGTAATAAACATCCCAAAATCCAGTCTGACTCCCACTCAGTCTTTAGAGTTCATAGGAGCTTTCCTGGATACCACAAAGGCAAGGGCCTATCTCCCCCAGCCCGTTGCCTTCGCTTGGTGCAGTTAGCTTCTCAAGCAGTGCTAAAGCCTCATCTAACTGCTCGAGAAATGTTAAAACTACTAGGCCACATGGCATCCACCGTGCATGTGATTCCCTATGCTCGCCTCCATATGAGGGCAGCTCAGTGGACTTTATCCACCCAATGGACCCAGGCATCAAGATGCCTGTCAGACAAAATAGCAAACACAAGTCGCCTTATTTTGTCCCTCCACTGGTGGAAGTCCACTCAAAACCTGTTGCTGGGGTCCCCTTTTTAACAATCCTTACCCCAAGCAACTCTCACAACAGATGCTTCTCCAGTGGGTTGGGGAGCTCATCTGCAAGACCTCTCCACCCAGGGCACCTGGTCTCCACAGGAGAGTTATCTACATATCAATCTCTTGGAGCTCAGAGCAATCTTCCTTGCTCTGCGAGTGTTCCACACCCTGCTCAGCTACAAGACAGTCCTCATTCATACGGACAATCAAGTAGCCATGTTCTGTGTGAACAAGCAGGGGGGAACGGGCTCTGTCGCTTTGCAACAAAGCTTTGTGACTATGGGCTCTCACCAGAGAGCATCAGATTCATCTTCTGGCAGTGTATCTTCCAGGCATTCAAAACTCTTGGGCAGAGAGACTCAGTTGAGTTCTGCTTCCACACGAGTGGTCTCTGCATGCAGACCAGGTGACCAGGATATTTCAACTTTAGGGAACCCCGCACATAGACCTCTTTGCAAGTCCGTGGAATGCCAAACTTCCCCGGTTCTGTTCCAGAATTCCGGCTCAGGGGGCTCAGGCCAGGGATGCTTTCCTCCTTTACTGGAGTCAAGACTTCCTATATGCCTTTCCACCCATTCCCCTAATTCCCAAAACCCTGTTCAAGCTTCAGAGAGACAGAGGCCATATGATTCTCATAGCTCCACATTGGCCACGGCAAGTGTGGTACCTTCTGCTTCTACATCTCTCTCAAGATCCCTCCCTGGAGTTATGGTCTGCTCCATATCTCCTATCCCAGGAGGACGGAATGTTATGGCATCCCAATCCCCAGTCTCTGCATCTCAGGGCTTGGTTGCTGAAGGCCTAGATCTCCATGATCTTAATATCCCTCAGCAAGTAAAAGATATTCTTCTTGCTTCCAGGAAACCTTCCACAAGACGTTCTTATGTCTTCAAGTGGAAAAGGTTTACTATATGGTGTTCGCAAAAGGCTCTTAACCCCCTTGCGATACCTCTGGAATCATTGCTGGAGTATCTCCTTCATTTATCCAATGCAGGTCTTAAGACTAATTCAGTAAGAGTCCATTTGAGTGCTATTGCAGCTTCCTTTAGAGTGGAGGAGTAGCCTAGTGGTTAGAACACTGGCTTGGTAACCAAGCAACCAGGGTTCAATTCCCACTAGCACTCCTTGTGGCCTTGGACAAGTCACTTAACCCTCCATTGCCTCGGAAGAAAGGCCTGGCAATCTACTTCCGGTGACACTGCCAAGAAAACCCAGGAGCTTCTGGGTCGCCAGCACTGTTCCCTCTAAGCTGTGCGCGTGTGCGCGCGCACACACCTCGCCGAGTGAGCGCACATACTTTACAACAGAGCGCACAAAATTTACGGTTCTGATTCTGATAGAAAACACAGACGTTCTTAAAATTGAAAAGTTTTTGTGCATTTATGGTTTTCACAAGTTCTACAATATTTTCTAGTGCAATCAATGTGGTATACATACTGTATTCTGACGTGTAGTCAAATTTTAAAGTATATAACTCCGAGTGTCGTTATGTGGCACACAAAAATTTAACCTTCCTTCAAAAGCTGCACAGCTGATATTTTATGCGCACACAGCCTACACAAAATTAGAGGGAACATTGGTCGCCAGGAGTCAGGACTGACTCGAAGGCACACATTGCATTGCATTTCCTCTCATCCTCTTATAGCAAGATTTATGAGAGGCCTTCTTTTAACTAAGCCTCCCATTAGACCACCACCGGTGGCATGGGACTTAAACCTGGTTCTTGGGCAGCTCATGAAGCCACCTTGCAAGCGCTAGTAGCTGATCCACCTTATACAAAGTTCCATCATGACAAGGTAGTCATCCACACTTTATGCCAAAGGTGGTCTCGCCTTTTCATCTGAACCAAGCGGTCTACCTACCTGTGTTTTTTCCAAGGCCTCGTGCATCAAATGCAGAGAGGAATCTTCATACCTTGGACTGTAAAAGAGCTTTAGCCTTTTACTGACAAAGAACACAGCAACATAGAAAGTCCTCTCAACTCTTTGTTGCTTTTGATCCTTCTCATTTGGGACTTCCATTCTCCAAGAGAACACTGTCTAACTGGATTGCTCAGTGTATTTCCTTCGCCTATCAGAGTAAGAATCTTTGTCTGGAGGGCCATGTCAAAGCTCACAATGTGAGAGCCAAGGCAGCCCCAATGGCTCATCTGCACTCTATCGACGACATCTGTCGAGCAGCCACTTGGGCCTCGGTTCATACCTTTACATCCCATTACTGCTTGGATAAGGACTCCCGCCGGGATGCCTTGTTTGGTCAGGCTGTTCTCCAGCACCTGTTCCATACCTAATCAACTCCTACCCACCATCCCTGGTAGGATGCCAGAGATCCATGGAGTGGAAGTGGAGCCCTGTTCAGGGACACACAACTTCTGGGGTCTCTCCCTGGCACCTAAAGCTAGGGAGTCCCCATATGTGATGACTACATTCCTGCTTGTTCCTGGAGATAGCATAGTTACTCACCTGTAACAGGTGATCTCCGGGAACAGCAGGAATTTAGTCCTCACAACCCACCCACCTCCCCTAGGAGTTGTATCTCTCTATCTATCTCTTTCCTTTTCCTCCCTCTCTCTTTGTCTCAGCTTTAAAACTCAATTGGAGAGAGGCAGTTGGGAAAGGCGGGAAGGCAGCACGCAGGCGCTGTGGGATGCTCCCAAAAGCTTTCTGATTGGACGCTGGGGAGTGTTCCCACGCAGGCTCCGTTGGTACCGAAGATACCCATATGTGAGGACTAAATTCCTGCTGTTCCCGGAGATTACCTGTTACAGGTGAGTAACTATGCTTTACCAGTCCTACCCCCCATCAACCCATTACCAGTCCTAGCCCCCCTGATCTGCCCATTACCAGTGCTAGCCCCCCCATCAGCCGATTATAATCCTAACCCTCACTGTCTCTCCCCTTTGTCCAGCATTTATCCCGTCTCCCCCCTTTGTCCGGCACTTGCCCCCGTCTCTCCCCTTTGTCCAGCACTTGCCCCCGTCTCTCCCCTTTGTCCAGCACTTGCCCCCCTGTCTCTCCCCTTTGTCCAGCACTTGCCCCCCTGTCTCTCCCCTTTGTCCAGCACTTGCCCCCCGGTCTCTCCCCGTTGGCTAGCACTTGCCCCCCGTCGTCTCCTTTTTTTATTTATTTATTTTATTTACAGTCTTTTTTATACCGTGCTATTCAACATCAGTGCAGTTTACATGAAACAGAAACTTATACGGTGCAGGGGACTGTTCTGTATTTACAATAAACAGGTGCTTAAAACTTGGATAAACTGGGGTAACTACTTACATATAGGCTTCATATCAGGTCCTATCGTAGATTAATGATGGTGTAATTGGTGTATGTGAATGGTTGTTGGTACACCTACGTCTAGGTAGTGTTTGAGGAAGAGGTGGTGTTTTAAAGCCTTCCTGAATTGTATTAGGTCAGGGATTGCCCGGATGTCAGGTGGTAGGGCATTCCAGCATCTGGGTGCGCAGAATCTAAATGCCCTGTTTACTGTTCTCTGGGTGCATTGAGGTTACTGTCTTAGGGATTAACAGTGGTTTATTGCTGCAGATCTTCGGGCCCTGTTGGGGGGAGTCATGTGGGTGAGCTCTGAGAGTGAGGCGGAGGAGAGCCCGTTGATGGCCTTGAAGGTCAGCAGTAGGTTCTTGAAGGTGAGTCTGCTGTGGATAGGGAGCCAATGGAGCTGTTTCAAGATGGGCGTCACATTGTCACGCCTGGAGGCGCCATGTAGCACTCTGGCTGCGGTATTCATTGCTAGCTGGAGTGGACACAGCGTGGCTCGTGGAAGCCCTTGTAGGATCGCATTGGTGTAGTCGAAATGTGGGATGATCAGCGCTCGATAGATTGTCCGGAAGTCGTCTGGTTCTAGCAAGGAGCGTAAGTGTCTGAGAGTCCAGATCTTATGATAGACTGCTTTTACCATGTTGCTAATGTGCGCTTTCATGTCTAAGCGTTGGTCTAAGATGACCCCAAGGTATCGGATTGTGGACTTGGTTTGTAGCTCTGCTTCCTTGACTTTTAGGCAGGCTGGAGG